>CM031606.1:87672536-87695736 GCA_018398815.1 Conus ventricosus | reverse complement strand
ACATGTTTACACATATGTTGACCCAGAAAACTGGAAAAAGCCTACTTTGCCCTTTTTACGGACCAGGCATCGTTGAAGCTTGAACCTGCAATTTATGGAATGAAAATTGAGTGCTGTAACCACTCGGCTAACATACTCATCTTAAGCGATCATCTTATTATTGTAAAGCAGTCACAAGTCTAAGGCTTTAGGTGAATACCTGTCACAGAGTTGCTGGCCTTTGAGAATCCTGGCTTGTAACAGTACCTTGCTTTCAGATTCAGAGGGCGGCACTTCCAGAGCTGTGCCGTCCCAGAGTGGTATGTTGCTTGTCTTCCTGCATTGGGGAGACTGTACCTTGGCAATTCTTGGTGTCATTCTGGGTCTGTTTGCACCACTAATCATCATTTCTGTTGTTTTGTATGTAGGCATTTTTCAAACTGTGGCAGGTAGTTCATGCACAGATTCAGTTCTCTTTTGTTTCCTTTTTTAGTTTTAAAATCAGTCTGTGGAATGTAGATTTGGGTAGTGAAGGAGTGACTGATTTGTGGGAATTGTTCTGGTGGTGATGCATGGTTGTATGTAAAATAAGTTTTTTTTATCAAGCGACCTTTTTTTCTGAACAATTTTAGAGTTCTGTAATGAGAAAGGATAAAAACCAACAAAACTAAAAAAAAGAAAAAAAAATATAGCAGTGATGCCTAATGTACATAGAGACTGAGAAGCCAAGAAACATGGATCCATCCATTTGGTTACTTACTTATATGTACTAAGCATCAGTCATGTTTAACAAGTTCAATAAAATCCTGCGTTAGGTGACATTTGTAGATTAACATATTCTGATTTACACCTTACAGGATTTTTTTTCTTGCGCAGATTTCCTTGAGCTGTAGCTTTTGTCATGACATTCATGTCAGCATCACTTGAGCATACCATTGCAAAATGCTCAGCATCCTTGTCAGGTTAGGGTTGTTTTGTCATGACAAATCTCTCTTCATCAGATTTACTGGAGAAACTGGTGGCATCATAGTCCAGTATCAATCTCTGTTGTTGTTGTCTTTTCTCTCTACATATGGTTTTGTTTTCCTGTTTAAGTGGATTTTCAGTGGAATCTTCCCAAGGACAGAACCTGAGTTGCCATGTGTTCTGTTATATGCATTAGGTGTATGTTGTGCGTGAGACCTGAGTTTATAGTCTCATTTTAAACTCAACAATCTACTCACCAGCTGAGGTCTAGAGAGGAGGAGGGAGAAGAACCTGCTGTCTGCAGGACTTTAACCAAGGGCCAGTGTTTCTCAGCTCCCCAGGAAGTCACTATCCACTGAACTACCACTATTTTCATGAAGACTTTGGCCACACTATTACCTGCACGGAGAGCTGGGCTGTAGGTTAATGGTGGATGACCTTTGAGCTGAGTGGTGGACAGCCTCATCAAAAGCGATGATAGCTTGTGCTGATTGCCACACAATCAGAGGGATATTGGTCACTGTAGAAACGGCAACACCATGAGCGATAGCTGTCTGCTGATGGTGAGAAGTGATAACTAGTTGTAATATTACTGTTGCTCACCACAAGCTCTACCTATAGGACAGTCACTTGTGGTGTGGCTGTATAGGACAGTCACTTGTGGTGTGGCTGTATAGGACTGCCACTTGTGGTGGGGCTGTATAGGACAGTCACTTGTGGTGTGGCTGTATAGGACTGTCACTTGTGGTGTGGCTGTATAGGACTGTCACTTGTGGTGTGGCTGTCTCAACAGTAATTGGTGACATCCTTTTCATTGCGCTCAGTCCACAATCTGCAGCGTACATCACAGGTCGTAGTGTGGCCACAGACTAAGGCCACACAGTCCTCACGTTCATGATCATACCTGATTGCCGAGGTATACCAGGGCATTATCATTCAGAGCTGGGAACTACCTTTTCATTACCAATAGACTGCTTACAGAGCTTAGAGAACATTGACAGATGAGCTGGCAAGGGCTACTGTACTTAAAATCGTTACCTCCTCTGAAAGATTGGAGAGATTTCGAGAGCTATTGCTGCCAAGTACCTTTACATGGTCATTCATTTCTCCTCTAGTGGGAGGAGCTTGCTGACTGAGTCTTTCTTTGATGGCTGTCTAGCTATGAACTAGCTATGAATTTATAAGGTAGACATCAATTATTCCATTTGCATGATGGTATGCCAATAGTTACGGGTTTGTGTTGATTTTTGTCCACACTACAAATTTTGGAGCACTTAGATTGATCTCTGTCATCATTGGCATGCATGAATGTTTCAGTTTCATTGCAAGCTATTTTTTGGTTACATTATACAAATGCATATTGTAGGTGCATTGGCAAACATATCTTTAAATCTTTTCTGCACTGCCACCTTACCAGAGCATGTCCATATCTTCTTGCCAGAGCATAGGTCATCAACAACTGCACGCCAGTGACTACAGTGCTGGGCAATCTTTTCTATTTTGCCCCAGCTGTATCCCATCCACCTGGTGTCTGCTTCCAGGTCCTGCCTCCAGGTGGTTCTTGGTCTTCCTCGCTTCCTTTTGCCTTGAGGATTTCAGGTCAGAGCTTTTGTGGTGGTGTTGTCCGGGGTTTCGGAGCGTGTGTCCTATCCACTGCCATCTTCTTTTATGGATGTCTTGCTCTACTGGCAGTTGGTTACTTCTTTCCCACAGCTCTTTGTTGCTGATTGTTTCTGACTAATAGATGTGGAGGATCTTTGGCAGGCAGCTGTTAACGAACATCTGCAGTTGTTGAATGGTGGTCTTTGTAGTTCGCCAGGTCTCTGATCCATATAAGAGGACAGATTTGATGTTTGAATTGAAGAGGTGGATTTTCATCCTGGTGGTGATTAGTCGAAATTTCCAAATGTTTTTCAGAGTGATGAAGGCTGCTCTTGCTTTTCCTATTCTGGTTTTCACATCGCATCAGTTCCCCCTTGCTGGTTGACGACACTGCCCAGATAGGTGAAGCTGCTGACTTCTTCCAGTGGGGCTCCATGTTGCATCACAGGGTGTGGACTGGCTGGGTTAATTTTTAGTATTTGGGTTTTCTGCAGGTGTATGGTAAGGCCGACTTTGACGCAAAGATTGACAGGTCTGATGTTTCGTCCTGCATCTGTTGTGTGGTATGGGAGAGCAGGGCCAGATCGTCCGCGAAGTCCAGGTCGTCGAGCTGGGTCCAGAGTGTCCACTATATGCCATTCCTCTTTTCTTCTGTCATCCTCTTCATCACCCAGTCAATGGCCAGAAGGAACAGGAATGGTGAGAGGAGGCAACCGTGATGGATCCGGTCCTCACCTCAAATCGACGTGTTGTCTGTTCAGCAAGAACCACCTGGCATGCTATTCCTTCATAGGATTTCTGAATCAAATTGGTGATCTTTGCTGTAATAGTTGCCACAAGCTGTCTCTGTGCAAGCTGTTGAAGGCTTTCTGAAATTCAAAAAAAATTATGTAGAGTGAAGTGTTCCATTCTAAAGTTTGTTCCATGATGATCCTTAGCGTGGCAATCTGGTCTGTGCAGGAGCGATCTTTCCGGATGCCTGCTTGTTGGTCGCAAAGTGTTTAGTCTACTTCATCCTTTATTCTCTCTACAGGAATCCTGTTGAAGACCTTGCCTGGTACTGACAGGAGAGTGATGCCTCTGTAGTTTCCGCAGTTGCTGAGATCTCCCTTCTTTGGTAATTTAATGATGTGTCTGTCTTTCCAGTCTGTAGGGACCTCTTCGTATGTCCATGTCTTTTCAAAAAGTGGTTGAAGTATGTATGCTGTGGTATTGATGTCAGCTTTTAGTGTTTCTGCTGGAATTGCGTCTGGGCCTGCTGCCTTTCCATTCTTCATTTTTCTTGATAGCACTGACGATTTCTTCCCTGGTTGGTGGATCACAATTGATTGGCAGATCAATTTCTGCCGTTGGGATATGTGGAGTGTCTTTGTGGTGCTGGTCTGTTCAGTAACTCTTATGTAGACAAAAAAATGGCAATTCTTCTTAAGTTTGTCTGTTTGTTTGTTTTTTTAACAACAGAATTGATGATTTATGCCATGCTTTCTCTCATTTTTTTCCCACAGAACAATTTCTTTGTCAGTGAATGCACTTCTATCTAGATGTTGATTTTTTCTTTTTGATAATGATGCGGGGTATTGGACACATTGAGTCAAATTTGGCCACACTATTACCTGCACTGTGAGCTGCACTGTGGGTTAGCAGTGGATGACCTTTGAGCTGTGAGTGGTAGATAGCCTCATCAAAAGTGATGATAGCTTGTGCTGATTGCCACACAATCAGAGGGATATAGGTCACTGTAGAAATGGCAACACCATGAGTGATATTATAGCACATTGTATATTTTCATTTGAGATTCAGGTTTTTTTTGTTTTTGTTTTTTTCAATCAGTTTATGTCATTTCCTAAATTTACATAGTGTGTACAGGGATTTGAATCTTTTTTCATCTTGTGATAATGGAACTTATTTCCTTTTACTACAGTTTGCAGATTAGCTCATTGAAAACCTTTCTTTTGCCTGAACTTTCTGCCTTGCATGGGGAAAGGAAAGCAGAGCAGAACAGTGGTCACTGGGGACTGATCCAGGAGCTGGGTCACCACAGTCAGGGGTGCAGTGCCAGTATGAATGCTGCACTTTGGCATTGGTTTTTTTTCTTTTTTTTCCAGTGCTTATGTTCTTTTTTTCTAAATTGGTATCACAAAGCTTAAGTAGTGTGTTGTCTTGTTTCATATTATTAAGGGAAAAAAAGGCAGCTGGACTTACTGAAGTACTTTGAATTTCTGGTGATTGTTTAGTCGATGAAGAATTCTCACTTTGAAGCAGCTGTGATGTGAAGCTGCGTCAGGTTCTGATAGTAGCGGGACCCTGAGGCCTGCAGTCTGCTGTGTGCTCCATGGGCATTGTGCTCCGCTGTGGTCAGCTGCGGCCACAGTGTCCATCTCCTGGAAACCAGTGAAGTCTGTTGGAGGTGGAGTGTGGCTGCCTTCCTTGTGAGGGATCAACAATTACCACACGTTCCTTAGGGGTTGTGTCATGAACAGCTGATAGCGGCTGCTCCCTGTGGAGTGCTGGGGCTGTGACGTGATGACCTGAGTGTGGTTGTGTATAGTCTTAGTGGAATGGGCGGTAATGCTTGTAGTGCAATTGAAGGAGAATGGAAGATGAGAGGGCAGTTATCCTTCAATAATCCCCCATGTTACCCTCATCTTTACCCCTGTCTCTATTCCCCTTCCCTATTTCACCCCAAACCCTCCTACCCCACCCCCTGGAAAATGGGAGCATTTTCATCTACCTTTACATAATCATTCTGTGACCTGGCATTTTGCTGGTGAGGGTGCACCTAGTGATCCCTGGGATGTTCTGGTCAGGACCATGAACCAATATATGTGAACTTTAACACTTTAAACTTTAACAGAGCTGCCTTTTATTTTTATTGTAAGTAATAGTTTTTATGGCAGAAGTATACAGTAGCTTTTGTCTGTTTGTTGCCCATTTATGTTTTGCATGTGTCAGTTTTTGTGGTACACATCTTTCAATTTGTAATGAGAAGATTTACACATACCACTGTTCGTCATTTAGTATTCACAGTCTTTCATGTTATCTTTTTGTTCTTTTACTTTTTCATTGTTTCTTGTACATTTTACATACTTTGTAAATTGTTAGTTATAAGCATATATAATTTATGAGCATCACTGTAATTTTTTCTATTATTCAGTTGTGTAATGTGAATGGATGAGTGAGTCAGAGAATGTGTGTGTGTGTGTGTGTGTGTGTGTGTGTGTGTGTGTGTGTGTGTGTGTGTGTGTGTGTGAAAAGGAATGAAAGGCTTTGATGATGAAACACTGTGATGTAAAATTTAGCATGTTGATGATGTGCGCAATACAGAGGAATTTACTTCAAGAGTTCTGATATTAAATCACCTGGAAGGGGAGATCAGAAGGTGTGTTCTGGTGACCTGTATAAAGGTGGTGTTGTGGGGGGAAATTTTTTAAACTTGTTTTTAATGATGGATGAAAAGCCTGACCTTTTTCTCTGTTCTTCAGACATGGCTCTACACCTTCCTGGAAAGTGTTTTTCTGCTTAGCAGAAGGCATTTACAGGCAGTTTACTGAACAGAAGAAGATTGGGTACATTTATGGCAAACATGGCTGATTGAAGCAGATAGATATTGCACAAAAAGTGGCCAGTTTGAAGCAGACACATGCTGTATCAGAAAGGACATGTTCTGAAGCGGGTACTCTTGAAAAAATGGCAGACTGAGGAAATACTGCTTCAGAAATAACTTGTTTGAAGTGGACACTGCACAAAAATGGTCTGTTTGAAGGAGATACTGCACCAAAACTAGTTTGTTTGGAGGAGATAGATACTGTACTAACCCCCCCCCCCCCAAAAAAAAAAAAAAAAAAACAAACCCAAAAAGCAACAACAAGAAAACGAATAACAAAAAAAACACAACACTGTGTCATGTTTGTGGGTGATAAACATTTCCTTACATAAACTGACATAAACACAAACTCCTGGAATACAACTAGACAGATTCTCAGGGTTTACTGTACAATGAACCAACTAAGGACGGGGAGATTTCTCTGTCAGGACTGGCCTCAAGCACCAAGTTGTTCTCTCTCACGTGTCGGGAACTTTCCCCTTTTCTTGAGGGTCTTTCATGACATCATCGCGTACATCTTAGGGTGGACATAGGCACATGATGAACTTAAGATTCAGAACACCCTGCTTGTTGAAGGAGATGGAATACTGCCCCCAAATGGCCTGTGTAAAGTTATGAACTAAGACGCAAAATAGCGTTTTATTACATGTAGCCAAACACTTTTGAAGATGCATATTTTACATTTAGAGTTGAAATTTTGGTGTAATCTCTGTTTGCACATCTCTCCCCTCTCCCCCCAAGTTTCAGCATGCCTGTTCTACTTATCAAAGTGTTCAAAACTGTTACCTGTGTGTTGCATAGTGTGTACAAGTTTGTGAACAAAGAAAATAAACCACAAACCTATGCCTGTGTGTGTCAGGTCCCTATTCACAGGGAGGCCAAGCGTCGGCAGAAGCAGCAGTACCGGGATGAGCTGCAGAAGCAGATAAGGGAGGCAGCTGAAGGCAGGAGAAGGTAAGCAGAGCACAGAACAACGCCGCCCAACAGCCTCGGTGCTGTTTCTAAAACAACTTTGTTTTAATGAAAACTGTAACTGTATGGTTACATTATATTTCTATGTTGAATTTGGGCTGCTTTCCTTGTGAAGAACATGTCTTAACAATGTAGCACCAGCTTTATTCTGTGTATGTTTTTGGTTATCCATCAAGGATCTCTGTAAAGATTGTTGCACAAGGCTACTCAACCCATGTTGCTAAAGGTTCTTTTCATGTGCAAAGTGCGTTTTGTACTTGGGGCATGAAAAGAACAACCCTATTGTCTGAGTTAGTGAGGATGAGGAGATTTCATTTCCATGCATTTTAGGGAACTCATGTATGTTATCATTTTATTCAGAGAGAAAGAAGCTGAAAGGAACATCAGCTATACTGGGTAACATTTTGCTTTGGGTTTTATTTCAGAACATAGCATGCTGATTATGTGGCTGTTGTCATTGGTGCTTGGATGCTTGCTTTTTACTGTGATCTTGTCTTTGCATTTGCACAGTTATTTGCTTTTTTCTTTGTTTCTTCATGGGGTTTTGCATTATTTACATTTCATTTGTATTTTGTGTGTATGTTTTGTTGTTTGAATCCCAGTGTTTTAAAATGCGTCTCATTGCAAAGAAATGATTATTTGCACAGCAGTGGGCAAGGATAATGTGGAAGAGAAATTACACAGTAGGAAAAACATATGTGAAAAGTTTAGTAAGCATATAAAGTAAGTAGTTACAAAATAAAGAAAAGACAAGTTAGTGAAGAAGACAAAGAAAGAGAAAAAGACTAACAAGCTCAGAGAAAAAAGGACAGAGGAGAAATAGGGGAAAAAGGAGAAAAACACAAAGAAAAGAGATGAAAGGGAGAGAAAGAAAGATGATGAAGTAAATATATAGAGAGAGATTTACATTGAAAAATACTAAATATATATAGAGAGATTAACATCGATAAATAATGTATGCTATTATATTTCCTTGAGCTAACCAGACATAGAGAATGAACATCAAGGATTTTCCACAAGTCTACTCTTCTTTCCTTCTATACAGCCAGCAAATGACCACATGAGAGTATACCATGAAAATTCGTGATTTTGAACATTTGTAACAGCTCCTGTTATTCTGTGTAGTTTTGAATTTAATTTTTTTTGAAGTAATTTCTGTTGACCAGTGTTGCAAACTGCCTGTCAGCTTGCATTTGGGGTGTAGGGAAAAAGGCAGTCCGATAGATGAGGGGAGAGAACACAAACAGAATTCTCAATGAGGATCTCACACTCAAAACACAGCTGGACACAAACACATTTGACAGCACAGCTTCACATACAGTTTAAGTCAATGAACCTTTTCAGTCCTGTTCACTCTTACACAAACAGGAAAAGGGCCTGAAAGAGGGTCACCATCTGGTGGACTCAGGAGCCTGAATACCCTGGAGGGTGTTTCTGTAGCTTTAAATCAGGGGGGTGAGTGGCGGGGCTACAGTCGGAAATTGGGAGACCATGTCCAACACATAACAAAGCTGTCTATTACACTTGTCAAAGTACAATGCACACACAGTAATAAACTCACTTCTCCACCCAAGGTGGAGTTACTTTCCACCATTGGTAGACAACCAAAAGGAAAAGAAAAAGAGAAGAAATTGCTTAGATCATAAAAGCTTATCATGCAAAAAAGAGCTTTTCAAAGGGACAGAAAACAGTTAGTGTCAAAGTTTTCCACGATTCCTGTAACTTTCCCTCTTGAGAAGAATCAGCAAAGGACAAACTAAACCAGGGTGAATCTTCCAACTTTCTAGGGCTGGATGCCCTCAGACACCAGCTCCTAGCTGGTTAAAGGCAGAGTTTCAGATTAGAAGAACAGAGACTCCCTAGCTGGTTAAAGGCAGAGTTTCAGATTAGAAGAACAGAGACTCTCTAGCTGGTTAAAGGCAGAGTTTCAGATTTGAAGAACAGAGACTCCCTAGCTGGTTAAAGGCAGAGTTTCAGATTAGAAGAACAGAGACTGTCTAGCTGGTTAAAGGCAGAGTTTCAGATTAGAAGAACAGAGACTGTCTAGCTGGTTAAAGGCAGAGTTTCAGATTAGAAGAACAGAGACTCTCTTTCTCAGAGATCAGTCATCAGGGTTACACAGTTCTGGCCTAAGAATTCCAAACTTAATTTTTTTTCTGTGGCACAACTACAGAAATAAAAATTCCAACAGTTTAAGGTGGACACTGCAGGTCCTTTTCAAGGTTGAAGACTGATTCAGATCATCACAAAGAGAAAGTCGTTTAGCTCCCCAGACTACAACAATACTACTCCTTGCTGCTCCCATTTATCACATGCACATGTTACTCTTAGTGTCACACCAAGTCACATGACTGGTTCACCAACTCCTCCAGGACAGCTAAGCTGTATAGGGAGGAAGAAAAGGAACTCCTCCCTCACTGATGCTGATGTTGACTGCTAAAGGCAAGAGAGTGAGGCTGGAAAACACAGTGCTGCCCAAGTCCCTTTTCATCAGCATGAATTTTATATTTTTTTCCCATTTGTATGTTGTTTGAAGATTGGAGAAGGAGAATTTTGAATCAGTTGACGTAAAGCACTGTAAAATAATAATTTTTCGTGTGATGAATAATTCTGACAGTTTGAAAAAGAAAGGATCAAAAACACAAAATAACGCCAAAAGTTTGAATTCAACGAATCCTAAAGGCCATCTTCCCACACAGCAAAAACTCCCTGGACCTGCTGACGTACATATGGCTGCCGTTTAGGTGATGACAGCAGGGGAGTAAGATGCTGGGACTTGAAGAAGCTCCCACACCACTCTGCCAGTGCCAAGTAGCCAAGTGGGATGTATGTCCCCCACACCCTTCTCATGGGTAGAATGGGGTCGCAGTCTGATTGGTGTGATCTGAGTAAAAATGTAACAAAAATACAATAAGCCAAAAAGAGCAGATAGCCAATACCCGACAATCAGTGACTTTGTTAATGAATTAATTATTGATTGGTTGATTATTCATTGATTAATTGATTTATCAAGCAGTCAGTAAACAGCAATCAATCAATCAGTCCATTAATCAGTCAAGAATTTCATTAAATGATGGATTAATTTTTGTTAAACTTATTTTTGTGTGTGTTTTTGGTTAGTTATGTAGTCAAGTAGTTCGTGAATTATTTATTCACTCATTTTTAGCACTTTCATTCATTTACAGAGATATTTATTATTTTCTTGTTTATGTATTTTCATTTTCATTTTATTGTACAAAAATATGGTCTGTATTTCATGTTGTCTTTGGAAAAACTTTTGCATATTTAAGTTTTTATTTGAATTTTTTTTTTCTGAATGACTAAGATCAGACAGTGAAATGTTTTCTCAGTGTATGGTTTATAGTTTTTCCACTCATTGTGTTCTGTTGTTCACACACGGTCTTGGCTGCATTTCTCCCCGTCTCTTACACACACACACAGTTCTTCTAATATTCTTTGCTCTGTGCTTTTGTAACCATGGATACATCATTGTATGGAAGTATGTCTGTAATAATAGTCATAGTTTCATTTACTGTTGTCTCATTCAGTGTGTGTGTGTGTGTGTGTGTGTGTGTGCGGTGTGCGTGTGTGTGTGTGTGAATGGATGTATAATTATATTTTTGCATGTTAATTTATGCATATGCTTTTTTTGTAATAGTATTACTACTTTTCATAGCTATCATTTGACTCTGTATGTATGTGTATGTGCCTATGTATGTGTGTGTATGTGCCTATGTATGTACGTGTATGTGTCGATGTATTTATGTGTATGTGCCTATGTATGTATGATTTGTCTGTCCATGTGCATGTATGTTTGAATTTCACTGTATGTTTGAATACATGCATGTTGGCATGTATGTGTATATTATGCTTATGCATAAGTATACAAATGTATACTGTCACACAGCCCTGATGTGGCCCTTTGCGGTCGGCTGGGCTATAAGCAACATTATCTTATCTCGTATACTGTCACTTACAGAAGTATCACTTAAGGAGATTCTTAATAGAACAAACTGTTAGTTTGCATAATAACTAGATCAGGTTTCACTCCAGATCCTAGTTTGTTTCTGAACTTTAGATCAGATGATAGCTGATCTTTCTCACACAGACTGCTGTGTGTTTCCAGAGGGCCTGGTTTGCTTAGTGAACAAACTTGTGACTGGATGTTCAACAGCAGCTTTTAATGCAATTTGTTATTTGTTGATGGTGGTGGCATAGTTATTGGTATGGTGAGTAAAATTTGTGTTAAATGCATGTATCTTACCATAACTGTGGATCCATGGCCATCCTAAAGAGAGGAGGTGACTAACCCACACAATGTTCATGATATGTAGCAAAACATTGGATGGTGTCATCCATGGCCATCCTAAAGAGAGGAGGTAACTAACCCACACAGTGTTCATGATATGTAGCAAAACATTGGATGGTGTCATGTTTGCCACCATGTTACCATGTTTTTCTTTTCTGTTTTCCCCCCATGGTTATGCTTTGAGGTTGCTTTTGAATTTTTGTTTTTGGAATGGGGCTTAGAGGGATGATGACGGGGAAGATGGTTGGAGGTGTTCAGTGATTTCTATCCCACATGTCCACTTGGGAAACTAGTTTACAGGCAATTCATCTTTTCGTGAAACTGATTGTGGAATCAGGGAAATAATTTCTTCACAGCAGAAGAAATAAATGTTACATGCTAATGCTTTTTTGATCACAGTGGACAGACCTTACAGGCAGCAGAAGAGGCCTGTAGTTATTGCATTATGGAAAATAAAGGGAAAAGCCGAAGCAAAAAGAATAACCAGCGGCTGTGGTGCAATGCTGAGCGTTGTGGGCTGTGGGTCAGGAAGTTGCAGGTGTGGTTTCCATCAGAGGGATTCAGTGGTGGGATTTTTCAGCTCCTATTGAGCCCCACCCAATTTGCTTCAGGTTAAAGGGGAAGGCTGGAAATACACAATCAAGTATCATCCACTCAATGGATGGGTCTTTGAGAGTGTTTCTTAACTTTCCTGACCAGCTGTGCAGGTGTTTGCTTTCATCTCTCAGGCCTAGTTGATGCTAGGAAGTTTTATGAAAGGAAGCATAGGGTACAGCCCTGTCATGCAGTCTCAAGGAAGCATAGGGTACAGCCCTGTCATGCAGTCTCAAGGAAGCATAGGGTACAGCCCTGCCATGCAGTCTCAAGGAAGCATAGGGTACAGCCCTGTCATGCAGTCTCAAGGAAGCATAGGGTACAGCCCTGTCATGCAGTCTCAAGGAAGCATAGGGTACAGCCCTGTCATGCAGTCTCAAGGAAGCATAGGGTACTGCCCTGTCATGCAGTCTCAAGGAAGCATAGGGTACAGCCCTGTCATGCAGTCTCAAGGAAGCATAGGGTACTGCCCTGTCATGCAGTCTCAAGGAAGCATAGGGTACAGCCCTGTCATGCAGTCTCAAGGAAGCATAGGGTACAGCCTGTCATGCAGTCTCAAGGAAGCATAGGGTACAGCCCTGTCATGCAGTCTCAAGGAAGCGTAGGGTACTGCCCTGTCATGCAGTCTCAAGGAAGCGTAGGGTACAGCCCTGTCATGCAGTCTCAAGGAAGCGTAGGGTACTGCCCTGTCATGCAGTCTCAAGGAAGCATAGGGTACAGCCCTGTCATGCAGTCTCAAGGAAGCATAGGGTACAGCCCTGTCATGCAGTCTCAAGGAAGCATAGGGTACAGCCCTGTCATGCAGTCTCAAGGAAGCATAGGGTACAGCCCTGTCATGCAGTCTCAAGGAAGCATAGGGTACAGCCTGTCATGCAGTCTCAAGGAAGCATAGGGTACAGCCCTGTCATGCAGTCTCAAGGAAGCATAGGGTACAGCCCTGTCATGCAGGGCTCAAGGAAGCATAGGGTACAGCCCTGTCATGCAGTCTCAAGGAAGCATAGGGTACAGCCCTGTCATGCAGTCTCAAGGAAGCATAGGGTACTGCCCTGTCATTCAGTCTCAAGGAAGCATAGGGTACAGCCCTGTCATGCAGTCTCAAGGAAGCATAGGGTACTGCCCTGCATGCTGTCTCAAGGAAGCATAGGGTACAGCCTGTCATTGCAGTCTCAAGGAAGCATAGGGTACTGCCCTGCCATGCAGTCTCAAGGAAGCATAGGGTACAGCCCTGTCATGCAGTCTCAAGGAAGCATAGGGTACAGCCCTGTCATGCAGTCTCTGACCAGAAAGGAACTCTGTCACCTCATCTTCATTGTCCTCATCTTCATTGTCCTCATCTTCATTGTCCTCATCTTCATTGTCCTCATCTTCATTGTCCTCATCCTCATTAATCAACTTAGGAAAAAAGTCTTATTCATGTCCTAGTCACATGGGTGACCCCAGTTTTGATGACCTCTTCATGTGTTTGCCTTGGTGAGTTTGTGTCAGGGTTGTTAGTATCAGCAGGTTCACTGAGACTGTCATGGAGGGATGTGGTTGTGTCAGGATTGTTAGTATCAGCAGGTTCACTGAGACTGTCATGGAGGGATGTGGTTGTGTCAGGGTTGTTAGTATCAGCAGGTTCACTGAGACTGTCATGGAGGGATGTGGTTGTGTCAGGGTTGTTAGTATCAGCAGGTTCACTGAGACTGTCATGGAGGGATGTGGTTGTGTCAGGTTGTTAGTATCAGCAGGTTCACTGAGACTGTCATGGAGGGATGTGGTTGTGTCAGGGTTGTTAGTATCAGCAGGTTCACTGAGACTGTCATGGAGGGATGTGGTTGTGTCAGGGTTGTTAGTATCAACAGGTTCACTGAAACTGTCATGGAGGGATGTGGTTGTGTCAGGGTTGTTAGTATCAGCAGGTTCACTGAGACTGTCATGGAGGATGTGGTTGTGTCAGGGTTGTTAGTATCAGCAGGTTCACTGAGACTGTCATGGAGGGATGTGGTTGTGTCAGGGTTGTTAGTATCAGCAGGTTCACTGAGACTGTCATGGAGGGATGTGGTTGTGTCAGGGTTGTTAGTATCAGCAGGTTCACTGAGACTGTCATGGAGGGATGTGGTTGTGTCAGGGTTGTTAGTATCAGCAGGTTCACTGAGACTGTCATGGAGGGATGTGGTTGTGTCAGGGTTGTTAGTATCAGCAGGTTCACTGAGACTGTCATGGAGGGATGTGGTTGTGTCAGGGTTGTTAGTATCAGCAGGTTCACTGAGACTGTCATGGAGGGATGTGGTTGTGTCAGGGTTGTTAGTATCAGCAGGTTCACTGAGACTGTCATGGAGAGAGAGAGGGATGTGGTTGTGTCAGGGTTGTTAGTATCAGCAGGTTCACTGAGACTGTCATGGAGGGATGTGGTTGTGTCAGGGTTGTTAGTATCAGCAGGTTCATTGAGACTGTCATGGAGGGATGTGGTTGTGTCAGGGTTGTTAGTATCAGCAGGTTCACTGAGACTGTCATGGAGGGATGTGGTTGTGTCAGGGTTGTTAGTATCAGCAGGTTCACTGAGACTGTCATGGAGGGATGTGGTTGTGTCAGGGTTGTTAGTATCAGCAGGTTCACTGAGACTGTCATGGAGGGATGTGGTTGTGTCAGGGTTGTTAGTATCAGCAGGTTCACTGAGACTGTCATGGAGGGATGTGGTTGTGTCAGGGTTGTTAGTATCAGCAGGTTCACTGAGACTGTCATGGAGGGATGTGGTTGTGTCAGGGTTGTTAGTATCAGCAGGTTCACTGAGACTGTCATGGAGGGATGTGGTTGTGTCAGGGTTGTTTGTATACAACAGGTTCACTAAGACTGTCATGGAGGGATGTGGTTGTGTCAGGGTTGTTAGTATCAGCAGGTTCACTGAGACTGTCATGGAGGGATGTGGTTGTGTCATTGTTGTTAGTATCAGCAGGTTCACTGAGACTGTCATGGAGGGATGTGGTTGTGTCAGGGTTGTTAGTATCAGCAGGTTCACTGAGACTGTCATGGAGGGATGTGGTTGTGTCAGGGTTGTTTGTATCAGCAGGTTCACTGAGACTGTCATGGAGGGATGTGGTTGTGTCAGGGTTGTTAGTATCAGCAGGTTCACTGAGACTGTCATGGATGGATGTGGGTTTTGTCAGGGTTGTTAGTATCAGCAGATTCACTGAGACTGCCATGGAGGGATGTGGTTGTGTCAGGGTTTGTTAGTATCAGCAGGTTCACTGAGACTGTCATGGAGGATGTGGTTGTGTCAGGGTTGTTTGTATCAGCAGGTTCACTAAGACTGTCATGGAGGGATGTGGTTGTGTCAGGGTTGTTAGTATCAGCAGGTTCACTGAGACTGTCATGGAGGGATGTGGTTGTGTCATTGTTGTTAGTATCAGCAGGTTCACTGAGACTGTCATGGAGGGATGTGGTTGTGTCAGGGTTGTTAGTATCAGCAGGTTCACTGAGACTGTCATGGAGGGATGTGGTTGTGTCAGGATTGTTAGTATCAGCAGGTTCACTGAGACTGTCATGGAGGGATGTGGTTGTGTCAGGGTTGTTAGTATCAGCAGGTTCACTGAGACTGTCATGGAGGGATGTGGTTGTGTCAGGGTTGTTAGTATCAACAGGTTCACTGAGACTGTCATGGAGGGATGTGGTTGTGTCAGGGTTGTTAGTATCAGCAGGTTCACTGAGACTGTCATGGAGGGATGTGGTTGTGTCAGGGTTGTTAGTATCAGCAGGTTCATGAGACTGTCATGGAGGGATGTGGTTGTGTCAGGGTTGTTAGTATCAGCAGGTTCACTGAGACTGTCATGGAGGGATGTGGTTGTGTCAGGGTTGTTAGTATCAACAGGTTCACTGAGACTGTCATGGAGGGATGTGGTTGTGTCAGGTTGTTAGTATCAGCAGGTTCACTGAGACTGTCATGGAGGGATGTGGTTGTGTCAGGGTTGTTAGTATCAGCAGGTTCACTGAGACTGTCATGGAGGGATGTGGTTTTTGTCAGGGTTGTTAGTATCAGCAGGTTCACTGAGACTGTCATGGAGGGATGTGGTTGTGTCAGGGTTGTTAGTATCAGCAGGTTCACTGAGACTGTCATGGAGGGATGTGGTTGTGTCAGGGTTGTTAGTATCAGCAGGTTCACTGAGACTGTCATGGAGGGATGTGGTTGTGTCAGGGTTGTTAGTATCAGCAGGTTCACTGAGACTGTCATGGAGGATGTGGTTGTGTCAGGGTTGTTAGTATCAGCAGGTTCACTGAGACTGTCATGGAGGGATGTGGTTGTGTCAGGGTTGTTAGTATCAGCAGGTTCACTGAGACTGTCATGGAGGGATGTGGTTGTGTCAGGGTTGTTAGTATCAGCAGGTTCACTGAGACTGTCATGGAGGGATGTGGTTGTGTCAGGGTTGTTAGTATCAGCAGGTTCATTGAGACTGTCATGGAGGGATGTGGTTGTGTCAGGGTTGTTAGTATCAGCAGGTTCACTGAGACTGTCATGGAGGGATGTGGTTGTGTCAGGGTTGTTAGTATCAGCAGGTTCACTGAGACTGTCATGGAGGGATGTGGTTGTGTCAGGGTTGTTAGTATCAGCAGTTCACTGAGACTGTCATGGAGGGATGTGGTTGTGTCAGGGTTGTTAGTATCAGCAGGTTCACTGAGACTGTCATGGAGGGATGTGGTTGTGTCAGGGTTGTTAGTATCAGCAGGTTCACTGGGACTGTCATGGAGGGATGTGGTTGTGTCAGGGTTGTTTGTATCAGCAGGTTCACTGGGACTGTCATGGAGGGATGTGGTTGTGTCAGGGTTGTTAGTATCAGCAGGTTCACTGAGACTGTCATGGAGGGATGTGGTTGTGTCAGGGTTGTTAGTATCAGCAGGTTCACTGAGACTGTCCCTGGAGGGATGTGGTTGTGTCAGGGTTGTTAGTATCAGCAGGTTCACTGAGGACTGTCATGGAGGGATGTGGTTGTGTCAGGGTTGTTTTGTATCAGCAGGTTCACTGAGACTGTCATGGAGGGATGTGGTTGTGTCAGGGTTGTTAGTATCAGCAGGTTCATTGAGACTGTCATGGAGGGATGTGGTTGTGTCAGGGTTGTTAGTATCAGCAGGTTCACTGAGACTGTCATGGAGGGATGTGGTTGTGTCAGGGTTGTTAGTATCAGCAGGTTCACTGAGACTGTCATGGAGGGATGTGGTTGTGTCAGGTTGTTTGTATCAGCAGGTTCACCGAGACTGTCATGGAGGGATGTGGTTGTGTCAGGGTTGTTTGTATCAGCAGGTTCACCGAGACTGTCATGGAGGGATGTGGTTGTGTCAGGGTTGTTAGTATCAGCAGGTTCACTGAGACTGTCATGGAGGGATGTGGTTGTGTCAGGGTTGTTAGTATCAGCAGATTCACTGAGACTGTCATGGAGGGATGTGGTTGTGTCAGGGTTGTTAGTATCAGCAGGTTCACTGAGACTGTCGTGGAGGGATGTGGTTGTGTCAGGGTTGTTTGTATCAGCAGGTTCACTAAGACTGTCATGGAGGGATGTGGTTGTGTCAGGGTTGTTAGTATCAGCAGGTTCACTGAGACTGTCATGGAGGGATGTGGTTGTGTCATTGTTGTTAGTATCAGCAGGTTCACTGAGACTGTCATGGAGGGATGTGGTTGTGTCAGGGTTGTTAGTATCAGCAGGTTCACTGAGACTGTCATGGAGGGATGTGGTTGTGTCAGGGTTGTTTGTATCAGCAGGTTCACTGAGACTGTCATGGAGGGATGTGGTTGTGTCAGGGTTGTTAGTATCAGCAGGTTCACTGGGACTGTCATGGAGGGATGTGGTTGTGTCAGGGTTGTTAGTATCAGCAGGTTCACTGAGACTGTCATGGAGGGATGTGGTTGTGTCATTGTTGTTAGTATCAGCAGGTTCACTGAGACTGTCATGGAGGGATGTGGTTGTGTCAGGGTTGTTAGTTCAGCAGGTTCACTGAGACTGTCATGGAGGGATGTGGTTGTGTCAGGGTTGTTAGTATCAGCAGGTTCACTGAGACTGTCATGGAGGGGTGTGGTTGTGTCAGGGTTGTTAGTATCAGCAGGTTCACTGAGACTGTCATGGAGGGATGTGGTTGTGTCAGGGTTGTTAGTATCAGCAGGTTCACTGAGACTGTCATGGATGGATGTGGTTGTGTCCTTAGAAAGGGTCGGCTGTCACAGACACTGGCTTCATGATTAAGCAATTATTATCATTAGTATGGGGCTTGGTGGGTGGTGTCCTGCATATGCTGGATGAGAATAGCTGTTGCTGAACATCACCCAAAGTATCTCCTCTGATTGGTTGCCTCATGACAACTGAACACTGACTGCGTTCTGTGCATTGAAGGTGCTGAGGCTGCGATGAAACTGAACACTGACTGCGTTCTGTGCATTGAAGTGCTGAGGCTGCGATGACAACTGAACACTGACTGCGTTCTGTGCATTGAAGGTGCTGAGGCTGCCATGACATGAAAGGTGTGGTGGTGAACTGGGGGTTGGAATGAGCGATGCTGAAATAATCTCATTGATTGGTGTGAAAAGTCACACAGAAGAAAAAAAGTCACTATAGAATATGGAGTTGGAATGAGCGATGCTGAAATAATCTCATTGATTTGTGTCAAAAGTCACACAGAAGAAAAAAAAGTCACTATAGAATATTTCCAGACCATTCATGGGTGTGTTCATTTAAAAATCCTGTCACCCAGTGAGAACAACAAAAGCCAAATATTCTGCAAAATGCAGACTTTTTCTTATGCATCATCAGGAACAGCAACAAAATAAAACTGATGAAAATGATGAACTGCTTTGTCCTGTACACTGCCATTCTGTGCGACATCATTCCCCCCAAAGTTACAATTTTTCTGAATTAACAAGCTCTTAGATGGGATCACTGTATAAAAAAATGGCCTTTTGTTGTTGGTATTGTGGTTTATTCATGAAAATGAATGGGAGGCTGAGTAATAGCGTAACATACAGCAGAGGTGTAATGTTTGACTATACAGCCATGTAAAGGTTACCTGTTTGGACCTGTCCAGAGAGAAACAGATGGACATTAAGGTAGACTACAGTGGACTCCAGGATCCTGAGGAACGCAAAGCTCCTGTGCCAGCACTCCCTTTGTCCAGCGCATCCAGTCGCCGGCCACCTCCTGCAGTAGGACCAGCCCACCGTGCAGATGGACTGGACAGACTGGATCAGCTAAAGTAGATTGCTTAGAGATGTGTGATGTGTGTGAGTGTTTGCTTAGAGATGTGTGATGTGTGCGAGTGTTTGTGTGCATGTGTTCATGTGTGTGTGTGCATGAGCTTTCATACACTACATATTTCACATGCATTATTTTGATCAGCTTGAGTGTAACTGCTTTTAAAAAAAAGAAAAAAAAGGTTGTATGTGTTAGTATTCTGCTGGAAGTAAAAATTTGGCAATGAAATAGAAATGAACTTGTCATATGATGTCGTCTTTTGGACATATTTTGAAAAGTCAGAAGGCATACACAAAATGATCAAAGTGGCCAAGTTAATACACAGTGTAAAAGTTGATTATGTTCATTTTGAAAATATTTAGACAGATTTTTTTTTTGTATGTGCTGATTATACATTTCTTTCATTGCTTAAGTTTATGTGAGTGAATCTGATACAGGAAAAAAAAAGTTTCAAAGGTATGCAAGTTTACTTTAGAATGTGTGAAAGTATCTATTGAGAAATACACTTGGAAGAATACAATGATTTTTCCATCAAAAGTAATATTTTCTTTGTCATATAATCATCTCCAGTGTTGGAATCTTTGCCTACCCCAGGTTTGACCACCTTTCGAAACAAGAATTGCTTTAGTTCTACTATCTTGTATGGGGAACTTGTGAGCTCAGACTCAAAACAACACTGTTCAGAGAAAAAATTTACAATTTTTTTATCTGTGGGAGAGAGTTTTATAGCATTGATTGGTTAAACTGATGGCCCGTGCAGTTTTCCTTGGACTGAAACTTGGGTGTGCAAGAACAAGAATTCTTCACTCAGCCATTGCTGAAGATTGGGCAGATCACAGAGAATGAGTTAGGCGTTGAATAGACAGCATCAGCACAAGCCATCAAGTTAAACTGATAAAACAGATCATGGTTATTATGATGATGAAGTGAGGGGAGTTGCATTACATGGTCAGTCACCTGTCATCACTGTTGCTTCCAACCTCAAACAGGCAAACCAGCAACCTGTCTTGTCTCTGTTGTCAGTTCAAGGTTGGAGATGACACGGGGGCGCTCACGCCTGGAGGAGGTGGACAGGAACCCTCCAGTGGGAGGCAACACAAACAGCAGACTGCTGGACAACCGGTTCAGTCTGTCCCGGGGAGGGGAGCAGGGCACTGCGGGCTTAGGTCTGCTGGACTCCGGGTTCCACGGCCTGCTGGAAGCACCACGTCTGTCGGGTTTGGCTCCCCCTCCTGGCCTGCAGTACCAGCCTGCGTGAGTGGGGTTGGATTTCTGCATGACTGCTCTCTCTTTGAAATCCAAAGTGGAAACCATGCATGTATGTGCACTTAAATGTCTGGGTGACAGTTAAGAAATTAAAATAACAGAAAAAGAGAAACTGTCATTTATGGACTTGTAGGAAATCTCAGATATGCCCAGCAGTTACACTGTATTATAAAGGTACTCATCATGCATCAGGTTACTACAAACATACTAAGCATGCACCAGAATACTACAAACATGTCAAGCATACACCAGGATACTATGAATAGTTACAGCATTCACCAGAGAACTACAAAGATAACCTGCTGCACCAAAGTGTTACAAAGGTATACATCATGCACCAGAGTGCTTCAAACCTATCCAGTGTACACCACACTACAGCAAAGACACCCAGCATGCACAAGAATTCTACCAACATACCCAGCATGCACTAGAATACTACAACTATACCCAGCATGCACCAGAGTACTACAACCATACCCAGCATGCACCAGAGTACTACAACCATACCCAGCATGCACCAGAGTACTACAACCATACCCAGCATGCACCAGAGTACTACAACCATACCCAGCATGCACCAGAGTACTACAACCATACCCAGCATGCACCAGAGTACTACAACCATACCCAGCATGCACCAGAGTACTACAACCATGCTCAGCATGCACCAGAGTACTACAACCATACCCAGCATGCACCAGAGTACTGCAACCATACCCAGCATGCACCAGAGTACTGCAACCATACCCAGCATGCACCAGAGTACTGCAACCATACCCAGCATGCACCAGAGTACTACAACCATACCCAGCATGCACCAGAGTACTACAACCATACCCAGCATGCACCAGAGTACTACAACCATACCCAGCATGCACCAGAGTACTACAACCATACCCAGCATGCACCAGAGTACTACAACCATGCTCAGCATGCACCAGAGTACTACAACCATACCCAGCATGCACCAGAGTACTGCAACCATACCCAGCATGCACCAGAGTACTGCAACCATACCCAGCATGCACCAGAGTACTACAACCATACCCAGCATGCACCAGAGTACTGCAACCATACCCAGCATGCACCAGAGTACTACAACCATACCCAGCATGCACCAGAGTACTGCAACCATACCCAGCATGCACCAGAGTACTACAACCATACCCAGCATGCACCAGAGTACTACAACCATACCCAGCATGCACCAGAGTACTACAACCATACCCAGCATGCACCAGAGTACTACAACCATGCTCAGCATGCACCAGAGTACTACAACCATACCCAGCATGCACCAGAGTACTGCAACCATACCCAGCATGCACCAGAGTACTGCAACCATACCCAGCATGCACCAGAGTACTACAACCATACCCAGCATGCACCAGAGTACTGCAACCATACCCAGCATGCACCAGAGTACTACAACCATACCCAGCATGCACCAGAGTACTGCAACCATACCCAGCATGCACCAGAGTACTGCAACCATACCCAGCATGCACCAGAGTACTACAACCATACCCAGCATGCACCAGAGTACTACAACCATACCCAGCATGCACCAGAGTACTACAAAGATACCCAGCATGCACCAGAGTACTACAACCATACCCAGCATGCACCAGAGTTCTACAAAGATACACGGCATGCACCAGAGAACTACAACCATACCCAGCATGCACCAGAGTTCTACAAAGATACACGGCATGCACCAGAGAACTACAACCATACCCAGCATGCACCAGAGTTCTACAAAGATACACGACATGCACCAGAGAACTACAACCATACCCAGCATGCACCAGAGTACTACAAAGATACCCAGCATGCACCAGAGTACTACAACCATACCCAGCATGCACCAGAGTTCTACAAAGATACACGGCATGCACCAGAGAACAACAAGCATACCCAGCGTACATCAGAGTTCTACAAACATACCCAGCATGCACCAGAGTACTACAAAGATACCCAGCATGCACCAGAGTGCTGTAAATGTACCCAGCATGCACCAGGCTACTACACACATGCCAGCTTGTACCTGGATTGTACAAAGATACCAAACATACCAGAAAACTGCAAAGATACCCAGCATGCACCAGGGTACTGTAATCATCCCAACATGTACCAGGATACTACAAATAGAACACAGACATGCCCAATATGCACCACAGTGCTACAAACATAACCAGCAAGCACTGCGGTCCTGCAGATGTACCTAGTATGTATCAGGGTGCTGAATTCATCCCAGCATGTAGCGGGTCAGTAAAGACATACCCAGCACACACTCGAGCACTTCAAGCACGGAATGGGCGCTCTCCTGAGTATGGCTGTCTGGATCGTGTCTGACACTGTTTCAGATCCTACATCACACAAGGTGGAGGAGGGCTGGGCCAGACATCTGTGGACGACGCCTATAACTTCTATGCCTCTCGCAGTCCCCTGGATGTGGACTTGCCAGGTAATCTGTATGTGCATTAAACACTGAGACAAAACAACCCTCATCAAGGTGGAGACAGCAGCAGGCTTTTTCTTTTTGCTTAAATTTTAAATTTTTTTTTAGGGTAAATGACGCCTCGTGTTTCTCTCTCACACATTTGCATTTTTTCCCAGTAAAAAACCTGAAGACTGAACATAAATTTCCTCCTTTTTGTGTGTGTGTCATTTTCCCCACTTGTATCATATGTGGCAACA
>CM031606.1:87660036-87670036 GCA_018398815.1 Conus ventricosus | reverse complement strand
AATCATCCACTTTTCTGTTGTGCACAAATTACATCTCTTTGTGCTATTATTGTATGCTGCTGCTTTTCTGATTATTTTCCATGTGATTTTAAAATCTGTATTTGTTTTCTTAAGATCCCATATATGTTTACTTAATTCTGTTTGGTGTTTGTATTTTTTCATACTTGAAAGATTGCTTGTGATTGGCGTACCTAGCTTTGAATTTGTTTTCTGTGATCCCTATGTATGTCTCTTTGCCTCATTTCGTTGTCACAGTGGCTTGGTATAACGATGTTATCAGAGAGACATTGGTTGTTCAGAGGGCATTGCTCTTTGATTGTGCAATTGCAAGTTTTCCGTTTGTCACCCTCGTTTTTGACATTGGTTTTCTTTTTGTTTGAAGCATCAATTATTTTTTTAAGATTTGGCATACAAGAATAAGATAGTTTGATAGTGTTCCTATTGAATATTTTGAAAAGTTTATGGTCTTTCTGGAACGATTCTGTTAGTATTTTGAAGAATTCTTTGCCAATGTTGGTTTTCACTCTACCATCATATGGTGGGTTATGGTTATGGTGGGTGGAATTTACTACCAAATATACTGAGATAACAAATTCAGAATTGGAAATTATATTCCACACAAAAAAAAACACTGTTGTTTAATAAAAAGGAGCCTTACATGAAAAAAACAGATTTTAATTCCACTTTTGACGTTACAATGGGTTCATACGATGGTGCAGAAACATGTGAGATAGTGGGCCTGTTACTATTGTCAAAAATGCACAAACTACTTGGGCATAAAGTTGGGCTGTACAGAGACAACAGATTGGCGGCACTGGACAATACACCTAGAGAGGTAGAGAATAAAAAGAAAGAACTATGTAAATTGTTCCAAAATCACAACTTAAAAATTACAATAGAAGCCAACAAAAAAGTAGTCAACTACTTGGATGTAACATTAGATTTAAACAAAAACCAATACAGACCATACAAAAAACCCAATGATACACCATACAACGTTTTACTGAACAGGTTGAAACCTGTAGCAGAGACCATCATTACTGCGGAACAAACAGGTTTCAGAGCTGGTAGAAGCACAACTGATCATGTATTCAACTTGAGAATAATCTGCGAAAAATATCTGCAGCACCAACAAGATCTCTACCATGTATTTATTGACTTTAAGAAGGCCTTCAACAGGGTATAGCATGCAGCATTATGGATAACCATGAGGAAGTACAGCATCAATGCCAGCCTCATCCACATGATTGAAGAGCTGTGCAGCAAAGCCACAAGCGCCGTCTTCCTGAATGACAGCATAGGTGACTGGTTCCGTACCACTGTCAGGGATGTCTGCTGTCATCAACCCTCTTCACTGTCTTCTTGGAGAGGATCATGGAGGATGCCTTGGAAAATCATGAAGGAACAGTTAGCATTGGGGGAAGAACAATCACCAGTTTGCGATTTGCAGATGATATTGACGGCCTTGCAAGAAATGAAGACGAGTTGATGAGCTTGGTGGAACATCTTGACAAAGCAGCTTCCGCATACGGCATGAAGATCAGCGCCGAAAAGTCCAAGCTCATTACCAACAGTACCAAAGGCATTAAGGCAGAGATCAAAGTCAGCGGAACAACTTGGAAACCGTGAAGTCCTTCAAATACCTAGGATCCATTATATCTGATGAGGACTCAAAGCCTGAGATTGTGGCAAGGATTGCACAAACAACAGCTGTAGTGGCAAAACTAAAAACTATGTGGAGAGACAAAAACCTCAGTCTTTGCTCCATGATCCCCCTGATGCGCTCCCTTGCCCTCTCAGTTTTTCTGTATGCATGTGAAACTTGGACACTCAGCAGAATTACAAAGAATTCTGGCAACTGAAATGAGCTGCTACAGAAAGATCTTGGGCATCCATTACTCAGACCATGTGACAATGAAGAAGTCTGTAGAATAATCCAACAAGCAATTGGACCCCATGAAGACCTACTCACAGTCGTCAAGAAGCAGAAAATGAAGTGGTACGGACATGTGTCCCATTCAACAGGCCTTGCAAAGACAGTCCTGCAAGGAACAGTCAGAGGAAGCCGCAACAGAGGAAGACAAAGGAAGAGGTGGGAAGACAACATCCGAGAGTGGACTGGAATGAGTCTGGCGGAATCTCAGCGAGCGGTGGAGGACAGGGACAGGTGGAGGAGAGTGGTGGCCGGATCATCAGGGGTGCCCCAATGACAACAGACAATGTCAAGGGATAGGTGAAGGTGAAGAAGTATATATATATATATATATAGATATAGATTAGTGTGGCCCTTTTTAAAATCTTTTAGGTCACAGTGCTCAACGTGATGAGCGATTAAGTTAGTGAATACACCCAAAACAAAAACCTGAAAGCCCCCCAAAAACACGTGCAGCCAACCCGCACGTGCAAACAAACGCAAACGGGAGCCCACACGCTATATAACATCGGCGGTGGGCAAACCAAAAACCATCCTGATGACAGCGCAACGCGCTCGAAACAAATTTGTAGATTCTATTTTAAAAAACCTATTTTAACATATATATATATATATATATATATATATATATATATATATATATATATATTTATATATATATATACTTCTTCATAATTCAATTATATTGATAAAATTGTTTATAATTCAATATATATATATATATATATATATATATATATATATAAATATATAATATATATATATATATATATATATATATATATATGTGCCTATATAAAATAAACTAATGAATTCCAAGGGTATGTAACTGAGCACCATTCCCACAGTTTTCAGAGCAGCTTGGTGTTGCAATGACTGCAAGAAATATTGAATTATAAACAAAGCTTGCTCTTATGTCTTAGGCTGAAAAAATAGGGGAAATAAGCTGTTGACTGTGTGTGTGTGTGTGTGTGTGCTTGTACGCTGCATGTACATGTGAGAGCATGTGTATGGATGTGTGTTCAGTGTTGTGTGTGTGTGTTGTGTGTGTGTGTGTGTGTGTGTGTGTGTAGCATTTTTCTAGAATGCAGTAGTAGTGTAAAGCTTGTCATTTAAGTTGTGTAAAAATTTTTTTTTGGTCTGAAATATTTGTTTTTTTAAACCAGTTAAATGCGACACATGAACATCATGGGTGACTGTGTGTGTGTGTGTGTGTGTGTGTGTGTGTGTGTGTGTGTTTTATGTTCATTGTATGTTTTTCCTGCATGATGCTTTGTATAAAATTTTCATCAATGTGTTTATTATTCTTTATGTCCTAATGAGAGTTAAATGAATGCTTTGAACGGTGGTGTGTGTGTGTGTGTGTGTGTGTGTGTGTGTGTGTGTGTGTGTGTTGTGTGGTGTTTATCATTCTGCCTCACTTTGTGGTTTTCAAACCCTATCTAGCTAATTACCATTTTTTGTGTGTGTGTGTGTGTGTGGTGTGTGTGTGTGTGTGTGTGTGTGTGTGTGTTGTTACACTTATATCATCTTTTTTAATTTGGTTGAATTGCAGTTGCTAAGACTGGTGGAGATTCTGGGGGCTCGTACCCTGCAGACGTCAGGACAGAGCCTACACTGGCCGAGGGGATGGGGAAGTGAGAGGAGGGGGAGGAGTTTGGGGGCTTTGAGTGATAGAGGTGGAGGGGGTCGCACTGGCAGAGTCCGCTTCGAAGATGAAGAGTAAGTATCAGTCTTGTTACTCTGTCTGGGCCATGGTTCATCAGGAATCATGGTTCTTTGTTCTGATACTGTTTGTCTCTTGTGAGTGATGATGACCCCTACCTTGGTCACGGGTGATTTTGGTTTCACACACTCACACATGCACTCAGGTTTTTCCCCCTTTCTAGCAGGGAATTATAAGTTTTGGGGTGGCAATGTACCATAGAGACTCTGAAAATCAAAGAGCCCTGTCACCCACAGTCAGTGGGCCCCAACCTAAAATTTTTAGTCAAAGCTGTTTTTGACAGGCAGAGTATTGGAGTGAGGCGTTGTTGGGATTCACCCGGAACTGTGGGGGACAGGGGTTTTCTCTGTCTCTTTAGATCTCATTGTCAGTGTAATTCCTCCATTTGGTTCTCAAGTGAGCCTCATGGCATGTATCATTGTAGTTGTCAAATTAAGTGGGCTGACTGAAAGGAACAACAAAGGGGGTTCCTGCTTCGATGCATGGGCTGGATGAACCACGTGTGGTCATGTGTTTTTCTATATAAGGGGCCCTTTCAGATCAATGCATGGGCTGGATGAACCACTGTGTGGTCATGTGTGTTCTATATAAGGCCTTGCAGGTCAATGCATGGGCTGGATGAACCACTGTGTGGTCATGTGTGTTCTATATAAGGCCTTGCAGGTCAATGCATGGGCTGGGGTGAACCACTGTGTGGTCATGTGTGTTCTATTAAGGCCTTGCAGGTCAATGCATGGGCTGGATGAACCACTGTGTGGTCATGTGTGTTCTATGTCAGGGCTGGCAGTCAATGCATGGGCTGGATGAACCACTGTGTGGTCATGTGTGTTCTATTAAGGCCTTGCAGGTCAATGCATGGGCTGGATGAACCACTGTGTGGTCATGTGTGTTCTATGTCAGGGCCTGTAGGCATGGCAGGTCAATGCATGGGCTGAATGAACAACTGTGTGGTCATGTGTGTTCTATGTCAGGCCTTGCAGATCAATGCATGGCTGGATGAACCACTGTGTGGTCATGTGTGTTCTATGTCAGGCCTTGCAGATCAATGCATGGGCTGAATGAACCACTGTGTGGTCATGTGTGTTCTATATAAGGCCTTGCAGGTCAATGCATGGGCTGGATGAACCACTGTGTGGTCATGTGTGTTCTATGTCAGGCCTCACAGGTCAATGCATGGGGTGAATGAACCACTGTGTGGTCATGTGTGTTCTATGTCAGGCCTGGCAGGTCAATGCATGGGCTGAATGAACCACTGTGTGGTCATGTGTGTTCTATGTCAGGCCTGGCAGGTCAATGCATGGGCTGAATGAACCACTGTGTGGTCATGTGTGTTCTATGTCAGGCCTGGCAGGTCAATGCATGGGCTGGATGTACCACTGTGTGGTCATGTGTGTTCTATGTCAGGCCTGGCAGGTCAATGCATGGCTGGATGAACCACTGTGTGGTCATGTGTGTTCTATATAAGGCCTGCAGGTCGATGCATGGGCTGGATGAACCACTGTGTGGTCATGTGTGTTCTATGTCAGGCCTGGCAAAGGGCAATGCATGGGCTGGATGAACCACTGTGTGGTCATGTGTGTTCTATTAAGGGCCCTTTCAGGTCAATGCATGGGCTGGATGAACCACTGTGTGGTCATTTTGTGTTCTATGTCAGGCCTGCAGGTCAATGAATGGGCTGGATGAACCACTGTGTGGTCATGTGTGTTCTATGTCAGGCCTGCAGGTCAATGCATGGGCTGAATGAACCACTGTGTGGTCATGTGTGTTCTATGTCAGGCCTGGCAGGTCAATGCATGGGCTGGATGAACCACTGTGTGGTCATGTGTGTTCTATGTCAGCCTGCAGGTCAATGCATGGGCTGGATGAACCACTGTGTGGTCATGTGTGTTCTATATAGGCCTTGCAGGTCAATGCATGGGCTGGATGAACCACTGTGTGGTCATGTGTGTTCTATGTCAGGCCTCACAGATCAATGCATGGGCTGGATGAACCACTGTGTGGTCATGTGTGTTCTTATAAGGCCTTGCAGGTCAATGCATGGGTGGATGAACCACTGTGTGGTCATGTGTGTTCTATATAAGGCCTGCAGGTCAATGCATGGGCTGGATGAACCACTGTGTGGTCATGTGTGTTCTATATAAGCCTTGCAGATCAGTGCATGGGCTGAATGAACCACTGTGTGGTCATGTGTGTTCTATGTCAGGCCTCACAGGTCAATGCATGGCTGGATGAACCACTGTGTGGTCATGTGTGTTCTATGTCAGGCCTCACAGGTCAATGCATGGGCTGGATGAACCACTGTGTGGTCATGTGTGTTTTTATGTCAGGCCTGTAGGCCTTGCAGATCAATGCATGGGCTGCATGAACCACTGTGTGGTCATGTGTGTTCTATATAAGGCCTCACAGGTCAATGCATGGGCTGGATGAACCACTGTGTGGTCATGTGTGTTCTATGTCAGGCCTCACAGGTCAATGCATGGGCTGAATGAACCACTGTGTGGTCATGTGTGTTCTATGTCAGGGCTGGCAGTCAATGCATGGGCTGGATGAACCACTGTGTGGTCATGTGTGTTCTATGTCAGGCCTGGCAGGTCAATGCATGGGCTGGATGAACCACTGTGTGGTCATGTGTGTTCTATGTCAGGCCTGGCAGGTCAATGAAAGGGCTGAATGAACCACTGTGTGGTCATGTGTGTTCTATGTCAGGCCTGGCAGGTCAATGCATGGGCTGAATGAACCACTGTGTGGTCATGTGTGTTCTATGTCAGGCCTGGGAGGTCAATGCATGGGCTGGATGAACACTGTGTGGTCATGTGTGTTCTATGTCAGGCCTGGCAGGTCAATGCATGGGCTGGAAAGAACCACTGTGTGGTCATGTGTGTTCTATATAAGGCCTTGCAGATCGATGCATTTGGGCTGGATGAACCACTGTGTGGTCATGTGTCACAGTGGTTCATATGTAAGGGCTGGCAGGTCAATGCATGGGTTGGGAAAGAACCACTGGTGTGGTCATGTGTGTTTCTATGTCAGGCCTGGCAGGTCAATGCTGGGCTGGTGAACCACTGTGTGGTATGTGTGTTCTATGTCAGGCCTGGCAGGGTCATGCATGGGCTGGAATGAACCACTGTGTGTCATTTGTTCTATGTCAGGCATGGCAGGTCATGCATGGGTCAGAATGAACCACTGAGTGGATCATGTGTTACTATGTCAGGCCTGGGGTGGTCAATGCATGGGGGTGGTTGAACCACTGTGTTGGTCATGTGTGTTCTATGTCAGCCTTGCAGGTCAATGCATGGGCTTTAATTGGCCACTGTGTGTGGTCATGTGTGTTTATGTCAGGCCTCACAGGTCAATGGGATTGGGCTGAATGAACCTGTTTTGGTCATGTGTGTTCTATGTCAGGGGGCTGGAAGGGGCAAATGCATGGGCTGATGAACCATGTGTGTCATGTTTTGTTTCTATGTCAGGCATGCAGTCAATGCATGTGGCTGAATGACCACTGTGTGGTCATGTGTGTTCTGTTCTCAGGCCTCGAAGGCTGGCCACCATGGAGTTTCCCAGTGATGATGACAAAACAAGCGACAGGCCCAGAGAAAGGCGCAGGCCTAACCATGAAGAGCTTAGCAGACAGGTATGCTCTGTGTGTGTGTGTGTGTGTGTGTGTGTGTGTGTGTGTGTGTGTGTGTGTGTGTGTAACCGTGTGTGTGTGTGTGTGTGTGTGTGAGTGTGTGTGTAGTTGTCGTTGTGTGTGTGAAGTCTGTCTTTATTGAGGGTTAGAGAATTAGCTGGACAGCCTTTATTTCCATTCTGCTCTCACAAAAATATAGAACTTGAGAAGAATAAAAAGGGGAAAAAAGCAGTGTCTCCTCTAGTCAGTTGCCTCAAGATTTTGTAAACTCCCTATGAGCTGCTGATGCTGGGACTTTACCGAATGATTCTGGGTGTGGCTGTGTGTGGGGATGCTTGGATACATGATTTAGGAGTTATGCCACTGAGGGTGCATGAGATAAGACGGGAAAAAACGCAACATTCGTCTTTGGCTATGTTTTGTGTGTGTGTGTGTGTGTGTGTGTGTGTGTGTGTGTGTGTGTGTGTGTGTGTGTGTGTGTGAGCGCGTATGCACGTGTGTCTGTGTGCTTGTGTGTGTGTGTTTTTCGAGCTGCATTCAGCTATGACAGGCCAGGGAGGGGTGGAAGGGAAGAGGAACAATGTGTGGCATTGTGAGAGTGTTCATTCTGATGAGTTATTCCTTTGTTTGTACTGTATGTGCACCCATAATTCTGTACAACAGATTAATATTTGTAGACTTGTTTGCGTGTCTGTTGGTCTGTCAAGCTGCTTTCAAGAGAATTCAAAACCTTTTGGTGGAACCTCATCCAGTTTTGTATGGTTGTTTGTAGAGTCAGTATTTAGACATAAATGAAATTTGAAGTCCATGAAGGACAAACTGATGAATTGGTAAAAGGATGGTCATTTACTGTGACAGCATTATTTTCATTTGTGTAAGGTATGGTGCAGTGTGTAAGGTGTGATGGTAGAGTGTTACTTGCAAGATAATAGAGTGCGCTGGGTTTGATAGTAGAATGCGCAGAGTGTGATCGTGGAGTGAGCAGATGTGATGGTTGGAGAATGATGCTGAATTCATTGAGATTCGTTAGATTCATGTGTGTCATGGTACATGACTGTCTTTTTTCAGGTTGAGGAGAAGAAGAGAAAAAAAATGTTGGAACAAAAAAGAGAGAGAGGTTTGTGAACGGTATTCTTTCTTGTAAATATGTCTAATATTTCTGTCATAAGAATGTGTCAGTGTTATAGTAAAAGTATGTCATTTTTTTGTCAGTGTTACAGTTCTTAAAAGTTGTTTTTCAGGGATTGAAGTGTGTATCAGTTTTTCAATCATTAAAATGTGTCAGTGTTTCAGTCATTGAAATATGTCAGTGATTCAGTCATTAAAATGTGTCAGTTTTTCTGTCATGAAATGTGTCAGTCATTACAGTGTGCCATTGACTCTGGCATTGAACTGTGTCAGTCATTACAGTGTGCCATTGACTCTGGCATTGAAATGTGTCAGTCATTACAGTGTGCCATTGATTGTGGCATTGAAATGTGTCAGTCATTACAGTGTGCCATTGATTGTGGCATTGAAATGTGTCAGTCATTACAGTGTGCCGTTGATTGTGGCATTGAAATGTGTCAGTCATTGCAGTGTGCCATTGATTGTGGCATTGAAATGTGTCAGTCATTACAGAGTGCCATTGATTGTGGCATCAAAATGTGTCAGTCATTACAGTGTGCCATTGATTGTGGCATTGAAATGTTGTCGGTCATTACAGTGTGCCATTGATTGTGGCATTGAAATGTGTTAGTCAGTACAGTGTGCCATTGATTGTGGCATTGAAATGTGTCAGTCATTACAGTGTGCCATTGATTGTGGCATTGAAATGTGTCAGTCATTACAGTGTGCCATTGATTGTGGCATTGAAATGTGTCAGTCATTACAGTGTGCCATTGATTGCGACATTGAAATGTGTCAGTCATTACAGTGTGCCATTGACTCTGGCATTGAAATGTGTCAGTGCATCCATCATCAAAATGTGTAAGTGTTTCAGTCATAAAAATGTGTTTCTGTCAGTAACCTGTAACTTTCAACATGGAGTGTAACATTTGTGCAACTTTCTTAATTTGCTAAAGGTACATATGAAATTCCAAAACTCTGTACTTAAAACACACACCTGGACATGCACACACACACAGACACACACACACACACACACACACACACACACACACACACACACACACACACACACCACACACCACACACACATATGATGCTTAGTCAGAATGTTTAGCAAATCCATACAGCTTTTGTGTGTATAGTAAATGCCAGATATCTGACAGCCGATCAGAAATTTCTGTTTGCTTCAATGGAAACAGTGATGATGATGATGAGCGTGAAGTGGAGAATTCTTGTGTTACACAAGTCAAACATTAAAGAAAGAGAGAAGCCGAGAAGATAAAACAACTAACTAGCAAAACTTTGAATACAGACTGCATGGAGCAGTGCCTGTCTGTTGTGCGCCCAGCTGTCTGAGTGTGTGATGCTCAGCATGCTTCTTGATGTGAAAATGCTGTTTAGAGTAGTAAGAGGCCATCTTTTATGTGAAAATGCTGTTTAGAGTAGTAAGAGGCCATCTTGATGTGAAAATGCTGTTAGAGTAGTAAGAGGCCATCTGATGTCACCTAGAATTCTGCATGACGAACTGTAAAATATAATCTACTGTCATCAAAAATCGTTATTGAACAATTTGCTTGAAATTGACATGCATGTTAATGACACT
>CM031606.1:87636551-87659936 GCA_018398815.1 Conus ventricosus | reverse complement strand
AGGAATCAAAGGGGGAAATGAATTAAAAACCAGCAATACCAAAGATCATATTATGTCAAACGGAAACAGGCACACTGAGGAGAAACAGAAGAATTTGATGAAAGTGAAAGAAAACAAAAGTACAAATACGACAGAATTAAACAAGCACAAGCACAAATCCAACAGAAAACAAACAAATCCTGACAAACAGTACATTTACCAAGAAGAAAGTGAGAGTGATATGACACTGACACAAACAGTAGACGACTAAAGAAAACAATCAAACAAGGAAACAAACACATGATGCCAAACAAACAAACAAAACAACAAAAGCACTTCAGAAACAGAAGTTTCTGAACACACTACAACAAGGAGTGGTAGAATTGTGAGAATGCCTGAAAGAATGAATGAATATTTTGTTTGAAATGTTATATGTTAAATTCTGTTCATAAAGTTAAAATTATTTGTTCCAGATTATTTTAAATGTTAATGAAACATTAGTAATATAGTAAGATGAAAGAAAGAAGAACATACATAAAAATAATAATAATAATAATATTAGCATTAAGCTGAAGAAGGGAGATGTCACATATGCATGTTAGAATTATATCCCTTGATTATTATTTATCTTAATGATGATTGGTTGCGGGGAACTCGACTAGGATGGCAACTTAACTGTAGTTGTAATAAAACTACTATCGAACTCAACATTGAATTATGTCCATTGTGATGAATGCAGACAAGAGAATATAACAGAAGGCAAGCTTGCTCTTCTCTCTCTCTCAGTTGGCCTGTTTCTCTTTTTTCTAAGTTGTGTGTGGGGGTGGGTGGGGGGTGGGGGCGGAGAGAGAGAGAAATAGAGAGAGAATGCAAACAAAAGCGCGCATGCTCTCTCTCTCTCTCTGTGTGTGTGTGGTGTGTGTGTGTGGTGTGTGTGGTGGTGTGTGTGTGTGATGTGAAATGGAGTGGCATGAGGAGGGATAGGTCACAAGAGAATTCATACCCACAGAGTAGAAGGCTCCCACTACAACTGGTTTTAAGTAGTGGCTTTACATGAAGAATGAAATTCTTACAGATCATCTCATGCATCAATAGAAGGCAGGATTGGTCTTCTCTCTCACTGTCACACTGGCTCTCTTTATTTCTCTCTGTAATATAGTGTAATGTAATGTAAAAGGATATTTATAGAGTGCTTTACCTCGCAAGAACCCAAAGCACATATTACAGAAAAACATGATAAAATACTAACTCTAATTCAAAGCACACACACACAACACACACACACACACACACACAACACACACACACACACACACACAACATGTGCGCACAGTACGCGTGCACACCCGCACACCACACAGACACACACACAAACACACACACTCACACGAAAAACTCACACACGCAGACAGAAACACAAGCGCATCAACATCAGCAAACATGTGCACAGTGATAAGTAGATATCATAATCAGTCCGAGAAAAAAGAAATGTCTTTAGAGAGGTTTTAAGATAAGTTAAAATTCTTTATTTACGAGGATAATAGATAAGCACTGATGCGCTTTTTTACATCCAGTCCTCGCCCTGAGTAGGGACTACAACATGCAGTGAAATGAAATAATGTAGAAAGCAAACAAGCAAGCAAACAACGAGGCGGTCATGCAACATAGTAATGAATAGTGGTAAAGTGTGTGTGTGTATGAAACATGCAGGAGAGAGAAAGAGACAGCCGCAGAGAGATACAATGCAAACATGAGCATATGTGCTGCACACGTTGTCTGAGTGTGTGGTGTCATGCTGTGTGTGTGATGTGTGCGTTTTTGGTTTAAGGGCTATCCATCTAACAGTGATATTTCCAGACCCCAGAGGGTAAATGTAGTATGATAAGTGTTATTGTGTGTGCATGGTGGTGTAATGGGGTGTATGTAATGGAAACAGTTGGTGCTTGATTGTTGGGCATACATAGTGATGTGTAATAGGCCCTAGATAAAATTAATAATTAAGTAACAATCTACATTAACTGAATCCAATAAATAAAAAAACCGTAATACGCATCTACACCAAGTGGGGAACAATATCATAGACTTTAAAATGTAAATGTCCAATTGGGCTCTTAATCAGTCCTGAACACTTAAAAATGTTTGTCTCGCCTGAGAGTGTGATAATGTGTGTGATTAGTGTCTCCAGTCCTGCCCTGTGTGTGTGCCTGTGTGTGTGAATATGAGACAGACAAGACAGCAGACAGAGAGGAGAAGAAGAGAGAGTAGAAGGAGAGTGATGAGAGGAGAGAGAGAGAGTGAGATTGATGTGAAATGGAGTGGCATGAGGATGGGAGGGATCAGGATAAAATCCTTGCCACACTGTCAAGGCTTGTGCTGTGGTTGTAGTAGTACCTTTCCTTGAAGATATAATTCTTAAAGATCATAACTGAGCAGTTTGAATTATTTCATTTAATTATCAGCTTTGTTGCATCGTTTTTCTGGCAGTGCTCACTGACTTGTATTGAAGTCCTATGGTGTATGTTTTTGGGCATACCTGGTTAGAGTACGTGGCCTAATAATTCTTAATAATGACGGATAAAAAACATTAATCCTATGTCAATCCAAACTAAAGTAAATGCACCTAACCAAGCATCGTGGTGAAAAATAACTTCTAGAAAGTTAAATGTTTTTCCCACAACGTTTGTTTTTTGCATGGCTAATACACAGTTTGAATATTAAAAATGGTAAGGATTACTTGAATTGGGACATTGCATATCTTTGTGTTTCTGTGGTGAAAATGATGTGTGAACAACAGCCAACACAAGAAAGAGAAAGAAGATGAGTGACGGAGTCATGAATGTGAATGGTGGCATGGATGGGAGGATAGGAAAGAACCTACCCACCAGTCAAAGGCTCCTGCGCGTTGGTTTTAAGTAGTACCCTTTTCCCTTGAAGAATATAATTCTTAAAGATCATAATGAGGGATTGAATTATTCATTTACATATCGCTTTGTATTACGATTCCTTTTCCTGTGCAAACGGGCCTCCTAGGTGGCACTTTGATTTTAAGCTCGCCTTTAAAGGGAAATTTCTGTTTTTTGGGGGTACCCTGTGTTAAGAAGTACGTGGCTCTATGTCTTAAATTGAATGAGGAAATGTTTTTTAAAAAAACAACAACAGTTGGCCCATGTTTCCCTATCCAGACATAGTAATCAGTTTCTTTTCCCCCCCTTTACACATTTTCATCGTTGCTGTCAAAAATACACTTCTCAGAAATGTCTGTCTACAGTTTCCTCCCCAAAACACCACTTCACATTCCATATTCCTACAAGCCCGACCCTTTCCCTTCTGTTTCTTCAAATTGTAGCCAACTTCGGACTAGATACAATCAGTTGTAATTATTGATAAATGCCATGTGTAAGAGATTAACTAAATGAGGAACATAGCATATCTTTTGATTTTACACTGACTGGTAGAAAAGGAAAAAAAATTGATCTGCTGGCTTGTGCAACAAATTTAGATCAGCTGTGCATACACACAATGTAAAGTGTAAAATGGTTGACTCAGATGAGTGGTCTGGGCCATCGAGAGCCCTGACAGTAATGTTTTAAATATTCAATTTATTGAGGCAAATCTAAAGCAGAATTATTGTTTGTCTTTTGTGTAAAAAAAAAAGGAAAAGAAAACCTCTTATTAGTAATAGTAGCACCTAGAGGACACATAGAATGTGTGTGTGTGTGTGTGTGTGTTGTGTGTGTGTGTGTGTGTTGTCTGTGTGTGTGTGTGTGTGGTGTGTGTGTGTGTGTGTGTGTGTGGTGCGTATGTGTGTGTGTGTATGTGTGTGTGTGTGTGTGTGTGTGTGTGTGTGTGTGTGTGTGGTGTGTGCGGTGTGTGTACGTGTGTGTACGTGTGTGTGTGTGTGTGGTACGTGTGTGTGTGTGTGTGCGCGCGCGCAGCCTAGAATGCAGTTTTTTTATGTTTGCTGTATTGGTGAAGAGTGAGGAGGAAGAGGTGGGCAGAGAGAGAGAGAGAGAGAGAGAGAGAGAGAGAGAGTGATGATGATGATGATGATGAGATGATAATCTTTATTTCCAAGGGTAACAGATAAGCAAACACATGCTTTTTTTTCATCCGGCCCTTGCCCCGTTAAGGGACTAAGTATGACTAGCGACGAAAAACTTACAAAAACTTTTAACAAACACACATATTTCACAACATTAAAAGTTTATGCATTAACAGTTCAGGCGTAGATGACTTTAAAAGGAAAAGGAAACCGATTTAAACAACAAACAAGAATAAAGAAATTGATTACAAAGAAGAAAAGAGTTAGCACACACAGATATGGAATAAGCGATCCTCCTATCGAAGGGGAGAGAGAGAGAGAGAGAGAGAGAGAGAGAGAGAGAAGAGGAGAGAGATGAGGAAGAGAGAGAGAGAATTACATTCCTTTTGTAAAAGATTAACATACAACAACCTGCTAAGAATAATAAACTAAGACAATTACAATGCATCAATAATATCAACATTTGTTTTTCTTTTACATTTATATGATGTGGTTATAAGGCAAACGAGAACGAACAATCAATTATCAGTAAGCAGCAATAATTCCTAGCATCAATAATTATAACATTTATTTTTCATGATGCGTGCGTGTATGTGTGTGTGTGTGTGTGTGTGTGTGTGTGTGTGTTGTGTGTGTGTGTGTGTGTGTGTGTGTGTGTGTGTGTGTGTGTGAGAGAGAGAGAGAGAGAGAGAGATGAGAGAGACAGAGAGGAGGACGAGAGAGAGAGAGAGGAGAGAGAGAGAGACAGAGAGAGATGCCATTTTATTACCTTCCCCATCTTTGTTGTTTTCTTCTTTACCATTCATACACAACCCAAATTTATAATTATTAATTAAGCGACAATCCATCGAAACGCAGCCGTAGTAACGAAGAGAGAGAGAGAGAGAGAGAGAGAGAGAGAGAGAGAGAGAGGAGAGAGAGAGAGATTATAATTCCATTTTTCTATCCAAAATATCACATGCTAAACATTACTATAAATTTGAATAAAAAGCAATACATCAATATGATCAACAGTAATCCGGACACACATTTATCACCTTGCAGTTACAGTGCTCAAAGAAATAAAAGTATTAAGACATCAATCTATTCGTGACAATGCACCAATAAAACCAGCGACCACAATACTCATTCATCATAATATGATTTCAATCATTTAATATAACCAATAGTAACCATATCTCTCATTTATCATTATCTGTTTTTTAAAAACATCAGTGGAAAGGAAACGGCGTATCAGTTTAATATGCAGCAAAACAGAGGGTGTGCCTGGTATATGTATTTTGTTCTAATAGCAATGGTCTGCTGTGAAATGTGTGATTAGTTTTTCCCTGAGGATTCTGTAATATGAGTACATCGGAAATGTAGTGGAAGTGAATTCCAAACCACGCTACCTGAGTAAGATAAGCTTGATTTAAATAGATCTATTTAGGTGTGGGAACCTGGATATTTGGTTGAATCCCTAGGGTTTATGCTAAATTTGGACTGAAGAGTTTCTGGTGCTAAACCCGATGCAATTTTTGCATTAGCTGACATTTGTTGACAGCAAACATTTCTTGTAACGGAAGAGCCCCCGCTTTAGTATAATCCCCTTCACTAAGACTAGATGATTTTAATAGAACTGGCTTTAAGTGCTCTTTGTAGACACTCTTAAGAGGTTTCATGGCATTAGCACTACGGAATCAAATAGTGTTGAACAATAATTGATTGAAGAGAGAATATGTGGTGTAGGAACAATTTCCTGGCATGAAGGTTTAAGAAATGCTTTATCTTGCCACAGCTGATATGTTTGTCTGGATATTGATTTACATAAACTGCGAGGTGATGAGACCAGAAAGATTATTATCACATATATCACCTAGAACTCGATGGCTATCCACCACTTCAATTTCCTGATTATTAATAAAAACAGATGGGGGCTGTGTGGTTATGTTTTGTCTTCTCTGCCTTGTTGTTATCAGCATTAGTTTTGTTTTGTTAGGATTCAGTGACATGTGATTTACATTGCACCAATTACTTAAGATATTAGCATTCTTCTGTAATGAAGTGAAAACAGCTTCCAAGCTGGGAGAGAGAGGAGAGAGAGAGAGAGAGAGAGAGAGAGAGAGAGAGAGAGAGAGAGAGAAAACATGTGCCAAAATTTGGAAAGAATGATCTTTCAGATTGCCTATCCCTTGGGACCGACCAACACCAGGAACCACTAGTGTGATCAGGCAGCATGTAAAACAGCCCCCAAATCATCACTGGTAGACAGATTGGAGCAAAAGAAATGGCAGCTGCTGTTGTTGGTACTGACATCGACAGCTTTATAAAGGAACAGAAAGCGAAACTTGCTTCAGAGAGAAATGCTTTGAATGTGAGTATCGCTGGATGTGACTGTCTTTCACACCGCAGATATAAGAGGACTCTTCAGTCTTAGATAGTCTTTGTATTGGTTGGTTGACTGGTCGTATTTGTTGTGTGTGTGTGTGTGTGTGTGTGTGTGTGTGTGTGTGTGGTGTGTGTGTTGTGTGTGTGTGCTGGTTGGTTTGCTGGTTAGTTTGTCTGCTGTGTGCTGGGTGCTTTTTCAGTTGGAACAGAGGGCTCTGCCTGAAACTTCAATGCTAGAAAAAGACCTCTTTTGTATTAGTCAGTTTCTTCCATTCTTTTCCCCCGATTCTATGTGTATTCTTTGTTTTTTCTCATGTTATGCTTTACAGTCCAGCCTGTCATGGCATTCTTGTTGAATTAGCTTTTTTGGCTTGTTTTTGTTTTTGTTTTTGCTTGAGTTGCAACTTGTATGTTTTATCTTTCTTTGGATTGATTACTGGGCTTTTTTTGTGTGTTCAGTTGTATAATGCACTTTTTTTTCTTGTCCATCACTGTTTGATTTTTTTTGTCTCTTGGTGTATTGATAACTCAGCTTTTTATGTTGTTATTTAATCACATAATTAAAGACTTTGTGTTCTTATAGAATTGATTTTTTTTGTCTCTTGGTGTATTGATAACTCAGCTTTTTATGTTGTTATTTAATAACATCATTGAAGACTATTGTGTTCTTATAGATATTGATTTTTGGAACCCTCTCTCTGATCAAGACAGGACATTTTTCATTGTATATTTCTATTAACATCTAGGATGTAAGCTGCCCACTGACAGTTTAGAATTCAAATTAGTTACCAGTTTTGTCTTGAGATATTTTGTACTATAGATATATACTGAGTATAACATCTTTATCAGGTGGGTGCCTTGATTTTTAAGAAAAAGCCATGCTGATTTGGGGACAATCGTATTAGATTGCGTGATGTCAGAAAGAGACAACATGTGCATACGGGACCACTGATCCAAGCTCATATGCATTCATGTGCATGTATATGTATAGACATTTGTCCCACACACACATTTGTGTTTGTATCTGAGTAGTAGGTGTACCAAATGATTTAAACAAACACACACACCTACGACTATACACGCGTGCGCACACATGCACGCACGCACACACGCACGCACGCACACGCACATACACACACACACACACACACACACACACACACACACCACACACACACACACACACACACACACCCACACACACACGTCAACACACACACACACACACCACACACACACCACCACATACAACACACAGACATGCATGTATGCATGAAGAACGTTTTGATATAATTCTTAAAACACTGCCAATGAAAAACGATACTTGACAGTCTTGTTGCCATGGAACAGGAGGAGGAGAACCATCAGCCCACAAGAGTTGTCTCCAGGAGCAAATGGGACCGACAGGCAGGGGCAGGGCATTCCTCTAGCCAGGAGGTACAATGTTACACAGTTGTATTACAGGCAGGGGCAGACATTCCTCTAGCCAGAGAGGTACAATGCTTACACAGTTGTATTACAGGCAGGGGCAGACATTCCTCTAGCCAGAGAGGTACAATGCTTACACAGTTGTATTGGAAAGAAGGGCAGGCAAGGGGGAGCAGTGGGGTGGGGTGGGTTTTGGGGAGGTCACATTTTGAGAGAGAGAGAGCGAGAAGAGAGAGAGAGAGGAGAGGAAGAGAGAGAGAGAGAGAGAGAGAGAAAGAGAGAGATGAGGGGAGAGGAGAGAGAGAGGAGATGAGAGTCTTAAGTATGAAATGGAAAAAAAAAAGACATGGATGATGAATCCTGGAGGAGAGAGAGAGAGAGGAGAGAGAGGAGAGAGAGAGAGAGGAGAAGAGAGAGAGAGAGTCAAAGTCAAAGTCAAAATGTTTTAATTGTTAGGCCACAGAGAGAGAGAGAGAGAGAGAGAGAGAGAGAGAGAGAGAGAGAGAGAGAGAGAGAGAGAGAGTGTGTGTGTTAATAAAGGAAAAAGATATAAGCAGATGCTTTACTCCTGTATGCATGCATGCATGCGTGTGTGTGTGGTGTGTGTGTGTGTGTGTGTGTGTGTGTGTGTGTGTGTGTGTGTGACAGAGAGGAAAGAGAGAGAGGTAAGAGCATTTGTAAGATGCCAAGATACACATTAATAGACCAAAGAAGAGCGAAAAAAAACCATAGCAGTGGTGTAAAAGTATTTCTATAGGTTCAAATAATCAAAAACAAAAAAATGATTGTGATGCTCCAAAGGGTCTCGATAGCATGGAACCATTTTAATAGAAAGAACTTTTAAAACTTTTTTTTAAACCAGCCGCCGTGGCGAAGTGGTTAGCGTCGCGGACTCCCGGCTGGGAGGTCGTGGGTTCGAATCCCATCAGAAGTCATGTGGGTTTTTCTGCCCCGACCGGCTCCTACCCAGAGTTGAGTTTGCTGCGGACTCAGTTGGGAAGACTGGGACCACACAGTCGAGTTTCATCCACTTAATGGATGCGTTTCTGAGAGTGTTGCTCAAATTTCCTGACCAACAACTGCAGGTGCCTGTATCTCTCAGGCCTGGTTGACGCCGGGATATATTATGAAAGGAAGCGTAGAGTACAGCCCTGTCATGTAGTCTCAGACGAAATGGAAATCCGTTAGCATCATCTTATCATCCTCATTCTCATTGATCAGCATTAAAAAAAAAGTCTCAAATTCTGTGGCCCTTCATACCCTGCTCTCATGGTGACCTCAATTTCGATGTCCTCTCCACGTCTGTGGCTTTGGTTTGGTTCCTCGGGGTCACCGGTATCGGCAAGTCCATGGGGGTCTGTCGGTGGACGGACGTGGTGGCGCCCTCCGGAGGGAGAGCTCACTCACGCCGGCTCCGCGACTAAGCAATTATTGTTAAGCGCAATTATTGTCGTCAGTGGGGGGCTTAGTAGGTGGTGTGTCCTACGATGTTAGATCAGAAACAGGCGCCACTGAACACCACCGAAGTGACTAGGCAGCAGTGCAGTGTCTCCTCCGGTGGGTTGCTCTTAGCGACTTGACATTGACTGCTCCCCGTGGATTGCTGGTGCCGGGGCTGCGGCGGGGCGACCGGGCTGCGGCTGTGGACGGGGGTGTCGGAATGAGCGGCGTGGGTGCACTGCCTCTGAGGTGGTGCAGAGGTTGGGACAGCAAAAAAAAAAAAAAAAAAAAAAGAAAAAAGAAAGAACTTTTTAAAGTTCTGGTACTGTCATATAATAAGAAACAAAAGATGTAAATAAAGATTATCAGTTTTATCACATTTCTGCCTTGATTTATGCATAAGAAACAAACAAACTATAAGACAATGAAATATTGTTCGGTTGACATTTAATGGTATTGCTATAACGTGGTGCAGAAAAATCATTGTATTCCACATCAACCCCCACCAGTGTCTGTTGACTGCAGCATTAGTTGTCCTAGCCTGACATCTCTGTCATTTCATGGGGGTGGTCACCTTTTTGATTGGGAGGGAGAACTGAAGAGAGAGAGGAAAGAGGGGGGGGGGGGGAGAAAGACAGAGAGAGGGTGAAGGGAGAGGAGAGAAAAGGAAAAGAAAGAGGAAGGTGTGGGGAGGATTGAGGTGAGGGTGGGACAGAAGTGGAGGGAGAAAAAAGAGGAGAAAAGAGAAAAGAACAGGACTGACGTGGAGGTGAAGAGGTTGTGGAGGACTGACGTGGAGGTGAAGAGGCTTGTGAGGGACTGACGTGGAGGTGAAGAGGCTTGTGAGGACTGACGTGGAGGTGAAGAGGCTTGTGAGGACTGACGTGGAGGTGAAGAGGCTTGTGAGGACTGACGTGGAGGTGAAGAGGCTTGTGAGGACTGACGTGGAGGTGAAGAGGCTTGTGAGGACTGACGTGGAGGTGAGAGGCTTGTGAGGACTGACGTGGAGGTGAAGAGGCTTGTGAGGACTGACGTGGAGGTGAAGAGGCTTGTGAGGACTGACGTGGAGGTGAAGAGGCTTGTGAGGACTGACGTGGAGGTGAAGAGGCTTGTGAGGACTGACGTGGAGGTGAAGAGGCTTGTGAGGACTGACGTGGAGGTGAAGAGGCTTGTGAGGACTGACGTGGAGGTGAAGAGGCTTGTGAGGACTGACGTGGAGGTGAAGAGGCTTGTGAGGACTGACGTGGAGGTGAAGAGGCTTGTGAGGACTGACGTGGAGGTGAAGAGGCTTGTGAGACTGACGTGGAGGTGAAGAGGCTTGTGAGGACTGACGTGGAGGTGAAGAGGCTTGTGAGGACTGACGTGGAGGTGAAGAGGCTTGTGAGGACTGACGTGGAGGTGAAGAGGCTTGTGAGGACTGACGTGGAGGTGAAGAGGCTTGTGAGACTTGGGAACACAAAGTTTCTTCAAATATTTAGACATACATTACACTATGCACATACATTGTGCAAATCCTTATCTCATGAATAATTTTCAACATCCATGTAAATAATAAATCGTAATTCTTGTACAAGGTCACACAAAAGCTATCTAAAAAATATGCAAATGTACTACTGAAGCAGTTTGTTGCTCTCCTCTCTTCGCTCACTCAGCACACCACACACCACACACACACACACACACACACACCCCACACACATCACACTCCACACACACAACACACACACACACACACACAACACACACATGTACACCACACACACATATCACACACATCCCACTCCAAATATGGACCTTGAATGCACATACTCTCTCATATGCAGCACATTACAAAATTAAAGGTGCGTAAGGTTTTGTATATACGTTTACATGCACACACACGTGCACTGCATATGCGCCACAAGACATTTTGAACAGCTCTATAGCTCGAAATAATTAAAAAGAATCAGAATAGGGAAAAAAGCTTGATTGAAACAGGAGCGAGCCAGAACTCAAGAAGGGGTTCCATTGACCAATACTCGCATGAGCGCGAGAATGCGAAACGGACCATGAATACATGACTTGATGGAAAGGTTAGTGGTGATAGCTCCTTTCAGCGTTCCCTTGTGGCTCTGTTGTGAGCATGTAGCTTGGGGGTAGTTTGGGGGGCAGTTTTGGGGGCAGTTTAGGGGGAGTTTGGGGGGCAGTTTGGGGCAGTTTTGGGGCATGGGAATGTCTGCAGTGGGTGAAAATTAAATAAAAAAACTACAGTTGTATGTTGTTGTTTTTTAAACTTAGGACAGGATCGGTGGTTTTCAGAACCACACACACACACACACACACACCACACACACACACACACACACACAACACACACACAAAAGATGAGAACAATTTAGCTGTAGTTTGTACCAAGCAAAATCTGGCACATTGCAGAGCTTCAAATATTTTTCAATCACCATGGAACACATATCCCCTTGCAGTTTAAAGTGAGGGGAATGAAGAGAAAAGGCACAAGACAAGCTTGAGTCAGTAATTCAAAACACCCATGCAGTTTTAACCATTCATCAACAGTAAGGATCATGATTTGGCTTTGATTGTGTAAATATTTTTGTGCATGCAGATTATCAAAAATTTGGGGGGAGTGGAACAAAGGAGTTGGGGGAAGGGATTGGGGGTTTTTGTGTTGTGTGGTGGTAGACAGGGGTTTGATGTTTGTGGGTGTGTGTGTGTGTTTGTGGTGGGGTTTGTGTGTGGTGTGTGGTGGGGGGAAAAGAGAGAGAGAGAGAGAGAGGAAAAGGGGAGAGGGGAGAGGAGAAGAGAGAGGAGGCCTGCATTTGTTTTTTTAAAAAAAAAAATGAAATTGGTGTCCCGTATGTATGTGTGTTTAATGGTGTGTGGTGTGTGGTGTGGTGTGGGGGGGGTGGGGGTTTTTGTGTGTGTGTGTTTTGTGGGGGTGTGTGTTTTTGGTGTGTGTGGGGTTTTGGGAAGAGAAGAGAGAGAGAGAGAAGAGAGAGGAGGAAAAGGAAGGGGAGAAAAGGAGAGAGTAGGGTGTAGGGACTTATTTGCACGTAAAATGAAGTTTTTATTATCATATGTTTAAAAAAAAGAAAAGTTCTTTTTCAAGCTCTTTTCCTGTTTTCCATTACCGCTTCACTGTGGGGTTTTTTTACGAGTTTGCCAGCAAAAAGAATGTACATGTATGACGCAACTTTTGCTAAAAAAGAAAGGGGCCTCCACTGTTTCTTTTTTGGTCCTTATCATGTTTCAGCCCTGCGTAACACGAGATATATACATATAAAAGAAGACATTGTCTGGTGTGGGTGAGGGGTGGTGTGGTGTGGTGTTGTTGTGTTAAAAATGAGTGCACAAGTTTTTATATTCTTCTGGTTTTGAGCGTTGGGAAAACATATATGCTTAAAAGAAATCTGTTTAATAACAAAAAAAAATGCTAAACAATAAAACAACAATCCCTACTAAAAAAGAAAAACAAAAAAAGGATATGTTTAAAAAATGCAAACTTTGATAATCAGTTTTTTCAACTATTTAGATTTTCAATTCTTTTGGGTTTTTAATTTCTTTAAAAGGGAATGTCGTTATGTGTTTGTTTCCCTATATGGATGTTATTTTCATTTGCATTTGTATTGCAATCAAAATTTCTTATGAGGGGGGAGAAAATTATTTTAAAAAAACGTAAACGTGCTTTTGCTAGATAATTAAATTTGGGGGTTTTTGATTTTTTAATCACAGTTCCCCTAGTTGTTTGTAGAAGATTCTGGTAACGGATACAAGGGGTAGCAATTTGCACTCATCCTTTATTATGTATTTCAGGGGGGGTATTGAAAGGCTTTTTTTTTTTCAAAAACCCCCAAATTTGTTACAAAAAATGCTTGTAGTTAAATCAAAAAACCCTTTTGCCAGTGTTTGATTTATCATTTCATGGCTGGGCAGTCCTTTCACACACACAGAGGCTTTGGAAATTTCCCATTTTGTGAACTTTAAAAAATACCCCCCCCCCTTTAAAATCATTATCATACACATGCTACCTAACACACAACTACAAAAAAAAAGTACTATGCATTACGCTACCACCCATTAAGGGAAAACCCAAAGTTTTGTGAGTGGAAAAAAGTTTTCAGACATGGCCTGCGCTTGAGACATCTGCAAACTTTAAAAAAGGTTCCATAACCACTCCCCCCATGGAAGATCTCTGCACTTTCCCAGTCCCGGGGGAAAAAAAAAAGTGTGCTAGACGGGCCCGGGGGGAAAGACAGTTTAAGGCCGTCATAACCATTTTCCATGCTGTAGTGGAAACAGGTTTTGATTAGCGGGACAGCTTTTCATCTAGCTGAGGCTGAGTGACGAAGGGGGGGTTTTCCAGGTGGCTCTTCCTCAGTGTTTGTGTTGCAGGGGGATGGACTGTGAGGGGGGGTGGACATGCATGTGCTGGATAAGGGGGGTCGGGTCTTTTGTGTGTGGGGTTTGATTTGAGGTTGTGCTTCCTGTGGAGGAGTTAGGGAGGAGATGGCATTAGGAGATTTGCGGAAACTGTGGTGTGTGTGTGTGTGTTGTGTGTGTGTGGTTTTGGGTGTGTGTGTTGTGGTTTGTGGTGTGTGTGAGGTTTCGTGGGTATGGTTTCTTGCAGTGTGGGGTTGTGGGGGGAAAAATGAATGTATGCACTACACAGACAAAAACACATGGAGACCACCACATAAAAAAACGATGGGCACACAAAACCACATAACACACACAGGGACACACACACTACACACCGCTCGCACGATGACGGCACACAACACACACACACACAACACACACCACACCACACACACCCACCACACACCAACCACACACACGCACACGATGATGACTAAAACCCGTTTTTTGTCAGTTTAACTAAAGGGTTGTAGACAACACCACACACACAACCCACCCACAACCACACCACACACACACACACACACACACAACACACACCAACACATTCATGCTTTCTGTATTTAATTCTCTTATTTTTGTATGATCACAAACTTGATCCCGACAGACACACCACTCAGATTCCCCATGCAAACACACACACACACACACACACACACACACACACACACCACACCACACACCCCACATAACACATGCATATATATTGAGCATAGCCCCAATAACTATTACGCAACCCATGCTATATATTATTAAATTTTGGACAGAACAGAAACCCCAAAAACACACCACCACACACACACAAAACCCACACACACACCCCACACACACACAACACCCCACACACATCACTTATGCACGCCTGCTGCCATGTCGCACAAAATGCATGTGCACCACACTCCAGCAAAAACCACATATCTGAGCTGTATGTTGCTGCATGCATCTCCATGTACATGCTTTGCACACAAACATGCACATACACATATACACTCACATACTCATACCAACACACAACACAGCAAAGTTTGTTTTTTGCCCCGCCTTTTTTTTTAAAAAACCAAAAGTGTGAAATATTTAGTTATTTTCCAGACATTAAAGGAAAACCCAACATCCTTTGTAATGCAGGGGGTGTGTGCATGCTGTGTTTCCAGACTTTAAATGTACAACACACTTCCCTTGATAAGTAAAAACACACTTTCCCTTGATAATGTACAACACACTTTCCCATTGATAATGCGGGGGTGTGACATGCTCATTGCCATGCTTACATACTTTATGCACGGGACAGTACTGACTAACCAGACACACGCAACAAAAAGACACATGCACAATGCATGTGCACAACACACACACCACACACACACACACACACACACACACACACGTTTTTTGTGTGCTAAAAAGGATACAAACTCATAAAAAAGTTCCAATTAAAAAACGATCTAAAAAACTTGATGACTCACATTATATAAACGAACACAGATAACACACTAAAACTGTATGTCACACACCACACATACAGACACAGACACACACACACACACACACACACACACCCACCACACACCACACACACACCCCCACACACACACAAACAACGTGGTGACGCCCATTGGCCGGGGCTATAACAACATTCCCTTCCCTTACAATACACACACACACAAACACACCCCAAACACTACACACACTACACGGGGTTTAATGTGTGTGTGTGTGGGTGTGTGTGTGGTGTGTGTGTGTGTGTGTTGGGGGTTGTGTTTTGTTGCTTATCAGTTCCCCTTTGGGAATAATCGATCGAGCGTCCTCTCTCTCTATCTCTTCTCTCCCTCTCATCATTGTGTGTCTTTTTTTTCTCTCTGTCTCTCTGTCTGTGTCTGTCTGTCTCTCACATGACATGCTCATGCTGCATGTTAAAAAGTTTGTTCTTAAAACTAGCAAAAAAAGGCATTATAAAAGTGTGGGGCAGCCATCTTAAACCCCTTTGTAAACAAGAAACAGTAAAAGTGTTAGTTTTTAAAAGGCTGTTTTGATTTCTAAATGCAAGTAGTCTGTTTTCAATTTAATCTGTGAACAGCATTCAACAGGTTGTAATAAAAGATAAATAAAAAAATTGTTTTAAAAAAGTTTAAAAAATATAAACCATATGCTCACAGTATAGTGAAAAAATGTATCAAACCAAAAATTTTCTGGAACATTTGCATCATTTACTGGCCCTTTGAGCAAACTTTGAGGGTTTTTTTTTCAGTTGTTTTTTTTTTTTTTTAAATTTCATTTTTGAACACCACACCACACCACACCCACCACCACAAAAAAAGAATCCTTTTCTGGGGAAGACAAGGGCTTAATTTTTTTTTCTGTGCAGCATAAAGGGCCAGAGGCGTCTCCCGGAGGGGGATAAGAATCTCCAACCCCTCAATACCCTTTCAAACCCAGCGATGAGGACGGGGAGGCGACGGCGAAAGGGGAAAAAAACGGCAAAAAGAATACCACAGTGAAAGCAAGGTCAGTTGTTTGCATTCAGAGTTTGATCAATGTCATCTGTGACGTAATCATGCGTTTGGAGGTTGACGGGGAAAATTTTTGCTGTAAGTTTGTTGAAAAGGAAGAATGTTTTCAGACTTGGGTTTCACGATGAAAAAGTTTTTCTGTGGGTTTACCAGACCTGGGATCCATATGATATTTCATTTTGGTTCCATGATTTTTCCCGTAAACAACAATACAGTGGGAAGTGGAAAAAACCCTCAATATGAGTGGGAAAAAAAAAAACTTGACGATTATCAAAATTTATTTGCAAATCTGCCAGTTTCGTAGTGTAGCCAAGGGTTGATATTTTTCAACCAAGTAATATTTTCCCTTTGCTTCAATGGAACCCCAACCCTGACAAACAGCTACAAATGAGATTTTTGTGTTTTTCCCGAGCTAAGCTTAAGGAGAAAAAAAAACAAAGAAAAAAAGAAAAGAAACTGAAATCGTTTTCCAATTTTGTGAAAATGCCCGTTTTTTGTGTGGTCAGCTGTGAATGTTTGAGGGCCTTTTTCTTTCCCGATTTCAAAATGCCATTCAGCCTCCTATCAGAGGTCACTTGATGGTCAACACAAAAATTCTGCAGAACTGTGACTGATTGGGGTTTTTTCCCAAATTTAAAATCGCCGAATTGCTCAAACTTTGCTTCTTACACTTGTTAAAAAATCATCCGTATGTGTAAAAGAAAGTCTTCCTTGCCTTTGGGCTGGGTGAAAAATTCACTGTCTGTTACCAGATCTTAGGCATACTGAGGGGTGAAAATTTACCCTAAACATTGAAGTGAAAAACTTACTCAGACTCTTTCCCTTTTAATCTGGGTAAAAATGAATGTGGTTCCCCTTTTCCTGTGATGGACTTTGTCAATTTCTGTAGGATACATGTGTTCGTGTAAAAACTGCCATTTTCCTTTTTCAGAAGAACACCTGGCAAGATTTCTGCCTTATGGTGGCGTATAATCGCGTGGGGACATTAGACACGGAGCTTTTTCTCTACAGTTGATAAAAAATTATTTTTTCCCCTTCAGTCTGTTGATGGTGTGTGTGTGTGTTGTGTTGTGTGTGTGTGGTGTGGTGTGGTGTGTGTGTGTGTGTAGAGAAGAGAGAGGAAGAGAAGGGGGAGAGGGGAGGAGAAGAGAGAAAGGGGTGGGGGGAAAACAAAAAATTTTGTGGCAGTAGAAAAAGTGACTGATGAATAGGGGTTTCCAAAAAAGAAAATGCAAGTTATTTCCCCCGCCCCACCCCTTCCATTCTCTGGCCCCTTTTGTTATCTGCTGGATGCAGGCGAAGCTGGAGGGTTTTGGTAGAGATGGGGTCTGGGGTGAGGGTGGGAAGGGGGGGAGGGGGTGGGGTAGAGAGGGGATTTGGGGGGAGGGGGGAATTTTTGGGGTTTGGGGGGGGGGGGGGGGGGGGGGGGTGTCAGCTGTAGAGCCAGCCAGCCTATTCAAATCTTGTTTAAGAACCTTATATTGGGGGAAGGGGAAAAGTTTTTTAACGTTTTTCCAAAAAAGGGTTGCACTCTCCCCCTTTTGCCCTTTTTTTTAAATTTTTTTTATGTGCACTAGATTAAATGTAATGCACTGGCATTTCTTTGTTGCAAGACATGGTGTGCTTGCCCGTCTCTTTGAGTGTGCCCAAGTCAGTGTTTTCTGAGTGAATCTTCCTTCCTTCTTTGTAAGCAATAGTGAGGTGTTGGAAGAGTGGTTTGGGTTAATCCTTGTTGTAAAATTTTTTTATCTGGGAACACTGTTTTGTTTCATACTCTTTGCAGTATCGAATCATCATGCTTTAGCCATCTTGTAAAATTTTTTGACAAACTCTGAGTTTTCTTTTTTATAAAAAAACACACTTTGTTTTTCAAGCGAAAATCGTTTGAAATTTCAGGAAATACAGGCTTTCTTTCTGATGACATGTATGGTGAATCAAAAAGAATGGATAGACTTTTACCAAATTCTTGTTCCATCATTTTAAAGAGGGGAAATGATTAAAATTGTGGTCCTTCGGGCAACGGGCTCATCTGTGGGAGTTTGAACAATTGAGAAAGCCAAATGGCAGTTTTCTGCACTGTCGAGTTCAGGGTTTGTGGGCGCAGAAGTTTTAAATTGGGTTTTTTCTGTGGGTCAGTGGGGGAAAGGGTTCGCTTTATTAGGAAAAATGTCCAAAAAGATTTACTACCTCTGCTGAGCCCTAAAATTTATTCACGGGGCTTACCAAAGATGAAAAACCAAAAAAGGAAAAAGAAAATTTGGAAGAGGGGTTTTCATTGACAAAATTTGCAGATGCCCGACCTATGCATTAATTAAGCACTGGGGAGACTGTTTTTTCAGGAAGAAATGTCATACCCCTTTTAAAGATTCCTCCCTTTGCCCCTTTTTCTTTCTGGAAGATTCAATGGGAATCACAAATGGTTTTTATGGGTAAGTCTGAATACACATGCTGTTACATAAAATGGTACTCATATTTCTGGCAGTTGGAAAAAAATCACAAAAGGGACGCGGGGAAACAGTGAAGACTTTTCAGAGTGTGAAAGGTGTTCATCCGGGTGAGAAAACTTGGGAAAAACAGATAAACTTTAGTTTCGTCCTTCTTTTGATTGCCTTTTATGAATAGTTAGAGCTATCCCCCCTGCCCGGGCAGATTTCAAAAAGATGTCACTGATTAGTTAGAACACTGAAATGTCTAAAAAGCCAGTATACTGTACACAGGTAGAGGGTGTACATTGCAATTCAGAACAAAGCATTTCGTACATGAGAACCTTTTCATCGTCGTCTGAGCGATTTTAATAAAAGAATGAAAAATTTTAAAGCCCACACAGAAAAATAGTAGATAATCTGTATTGTCTTGTTATAACTGTATAAAAAAGTTGTTAGAGGATTCATGTGTTGAGAATGAGAAAGTTTCCTGGTGAAGGGAGGTAACTTTTCCAAGGGGGGCTATGTGAAAGGGGCTATCAAACCCTAAAGGACACAAGCTGTTACCTCCAGTTTTCTTTAGAATTTGGGCTCCTCATATTGACATGTTTTGTAGTATTTTGTTATTTTAAAATTCCTAAAAAACCAGTGGGAACATCGGTGAAGGCGGGGCAAAAAAGGAATTAAATAGTAGGGGATTTTTGGTTGAGAAGATTAGTGTGGTGGTGATTGTTTCACCTTTTCCCTGTCAGCAGCCCCCCCCTCTTTTGCAGGGGGTTGAACTTACTTCCATTGTGCTCGGGAAAAATTCTACATAAACGTATTTCATTATCAGTGCATTTCCCGCGGGCTCAGGATCCAGCCTTTATCCAACACTGACAGGCTTGGGCTGGAGTCTGTCCTGCTGTTTGTCCTTAACAGAATGAAAATGGCTTGTTGGTGTATGGGGGAAATGAAATTTGAATCTGTTCCAAAGGAGGCTGCACCTGTCACTGGTTTTCAGAGGTGGGAGGTGGAGGGAGATGGGGAGGCTGGGGGTTAGGGAGGCACAGGGGTGAGTGTTTGAAGGATACATACTGTGGTTAGACTGAACTATGGAGATTCTGATAGGAATGTCGTGACATGTTGAAGTTGTGTGGTATTCAGCAGTCGTGCACCCTTGCTCCTGCAACCTTCCTTCTGCCGTGGAAGTGGTTTGGAAGTTCTGCCCAAGACTGACTGACTTTCAGAGCTTGTTGCCTCTTCAGTTGATGGTGCCTGCATTCTGACTGACCCCGTCTTATATAGGTTTGCCCAGCTTGTCTGGATCAATTAGGAACACAGTACTTAGGTTGGCATGACTTTGAGGAGTGTCTGGATTTATGCAAGTCTCCATCCACTTCCCACAGCCTGATGTGGCCCTTTGTGGTCGGCTGGGCTATAAGCAACATTATCTTATCTTATCTTATCCATCCACTTCCCTCCCCCACCTCCCCCCTCCACTTCAGGAAGGCAGGCTGGGAGGATAATGGTGAAGTTCTTCCATGCGCCTGGCTGATTGAACATTTTGATTAGTTTGATACAGAGCCAGGGCATTTTTTTTTTAACCAAAAGGAGGTATGGACTGAAAAAACAGAACCTTAGAGTGAACAAAAGCAAGTGAAATAACAGCAGACTAAGTGAGTGGTTTAACATGATGAATGTGTTGTAATGAGACATGTTGGCATGCTTTCAGCGAAGAGTGGGTGTAGGAGTAGCTTATTGGAGCAGACGGATGAGTACAAGGCCAACCAACCTGGGATGAATGACAGCGATCTGGCAAGGTTATCCATATTTTCCTGACACTTATTAGCATTATATATCTGATGGGCTGGTAAGGTTGCTTACTATGTTGCAATCTTTGTGATTCCTTTTTCTCTCTGAAAGCTCAGACAGTGTGTTCTGCTTGTGAAACTTCAGACAGTGTAGGAGTGTTGTTTTGAAACCTCTTACATTTGTATTACATTTGGTTTGAAAAGCCTAGGCAACATTCCACAGTTGTTTTGAAATCTGACGCTATACGACAGGCCACAGCTGTTTGGAAACCATAGGCAATATGTGTAGCTGTGCTGAAACCTCAGACATAACTTGTTTTGAAATAGTAGTCAGTGTTCTAGTACAGTTGTTTGAAAGTAGACAGAGTGCTACAGGTGTTTTGAAACCTTAGACATTAGCCACATCCATTTTGAAATCTTAGTATGCTGCAATAGTTTTAAACCCTCAGGCAATACACTACCTTATAAAAAAAAACCTCTTCAGGCAATATACTTACAGTTGGTTGAAACCTCAGGCTGATATACTACAGTTGTTTTGAAACCTCAGGCTGATATACTACAGTTGTTTTGAAACCTCAGGCAATATACTACAGTTGTTTTAAAACCTTAGACATTATGTCACATCCGTATTGAATCTTAGACAATATGCTATTATTCTGACGCCTCAGACAGTATACTCCAGTTGAGTTGAAGGCTCTGAGAATAAACCACAATAGTTTTGAAACCCAGGAAAATATGCTACAGTTGTTTTGAAATGTCAGGCCATATACCACAGTTGTTCTACAGTTGTTTTGAAACTCAGGCATTATACTACAGTTGTTCTACAGTTGTTTTGAAACTCAGGCATTATACTACAGTTGTTCTACAGTTGTTCTACAAACCTCAGGCATTATACCACAGTTGTTCTACGGTTGTTTTGAAAACCTCAGGCATTATACCACAGTTGTTTCTACGTTGTTTTGAAACCTTAGACAGTGTACTACGTTTGTGTCATAGTCATAGAGAATACATTACAGTTGTTTTGAAACGTGAGCAATGTGTGCCACAGTTGTTTTGAAAAGTCGAACAGCTACAGTTGTGTTTTAAAACTTCAACAGTAGCTACAACTGTTTTAAAATGGCGGTGTCTCCTTTGGTGGGTGCCTCATGAGAGTATTATATGATGCTTTCTGTGGACTGTCAGTGTTGACAGACTGAAATTGACTTTGGGTATATTCAGACATGGGAATTCATCAGGTTATGCTTAGACTGAATTGTCAAACCTCAGTGTAAAAAGAAGTCAACAGAGAAGAAACATTAATGTGTTAGAAAGCAAGAAAGCTGAGAAAAGTGAGTCATCTGTATAAAAGTATTATTTTTCTCAGGATCACCATCTTTTGTAGTTGTATTTCTCTCAACATACAGTTAATCAAAGTGACTATGATTATGATCCCTACTGTCCCCACTGTCAGTGTTTTTACCTTTTTTTTAATACTTCAGCTACCACACAGTAGGAATTTGTGTTTGACATTTAACAGATATTATGCCTGTGTTTTGACAGATAGAGAAGAAAGACAGCGCAATGAAGAATACAATCAGTTTTTGCGTGAGAACAACAGGGGAAAGGCGAACAAGAACATCTGATACAGAGGGGGTAAGTGTACACACACCTTTTTCTTCGTTCAACTCAGCTCACGATGTACTTACTGAGGCATGTGTCACACATATGTCTCCAACTGAAAAACATTTTCAGAAAGGCACCAGTAATTTTGAGCAATGGCTGCTTGGAGCTGTTTTTTTTTAAAGCAGGTCACACCATAAATACCCCTTGCAGACCATCGATTGGAACTGTTGCATGTTGGATATCTGACTGGTGTACAAAACCATCTTTTAGCTGGCTGATTTACATTTTGCTGAGTGTTTATCATTGTTGTTAATGTTGTTGGGGTTGTTTTTGTCCTGCAGACTAAGTGGCCTTGGAACAGATCAGTCCAGAATGAGGCCTTCAACCATGCTAAGTTTTGAAACAGGCCTGTCCACTTCACATTTTCTGTTTGATTTCATGCAAAGTGGAAGTTGTCATGTGTCAGCCAGGGGTGCTGTTGTTTAGCCCTTGATGGCAGCTGCAAAGGAGCAAGTGTTGCAGTTCCACACTGTGTCATAAAATCAGGACACACCTTCAAGAACTATTTCAGATATGAAGTATATCCCACTGGAAACACAGGAAACACCCTATTGCGAGATGACTTTGACATTTTGTGACTTTGTATGACACAAATCGAACCTGTTGCATTCCATACAATCTGACCAGTTCATGGCTGAGTGGGTTGATTAGATTGATTTTGCTTTAACCTCTCCCATTATCTTTTTTTCATATTCAAAGGATCCTGAAGTGGTCACTTAATTGTTGGCTATCTATTAACCCCTTCCCTGCCCGGAACGTGTAACGCACGTCAGAAAGCCGCAGAAAACAGAAAACCCCTACGCCCCCAACGTGAGTGTCACGTCCTAACTTCGTAACAGAAAGCAGAAAAATCTACTTGGGAGACGACCCTCCCAAAATGTTTTCACCTCTTCTACTGGTGTCAAGGAACAGCCCCTTTCCCTTCTCGCGAGCAGCCAGCTACCATGTTATGCAAATTGCAGTTGAGGTCACAGCTGATAGCATAGCAAAATGGCAGCTCAACTGCCTTCGTCGAGGCCCGTTTCCAGCGTCCACTGCCCCTTTATATTTTAGATGCGTTATAAAGTATCAAGAGGTGTGAGAAAACCTTTAGATCGGATGATACTAGCGATGAGAGGGGGACGGATGGGAATCAGCACATCCACTTTTATGGAGTACATCTGGTGATGCTGGCTTCCTGTTCTGTACACACACATCAGTAAAGAAAGCGCCGTCAAGTGGGCGACGAAACGGAATTTCCGAGCGTGCCGTGAAAGAACACTGCACCCCTCCTTTCTTGACGAACGGGGTGGTGGACATGTAGGGTTGAACGAGGTGAAGGTCCCGTG
>CM031606.1:87627951-87635551 GCA_018398815.1 Conus ventricosus | reverse complement strand
TTCAATACATGCAACACTTGCCGTATGCACACCGCACACCACACAAACACACACAACACACACACTCACACGAAAAACTCACACACGCAGACAGAAACACAGCGCATCAACATCAGCAAACATGTGCACAGTGATAAGTAGATATCATAATCAGTCCGAGAGAAAAGAAATGTCTTTAGAGAGCTTTTAAGATAAGTTCAAAATTCTTTATTTACGAGGATAATAGATAAGCACTGATGCGCTTTTTTACATCCAGTCCTCGCCCTGAGTAGGGACTACAACATGCAGTGAAATGAAATAATGTACATCCAGTCCTCGCCCTGAGTAGGGACTACAACATGCAGTGAAATGAAATAATGTACATCCAGTCCTCGCCCTGAGTAGGGACTACAACATGCAGTGAAATGAAATAATGTACATCCAGTCCTCGCCCTGAGTAGGGACTACAACATGCAGTGAAATGAAATAATGTACATCCAGTCCTCGCCCTGAGTAGGGACTACAACATGCAGTGAAATGAAATAATGTACATCCAGTCCTCGCCCTGAGTAGGGACTACAACATGCAGTGAAATGAAATAATGTACATCCAGTCCTCGCCCTGAGTAGGGACTACACCATGCAGTGAAATGAAATAATGTACATCCAGTCCTCGCCCTGAGTAGGGACTACAACATGCAGTGAAATGAAATAATGTACATCCAGTCCTCGCCCTGAGTAGGGACTACAACATGCAGTGAAATGAAATAATGTACATCCAGTCCTCGCCCTGAGTAGGGACTACAACATGCAGTGAAATGAAATAATGTACATCCAGTCCTCGCCCTGAGTAGGGACTACAACATGCAGTGAAATGAAATAATGTACATCCAGTCCTCGCCCTGAGTAGGGACTACAACATGCAGTGAAATGAAATAATGTACATCCAGTCCTCGCCCTGAGTAGGGACTACAACATGCAGTGAAATGAAATAATGTACATCCAGTCCTCGCCCTGAGTAGGGACTACAACATGCAGTGAAATGAAATAATGTACATCCAGTCCTCGCCCTGAGTAGGGACTACAACATGCAGTGACATGAAATAATGTGAGAAAGCAAACAAGCAAGCAAACAACGAGGCGGTCATGCAATCATAGTAGAATAGTAGAAAAGTGTGTGTGTGTATGAGAGAGAGAGAGAGAGAGAGAGAGAGAGAGAGAGAGAGAGAGAGAGAGAGAGAGAGAGAGAGAATGCAAACATGCGCATATGTGCGCACACGTTGTCTGTGTGTGTGTGTGTGTGTGTGTGTGTGCGTTCTTTTGTTTAACGTCTATCCACCTAACAGTGATCTTAGTGTAGTATGTAAGTGTTATGTGTGTGTGCATGTGGTGTTTTGGGGTGTATGTATGCGAACAGTTGGTGTTGATTTTGGGCATACATAGGTATGTGTAATTAGGCCTAGATAAAATTAATAATAATAACAATAAAACATAACTGAATCCAAAACTAAAAAAAAACGGTAAATAAGCAACTAACACCAAGATGGGGAAAATAACATAGACGTTAAAGTAAATGTCCAATTGGGCTCTTAACCAGTCCTTGAACAACTTAAAAAATGTTTGATTCGTTAGAGATGTGTGTGTGTGTGTGTGTGTGTGTGTTGTGTGTGTGTGTGTGTGTGTGTATGAGACAGACAGACAGACAGACAGAGAGAGAGAGAGAGAGAGAGAGAGAGAGTGAGATTGATGTGAAATGGAGTGGCATGAGGATGGGAGGGATCAGGAAAGAATCCTTACCCACACTGTCAAAGGCTCCTGCTGCTGTTGGTTGTAAGTAGTACCTTTCCTTGAAGAATATAATTCTTAAAGATCATAACTGAGCAGTTGAATTATTTCATTTACATATATCAGCTTTGTATTACGCATCTCCGTTTTTCCTGTGCAAGTCTGGCACATCTCTAGGCTGGCACTTTGTATTGAAGCTCGCCTTAAATGAGATGTACTGTTTGTTGGGATACCTGTGTTAAGAAGTACGTGGCATCATAATGTCTTGAAATTGAATGACGGAGTGTTTAAAAAAGCAACAACAGTTAAGTGCCTATAGTTTCCATATCCAGTACATAGTAATGCAGTTTCTTTGCCCTCCCTTTACACATTGTCATCGTTGCTGTCAAAAATACACTTCTCAGAAATGTCTGTCTACAGTTTCCTCCCCAAAACACCACTTCACATTCCATATTCCTTACAAGCCCGACCCTTCCTTCTGTTTTCTTCAAATTGTAGCCAACTTCGGACTAGATACAATCAGTTGTAATTATTGATAAATGCCATGTGTAAGAGATTAACATGAATGAGGAACATAGTATATCTTTTGATTTTACACTGACTGGTAGAAAAGGAAAAAAAAATGATCTGCTGGCTTGTGCAACAAATTTAGATCAGCTGTGCATACACACAATGTAAAGTGTAAAATGGTTGACTCAGATGAGTGGTCTGGGCCATCGAGAGCCCTGACAGTAATGTTTTAAATATTCAATTTATTGAGGCAAATCTAAAGCAGAATTATTGTTTGTCTTTTGTGTAAAAAAAAAAGGAAAAAGAAAACCTCTTATTAGTAATAGTAGCACCTAGAGGACACATAGAATGTGTGTGTGTGTGTGTGTGTGTGTGTGTGTGTGTGTGTGTGTGTCTGTGTGTGTGTGTGTGTGTGTGTGTGTGTGTGTGTGTGCGTATGTGTGTGTGTGTATGTGTGTGTGTGTGTGTGTGTGTGTGTGTGTGTGTGTGTGTGTGTGTGCGGTGTGTGTACGTGTGTTGTGTACGTGTGTGTACGTGTGTGTGTGTGTGTGTGTGTGTGTGTGTGTGTGCGCGCGCGCAGCCTAGAATGCAGTTTTTTTATGTTTGCTGTATTGGTGAAGAAGTGAGGAGGAAGAGGTGGGGCAGAGAGAGAGAGAGAGAGAGAGAGAGAGAGAGAGATGATGATGATGATGATGATGATGATAATCTTTATTTCCAAGGGTAACAGATAAGCAAACACATGCTTTTTTTCATCCGGCCCTTGCCCCGTTAAGGGACTAAGTATGACTAGCGACGAAAACTTACAAAACTTTTAACAAACACACATATATTCACAACATTAAAAAGTTTATGCATTAACAGTTCAGGCGTAGATGACTTTAAAAGGAAAAGGAACCGATTTAAACAACAAACAAGAATAAAGAAATTGATTACAAAGAAGAAAAGAGTTAGCACACACAGATATGGAATAAGCGATCCTCCTATCGAAGGGGAGAGAGAGAGAGAGAGAGAAGAGAGAGAGAGAGAGAGAGAGAGAGAGAGAGAGAGAGAGAGAATTACATTCCTTTTGTAAAAGATTAACATACAACAACCTGCTAAGAATAATAAACTAAGACAATTACAATGCATCAATAATATCAACATTTGTTCTTTCTTTTACATTTATATGATGTGGTTATAAGGCAAAACGAGAACGAACAATCAATTATCAGTAAGCAGCAATAAATTCCTAGCATCAATAATTATAACATTTATTTTTCATGATGCGTGCGTGTATGTGTGTGTGTGTGTGTGTGTGTGTGTGTGTGTGTGTGTGTGTTGTGTGTGTGTGTGTGTGTGTGTGTGTGTGTGTGTGTGAGAGAGAGAGAGAGAGAGAGAGAGAGAGAGAGAGAGAGAGAGAGAGGAGAGAGAGAGACAGAGAGGAGAGAGAGAGAGAGAGACAGAGAGAGATGCCATTATTATTTACCTTCCCCCATCTTTGTTGTTTTCTTCTTTACCATTCATACACAACCCAAATTTATAATTATTAATTAAGCGACAATCCATCGAAACGCAGCCGTAGTAAACGAAGAGAGAGGAGAGAGAGAGAGAGAGAGAGAGAGAGAGAGAGAGAGAGAGAGAGAGATTATAATTCCATTTTTCTATCCAAAATATCACATGCTAAACATTACTATAAATTTGAATAAAAAGCAATACATCAATATGATCAACAGTAATCCGGACACACATTTATCACCTTGCAGTTACAGTGCTCAAAGAAATAAAAGTATTAAGACATCAATCTATTCGTGACAATGCACCAATAAAACCAGCGACCACAATACTCATTCATCATAATATGATTTCAATCATTAATATAACCAATAGTAACCATATCTCTCATTTATCATTATCTGTTTTTTAAAAACATCAGTGGAAAGGAAACGGCGTATCAGTTTAATATGCAGCAAAACAGAGGGTGTGCCCTGGTATATGTATTTTGTTCTAATAGCAATGGTCTGCTGTGAAATGTGTGATTAGTTTTTCCCTGAAGGATTCTGTAATATGAGTACATCGGAAATGTAGTGGAAGTGAATTCCAAACCACGCTACCTGAGTAAGATAAGCTTGATTTAAATAGATCTATTCTAGGTGTGGGAACCTGGAATTTGGTTGAATCCCTAGGGTTTATGCTAAATTTGGACTGAAGAGTTTCTGGTGCTAAACCCGATGCAATTTTTTGCATTAGCTGACATTTGTTGACAGCAAACATTTCTTGTAACGGAAGAGCCCCCGCTTTAGTATAATCCCCTTCACTAAGACTAGATGATTTTAATAGAACTGCTTTAAGTGCTCTTTTGTAGACACTCTTAAGAGGTTTCATGGCATTAGCACTAGCGGAATCAAATAGTGTTGAACAATAATTGATTGAAGAGAGAATATGTGCGTGTAGGAACAATTTCCTGGCATGAAGGTTTAAGAAATGCTTAATCTTGCACAGCTGATATGTTTGTCTGGATATTGATTTACATAAACTGCGAAGGTGATGAGACCAAGAAAGATTATTATCAACATATACACCTAGAACTCGATGGCTATCCACCACTTCAATTTCCTGATTATTAATAAAAACAGATGGGGGCTGTGTGGTTATGTTTTGTCTTCTCTGCCTTGTTGTTATCAGCATTAGTTTTGTTTTGTTAGGATTCAGTGACATGTGATTTACATTGCACCAATTACTTAAGATATTAGCATTCTTCTGTAATGAAGTGAAAACAGCTTCCAAGCTGGAGAGAGAGAGAGGAGAGAGAGGAGAGAGAGAGAGAGAGAAAAACATGTGCCAAAATTTGGAAAGAATGATCTTTCAGATTGCCTATCCCTTGGGACCGACCAACACCAGGAACCACTAGTGTGATCAGGCAGCATGTAAAACAGCCCCCAAATCATCACTGGTAGACAGATTGGAGCAAAAGAAATGGCAGCTGCTGTTGTTGGTACTGACATCGACAGCTTTATAAAGGAACAGAAAGCGAAACTTGCTTCAGAGAGAAATGCTTTGAATGTGAGTATCGCTGGATGTGACTGTCTTTCACACCGCAGATATAAGAGGACTCTTCAGTCTTAGATAGTCTTGTATTGGTTGGTTGACTGGTCAGTATTTGTTGTGTGTGTGTGTGTGTGTGTGTGTGTGTGTGTGTGTGTGTGTGTGTGTGTGTGTGTGTGCTGGTTGGTTTGCTGGTTAGTTTGTCTGCTGTGTAGCTGGGTGCTTTTTCAGTTGGAACAGAGGGCTCTGCCTGAAACTTCAATGCTAGAAAAGACCTCTTTTGTATTAGTCAGTTTCTTCCATTCTTTTCCCCCCGATTCTATGTGTATTCTTTGTTTTTTCTCATGTTATGCTTTACAGTCCAGCCTGTCATGGCATTCTTGTTGAATTAGCTTTTTTTGGCTTGTTGTTTTTGTTTTTGCTTGAGTTGCAACTTGTATGTTTTATCTTTCTTTGGATTGATTACTGGGCTTTTTTGTGTGTTCAGTTGTATAATGCACTTTTTTTTCTTGTCCATCACTGTTTGATTTTTTTTGTCTCTTGGTGTATTGATAACTCAGCTTTTTATGTTGTTATTTAATCACATAATTAAAGACTTTGTGTTCTTATAGAATTGATTTTTTTTGTCTCTTGGTGTATTGATAACTCAGCTTTTTATGTTGTTATTTAATCACATTGAAGATTTGTGTTCTTATAGAATTGATTTTTGGAACCCTCTCTCTGATCAAGAACAGGACATTTTCATTGTATATTTCTATTAACATCTAGGATGTAAGCTGCCCACTGACAGTTTAGAATTCAAATTAGTTACCAGTTTTGTCTTGAGATATTTTGTACTATAGATATACTGAGTATAACATCTTTATCAGGTGGGTGCCTTGATTTTTAAGAAAAAGCCATGCTGATTTGGGACAATCGTATTAGATTGCGTGATGTCAGAAAGAGACAACATGTGCATACGGGACCACTGATCCAAGCTCATATGCATTCATGTGCATGTATATGTATAGACATTTGTCCCACACACACATTTGTGTTTGTATCTGAGTAGTAGGTGTACCAAATGATTAAACAAACACACACACCTACGACTATACACGCGTGCGCACACATGCACGCACGCACACACGCACGCACGCACACGCACATACCACACACCACACACACACACACACACACACACACACACACACACACACACACACACACACACACACACACACACAGTCAACACACACACACACACACACACACACACACACACCACATACAACACACAGACATGCATGTATGCATGAAGAACGTTTTGATAAATTCTTAAAACACTGCCAATGAAAAACGATACTTGACAGTTCTTGTTGCCATGGAACAGGAGGAGGAGAACCACAGCCCACAAGAGTTGTCTCCAGGAGCAAATGGGACCGGGCAGGCAAGGCTGGCAGACATTCCTAGCCCGAGAGGTACATGTTACACAGTTGTATTACAGGCAGGGGCAGACATTCTCTAGCCAGAGAGGTACAATGCTTACACAGTTGTATTAAGGCAGGGGCAGACATTCCTCTAGCCAGAGAGGTACAATGCTTACACAGTTGTATTGGAAAGAAGGGCAGGCAAGGGGGAGCAGTGGGGTGGGGTGGGTTTTGGGGAGGTCACATTTTGAGAGAGAGGAGGAGCGAGATAAGAGAGAGGAGAGAGAGAGAGAGAGAGAGAGAGAGAAGAGAGAGAGAGAGGGAGGAGAGAGAGAGAGAGAGAGAGAGAGAGTCTTAAGTATGAAATGGAAAAAAAAAGACATGGATGATGAATCCTGGAGGAGAGAGAGGAGAGAGGAGAGAGGGAGAGATGAGGAGAGGAGAGAGAAGAGGAGAGTCAAAGTCAAAGTCAAAATGTTTTAATTGTTAGGCCACAGAGAGAGAGAGAGAGAAAAAGGGGAGAGAGGAGAGAGAGAGAGAGAGAGAGAGAGAGAGGAGTAGAGGTGTGTGTGGTTAAAAAGGAAAAAGATATAAGCAGAAGCTTTACTCCTGTATGCATGCATGCATGCGTGTGTGTGTGTGTGTGTGTGTGTGTGTGTGTGTGTTGTGTGTGTGTGTGTGTTGACAGAGAGAGAAGAGAGAGAGGTAAGAAGCATTTGTAAGATGCCAAGATACACATTAATAGACCAAAGAGAGCGAAAAAAAAACCATAGCAGTGGTGTGTAAAGTATTTCTATAGGTTCAATAATCAAAAACAAAAAAATGATTGTGATGTCCAAAGGGTCTCGATAGCATGGAACCATTTTAATAGAAAGAACTTTTTAAAACTTTTTTTTA
>CM031606.1:87597951-87620451 GCA_018398815.1 Conus ventricosus | reverse complement strand
CATCATTTATCTGTGCATCTCTTTGAGCAAACTTTGATGGTTTTTTTTTCAGTTGTGTTTTTTTTTTTAAATTTCATTTTTGAACACCACACCACACCACACCACACCACCACAAAGAAAGCAATCCCTTTTCTAGGTGAAGACAAGGGCTGTAATTTGTCTTCTTCTGTGCAGCATAAAGGGTCCAGAGGCGTCTCCCAGGAGGGGGATGAAGAATCTCCAACCCCTCAATCATCCCTTTCAACCGAGCAGATGAGGATCGAGTGAGGCGACGGCGAATGGAGGAAGAACGGCAAAGAGAATACCAGCAGATGAAAGCTAAGGTCAGTTGTCTTGCATTCAGAGTTTGATCAATGGCTCATCTGTGACGTAGATCATGCAGTTTGGAGAGGCTTGACGGTGGAAAATTGTATGCTGTAAGTTTGTTGAAAAGGAAGAATGTTTCAGACTTTGGCTTGTCACGATGACAATGTTCTTCTGTAGGGTCTCACACAGACCTGGGAATCCATATGATATTGACATTGTGTTCCACTGATTTACCAGTAATCACAATACAGTGGGTAAGGGGGAAAAAAACCCATCAATATGAGTGGGAAAAAAAAGCTTGACGATTAGTCAAATTGATTTGCAAATCTGCACAGTTGCAGTATGTGTAGCCAAGGATTGATATTTCACAACCAAGTAATAATTTCCATTTGCTTCAATGGAACCAACCATGACAATCAGCTACAACTTGAGATTTTTGTGTTTCCTGAGACTAAGCTTTAAGGAGAAAAAAAAACAAAGAAAAAAAGAAACGAAACTAGAACTCGATTTTCCAATATTGTGAAAAGTGCCCGTTTTTTTTGTGGTCAGCTGTCTGAATGTTTGATGTGCAGTTTGCTTGCCTGATTTCAAAATGCCATTCAGCCTCACTCATCAGAGGTCATCTTGATGTTCAACACCAAATAAATTCTGCATGATACTGTGACTGATTGGATTTTTCCAACTCTTAACCTTCGCCGTACATTGCTCAAACTTTCGCATGCTTTACACTGTGTTAAGAAAATCATCCGTATGTGTAATGAACATCTTCCTTAGCCTTGTGGACTGGGTGAAAATTCACTGTCTGTATAGCCAGACTCCATTAGGGCATACCATGAGGGATTGAAAATTCACCCTCAATCATTGACGTAGTGAAAATCTTACTCAGTACTCTTCCTTGTATATCTGGGTAAAAATAGAATGTGGCTTCCCTTTCTCCTGTGACTGGACTTTGTCAATTACTGTAGGATACATGTGTTCAGTGTAAAAGCTGCATGTCAGTCCTTTTCATCAGAAGAACACACATGGCAAGATTGCTGCCTGTATGGTGTGCGTATAATCTGCGTGGAGGACATTAGACACGTGAGCTTTGCTCTACAGTTGATACACACATGTATTTTGTCCTCTTTCAGTCTGTTGATTGTGTGTGTGTGTGTGTTGTGTGTGTGTGTGTGTGTGTGTGTGTGTGTGTGTGTGTGTGTGTGTGATGAGAGAGAGAGAGAGAGGAGAGAGAGGAGGAGAGAGAGAGAGAGAGAGAGAATGCTGGTGGAAAACAACAATTTTGTGGCAGTAGAAAAAGTGACTGATGAATAGTGGGTTCTCCAAGTGAAAAGAAATGGCAAGTTATTGCCCCCGCCCCTACCCCTTCCATCTCTCTGGCCCATATATTGTTATCCTGCTGGATGCAGAGCAGAAGCATGGAGTTTGTGGTAGAGATGGGTCTGGGGGTGAGGGTGGGAAGTGGGGGGAGGGGGTGGGAGTAGAGAGGGGATTGGGGAAGGGAGGATTGGGTTGGGGGTGGGGATGGGGGGGGGGGGGGGGGTGTGCAGCTGTAGAGCCAGACCAGCCTATTCACAGATCTTTGTTTAAGAACCTTCATATTGGGGCAAGGGAACAAGATTTTTTAACGTTTTCTCAAAATGGCTTGCACTCTCCTTTCTGCCTCTTTTTCTTTTAATTTCTCATATTGTGCACTAGATTAAATGTAATGCACTGGCATTTCTTTGTGTGCAATGTACATGTGTGTGCTTGCACAAGTTCTCTTTGAGTGTGCCCAAGTCAGTGTTTGCTGAGTGAATCTTCCTTCCTTCTTTGTAATGCAATAGTGAGGTGTCTGGACAGAGTGGTTTGGGTTAATCCTTGTTGTAAATTTGTTATCTGGAATCACTGTTGTTGTTTCATACTCTTTGGCAGTATCTGAATCATCATGCTTTAGCCATCTTGTAAATTTTGTGACAAGCTCTGATGTCTTTCTTTGCATAAAAAACACACACTTTGTTTTTCAAGACGAAAATCGTTTGAAGTACAGGAAATACAGTGCTTTCTTTCATGACTGACATTGTATGGTGAATCAAATGAACTGGATAGACAATTGACCAAATATCTTGTTCCTATCATTTAATGAGTGTGAAATGTATTAAAATTGTGGTCCCTTTCGGGTCAACGGGCATCATCTGTGGTAGTTTGAACAAGTTGATGAAAGTCACAAATGGCAGTTTGCTGCACTGTCGATGTTCAGGGTTAGTGGTCGCAGAAGTTTAATTGGTTATTTCTGTGAGGTCACGTGGGAGAAGGTTCAGCTTCATTAAGGAAAACTAGTCCATAAATGATTCACTACCTCTGCGAGCCATAAGATTTAATTCACAGGTGCTTACCACAAGTGATTAACCAAAAAGGAAAACTGAAAATTGGGAAAGGTTTCTCATTGACAAATTAGCAGATGCCTGACCTATGCATTAATGTGAAGCACTGTGAGACTGGCGGGAGAGAATGTCATACCCTTTAATGATTTCCCCTCCCTTAGCCCTTTGCTTTCTGGAAGATTCAACGGGCAATCACAAGGGTTTTGATGCAGGTAAAGTCTGACATAACACAGTGCTGTTGACATAAAATGGTACTCATATTCTGTGACAGTTGGAAGAAAATCAAAACGGGGACGTCGGAAGCCAGTGAAGAGAAATTGCAGAGTGGAATGGTTTCATTCCAAGGTGAGAACAGCCCTGGAACAGACAGCATTATCTTTAGTCTTCTGTCCTTCTTTTGTATTGCTCTGTACTGACATAGTTAGAGCTATCCTCCACCTGCCAGAGGACAGATTGCAAACGATGTCACTGATAAGTTAGAACACATGAAGTTCTAAAATCCCAGTCATACTGCTATCATCAGGTAGAGGCTGTACATTGCGAATTCAGACAAAGCAGTTTCTGTACATGCAAAACCCTTTTTCATCTGTCAGTCTGAGCAGTTCAATAAAGGAATGAAAAATTGAGAAGCCCCACAGAAAGATAGTAGGACTAATCTGTATTGTACTTGTGTATAACATGTATAAAACAGTTGTTAGAGATTCATGTGTTGATGCAATGAAAATTTTTCCTGTGTGAAGGGGGGTTTATCTTTTCCAGAGAGGCTATGCTGAATGGGGCTATAAAACCCTAAGTGACACAACTGTTCCCTTCCAGTCTCTTTAGAATTGGTCTCCTCATATAGACATGTGTTTGTAGTATTGTGTTTATTGTAACATTCTCTAAAAAAAACACAGGGGGGAAACCCATCGGGTGAATGTGCGGTCAAAGGTAATGTCAAGTACGTAGGCATTTTTCAGGTTGGAGAAGATTAGTGTGTGTGGTGATTGTTCATCACCTTTCCTGTCAGCAGCACACTCATCTTTGCAGGTTTGAACTCTACTTCCATTGTGCTCGGACACAATTCTACATAACACTGTATATCATTATCAGTGCATTTCCTGCGGGCCCAGGATCCAGCCTTTATCCAACACTGACAGGCTGTGGGCGGGGAGTCTGTCCTGCTGTTTGTCCTTAACAGAATGAAAATGGCTTGTTGGTGTAGGGGAGGAATGAAATTTGAATCTGTTCCAAGGAGGCTGCACCTGTCACGGTTTTCAGGGGGGGAGGGGGAGGGAGATGGGGGGGCCCTGGGGGTTAGGGAGGCCGGGGGTGAGTGTATGAAGGATACTACTGTGGTTAGACTGAATTTATGGAGATTCGATGGGAATGTCGTGACATTTTGAAGTTGTGTGGTATTCAGCAGTCGTGCACCCTTGCTCCTGCAACCCTTCCTTCTCCCGGGGAAGTGGTTTGGAAGTTCTGCCCCAAGACTGACTGACTTCAGAGCTTGTTGCCTCTTCATTGATGGTGCCTGCATTCTGACTGACCCGTCCTTATATAGGTTTGCCCAGCTTGTCGGATCAATTAGGAACACAGTACTTAGGTTGGCATGACTTTGAGGAGTGTCTGGATTTATGCAAGTCCCCATCCACTTCCCACACCCCCTGATGTGGCCCTTTGTGGTGGGCTGGGCTATAAGCAACATATCTTATCTTATCTTATCCATCCACTTCCTCCCCCCTCCCCCTCCACTTCAGGAGGCAGGCTGGGAGGATAATGGGAAGTTCTTCCATGCGCCTGGCCTGATTGAACATTTTGATTAGTTTGATACAGAGCCGGGCTTTTTTTTTTTTACCAAAAGGAGGTATGGACTGAAAAACAGAACCCTTAGAGTGAACAAAGCAGTGAAAAAACAGCAGACTAAGTGAGTGGTTTAACATGATGAATGTGTTGTAATGAGACATGTTGCATGCTTTCAGCAAAGATGGGTGATAGGAGTAGCTTATTGGAGCAGACGTGAGTACAAGGCCAACCAACCTGGGTTTGAATGACAGCGATCTGGCAAAGGTTATCCATTTTTTCCCTGACACTTATTAGCATTATATATCTGAGGGCTGGTAAGGTTCTTACTTTTTTGCAATCTTTGTGATTCCTTTTTCTCTTTTGAAAGCTCAGACAGTGTGTTCTGCTTGTGAAACTTCAGACAGTGTAGGAGTTTTGTTTTGAAACCTCTTACATTGTATTAATTTGGTTTGAAAAGCCTAGGCAACATTCCACAGTTTTTTTTGAAATCTGACGCTATACGACAGGCCACAGCTGTTTGAAACCATAGGCAATATGTGTAGCTGGGGCTGAAACCTCAGACTAACTTGTTTTGAAATAGTATCATGTTTTTAGTACAGTTGTTCTGAAAGTAGACAAGTGCTACAGGTGTTTGAAACCTTAGACATTACGCCACATCCATTTTAAAATCTTGTATGCTGCAAGTTTTTAAAACCCTCAGGCAATACACTACCTTATAAAAAAAAAACTTTTTCAGGCAATTTTACTACGTTGGTTTGAAACCTCGGGCTGATATACACAGTTGTTTTGAAACCTCAGCTGATATACACAGTTGTTTTGAAACCTCAGGCATATATTTACAGTTGTTTTAAAACCTTGACATTATGTCACATCCTATTGAATCTTAGACAATATGCTATTATTCTACGCCTCAGACAGTATACTCCAGTTGGGGTGAAGGTCTGAGAATAAACCACAATAGTTTTGAAACCCAGAAATATGCTACGTTGTTTTGAATGTCAGGCCATATACCACATTTGTTCTACAGTTTTTTTTTTGAAACCTCAGGCATTATACTACAGTTGTTTTTACAGTTGTTTTGAAACCTCAGGCATTATACTACGTTGTTCTACAGTTGTTCTACAAACTCAGCATTATACCACATTTTGTTCAAAACGGTTGTTTAAAACCTCGGGCATTATACCACAGTTGTTCTACAGTTGTTTTAAAACCTTGACAGTGTATTTTCTTTTGTGTCATAGTCATAGAGAATACTTACAGTTTTTTTGAAACGTGAGCAAGTGTGCCACAGTTTTTTTGAAAAGTCGAACGCTACAGTTGTGTTAAAACTTCAACAGTAGCTACAACTGTTTAAATGGCGGTTTCTCCTTTGGTGGGTGCCTCATTGAGAGTTTATATGACTGCTTTCTGTGGACTGTCAGTGTTGACAGACTGAAATGACTTTGGGTATATTCAACATGGGATTCATCGGTTATGTTTAGACTGAATTGTCAAACCTCAGTGAAAAAAGAAGTCAACAGAGAAGAAACATTAATGTGTTAGAAAGCAAGAACTGAGAAAAGGAGTCATCTGTAAAAAAGTATTATTTTTTCCAGGATCACCACTTTTGTATTGTATTTCTCTCAACATACAGTTATATCAAGTGACTATGATTATGACCCCTACTGTCCCCACTGTCAGTGTTTTCCTTTTTTTTAATACTTCAGCTACCACACAGTAGGAATTGTGTGTTTGACATTTAACAATATTATGCCTGTGTTTTGACAGATAGAGAAAGAAAGACAGCGCAATGAAGAATTACAATCGTTTTTGCGTGAGAACACATGGGGAAGGCGAACAAGAACATCTGATACAGAGGTGGTAAGTGTACACACACCTTTTTCTTCGTTCAACTCAGCTCACGATGTACTTACTGAGGCATGTGTCACACCATAGGTCCCAAACTGAAACACATTTTCCAGAAAGGCCAGCTAATTTTGAGCAATGGCTGCTTGGAGCCTGTTTTGTTTTAAAGCAGGTCACACCATAAAGTCCCCTTGCAGACCATCAGATTGGAACTGTTGCATGTTGGATATCTGAACTGGTGTACAAAACCATCTTTTAGCTGGCTGATTTACATTTTGCTGAGTGTTTTCATTGTTGTTAATGTTGTTGTTGTTGTTTTTGTCCTGCAGACAAAGTGGCCTTTGGAACAGATCAGTCCAGAATGGGGCCCTTTTCACCATGCTAAGTTTGAAACGGGCCTTCCACTTCACATTTCTGTTTGATTTTCATGCAAAGTGGAAGTTGTCAAGTGTCAGCCAGGGGGGCTGTTGTTTTACCCTTGATGGCAGCTGCACGGAGCAAGTGTTGCAGTTCCCCACTGTGTCATAAAATCAGGACACACCCTTTAAGAACTATTTCAGTATGAAGTATATCCCACTGGAAACACAGGAAACACCATATTGCGAGATGACTTTGACATTTTGTGACTTCTGTATGACACAAACGAACCTGTTGCATTCCAACAATCTGACCAGTTCATGGCTGAGTGGGTTGATTAGATTGATTTGCTTTAAAACCCCTCCCATTATCTTCTTTTTTCATATTCAAAGGATCCTGAAAGTTTGGGCATTAATTTGTTGGCTATCTATTAACCCCTTCCCTGCCTGGAACGTGTAACGCACGTCCAAAAGCCGCAAAACAGGGAAAAACCCCTACGCCCCGAACGTGAGTGTCACGTCCTAACTTCGTAACAGAAAGCAGAAAAATCACTTGGGAGACGACCCTCTAAAATGTTCTCACCCTTTCTACTGGGGTCAAGGAACAGCCCCTTTCCCTTCTCGCGAGCAGCAGCTGACCACAAAGTTATGCAAATTGCGAGTTGAGAGGTCACAGCTGATAAGCATAGTCAAGATGGCAGCTCAACCTAGCACTTCGCGACGCGTCCCGTTTCCAAGCGTCACACTGCCCTTGATATTTTAGATGAGTTATAAGTATCAGAGAGTGATGAAAAAGACCTTTGGGATCGGGTCCTGATACTAGCGATGAGGAGGAGACGGATGGGAATCAGCACTATCCACTTTTATCGGGGATACATGCTGGTGATGACGTGGCTTCACTGTTTTTGTACACAACACATCAGTAAAGAAGCGCCGTCAAGTGGGCGACGAAGCGGAAATTGCCGAACGCGTGCCGTGAACGAACACCCGCACCCCCCTTTCTTGACGAACGGGGTGGGGACATGGGACGGGTTCAAAACCCACGGTTGAAGGTCCCCTGGAAGCGGCCGGGGCGTGGCATGGGGGGTGGTCAGCAACGGCTGATCAAAGAATGGCAGTTGTTTTGACTGGGAATTTTGGTCTGCAAGTCAACTGTGCCCAAATTTTCAGCGTACAAAGTTCCAGTCTTCAGTTCCTTCATGACCAGAAACTGGTTTCAGGCAAGTTTGCTCTTTTTTTTTTGTTGGTTGTTTTGTTTTTTTTTTTGTTTTTTACTACAAGATTCTTCATTCCTTGACTATTCATTTCTGATTTCTCTTCTTTGCCCCATTTTTTCCTCTGAAACTACAATTATGGCAAACCCTGACTGTATGGATAGGTAGGACTGTGTGATGGGTGGTGGGTGTGTGTTGGTGGTGTGTGTGTGGGTGTGATGTTGTGTGTGTGAGTGTGTGTGTGTGTGGTGCACCACGCACTCGCCTAAGCATTATTTAATTCTGTATGCAAGTTTTCCATATAAGTTTGTTCATTTTGTATAATACAGAAGCACTCATCCACAGCAGTTTTTTTGTTTTGTATCATTGTGGTGTTTTTACATTCATGTGTGTGTGATACTGTTTTGGTGTTTGTGCATAAGGTTTTAATGTGTGTGTGTGTGTTGTTTGTGTGGTGGTGGTGTGTGTTGGTGTGTGTGTTGTGGAAGCTGTTTGTGTGTATGCATGTGTTGTATGTGTGTGTTGTGTGTGTGTGTGTGTGTGTGTGGGTTTTGTGTGTGTGTGCTCAACGGGGTCTGCTTACTTGTGTGTGTTGTGGGGTGTGTGTGTGTGTGTGTGTGTGTGTAGGTGTGTGGTGTGTGTGTGGAAACTGTATGTATGCGTGTGTGTGTGTGGGTGGTGTGTGTGGGGTGTGTGTTTTGTGCTATCACATGTTATTAGTGTGAACCATCATCATAAACAAACAAAACCAATATAGAAGATGTGAAAATTTTAGACAAGAGTATAAGTAAGTAATCCACACAAAAATCTAACAAATAACTCAAAAAATGGGTGAATAATGTACATGTTAGTGATAATACCGTGAAAAGCATGATTAAAGCCCTTCTTACCCAACAAATGTACCCCCAATTATGAGCATTGTCATCAAGAACAACATTCCTTTGGGATTTATATGACTGTCATGTGTTAGTGCTGATGTTAAACAATTAGTCACATCACTTTTTCATTTTTCCTGATTTTATATGGTGCAATTTGTTTATGTATACCTGAAAACTGTTCTTTTTGTAAAACCACCAATATATGTATCCCTGTCCATCCCCTAATGGCCACAAAACTACATTATTGTTATATAGCATCAAAGTTTGTAGTATAAGGAAAGAGAAGCCATAAAATCTAAGTCATATGTAAAGAAATACAAAACAGTAATTGAGGTTTCTGAGCCTACCCCAAAAAGTAAAAAATTTTGCCCCCTTTTTAGGGGAATTGGGTACCCCCCGTAACAGACAGATTGTTTCCAGAGGGAGATTTATGACAACAATATGAATCCCAGGTGTTTGTAATGTTGTTGAGCTAACACCAAAAGGTATTTTTGTTGGTTTAGTGGGTTTTTTATGTGCTCAATTATTCTAAACTCTCACATTGAAACCAAAACAAAAACTGTTTTATCACATGTTATTAGTGTGAACCTCATCATAACCAACAAAACCAATATTGAATGATGTGAAAATTTTAGACAAGGGTATAAGTAAGTTAAACCACAAAAATCTAACAAATAACTCAACAATAAATGAGCAATGTACATGTTAGTGAACATACCGCGAAAGCATGATTAGCCCCTTTTTACCTAAAAAATGTACCCCATATGAGCAGATTATCATCAAGAACAACATTCCTTGGATTTATATGGACTTTCATGTGTTAGTGCTGATATTCAATAAGTAGTAAGACCACTTTTTCAAATTTTTGACTCATTCTGTTGGCGCAATGTGTTTTTGTACACTCGAAAAATGTTATTTTGGTACAATTTTATAATTATGTCAATTCTGCTATACTAATTATCAACATAATCAAGCATTTTGAAGAACATTTAGACAAATGCATAACCACAAACATGCAAAAAAATCAAAGAGATCTGTCAAGAAATAAGTGAGCGTAACCATTTCATTGAACCTTACCCCAAAAAGCTCAATTTACCACGGCGGACAATTTTCAAATGTGCTTTATACTGGCAGTGAAGGGGTTAAATAAAAGTTAAGATTTTTTTCTGCATAATATAGTGTGAAATATGCTTTTGGGTGGGCTGATAATTTCTGTGACTTTTGGGCAGGGAGATGTGTTTAGAATTTAATGACAGCATCTGGATTCAATCTTTTGTGAGTGGACTCAAAAATTTTCTTTTTTTGTGTGCAAAGCCTGCTATCCAGATTCCCTGTTTCATAGGCTGCCTGTGTTTACAATTCTTGATGTTATGTTGAATGTCATATTTTTGAGTGTGTTGATATACCCGAAATTTTACACTGTCTAGAGTTGTTGTGTACATCTCTGTTACAGAGTGTTTTATGATGTTTTTTTTTACACAGCATAGTGATAGAAAAATATTGAAAATTATGAGTGACTGAGTGAAAAGAAGGAAGCAAAGGAACAAAGAAAAGAAAGAAGGAAAGAAATAAAGAGCAATGCAAGAAGTGGGGAAAAAAGGCAAGGGGGGGGGAGAGAGAGAGAGAGAGAAGAGAGAGAAAGAGAGAGAGAGAGAGAGAGAGAAGAGAGAGAGAGGAGAGAGAGAGAGAGAGGAGAGAGAGAGAAAGTAAATGAAGACAGTTAACTTGACAAATACTTGCAGTGCAAAAGAAAGAAGCAAGGAAAGCAAAAAGCCAAAAAAAAGTGAAAGAAAAAGGAAAAAAAAAAAAGCAATTGAAGGAAAGAAGGAAAGAAAGTGGAGCATCAGACATGTACTGTCAGCGCAGCATAAACCCATTCAGCTTTCCCTCACAAACACATAAACCACCTTTCTCGTACGGGCTTCAGTCTAAGTGATCAGTTTAGAGTTATCACCCTGTACACACGAAGCCAATCTGCACACTCTGGACTTCAAATTTAACAGTCGCTTTGGTGTTATCACCCCATTCACACTAAAATTAGTTAGCACGCTAAGCTGTCTGCGTCCCCTGGAATTTAATTTAGACAATCAGGTTGGTGTTAACAAAAAGTATATGGTAAATGTTCAAAAAACATATTTACAAACTAGTAAAACATTTCACTCTGTGTGTATAAATGCTCTCAGCAGAATGATTTCAGCAAGTCAAGGCAAATATAGTTATAAAAAATGGTGAATACAGCGCAATGTTGGCAAGAAAACACAGAATGGGTCAATACTAGCCCATAACCATTTACATTGACAGAGGCACAGATGACATTTTTTTTAAGGTGTGGGTAGTATTTGTAGCACCTTTCATGGTATTTTGTATTTCATGATAGCGCTTGCATAATGTCTTGTCATTTATATTGACAGAGGCAAAGGTGACATCTTTTCTAAGGTGTGGGTAGTATTTGTAGCATATCTTTCATGGAATTGTGTATTTGATGATAGCGCTTGCTTAATGTCTTGTCATTTATAAATGCAGGATTGAAAAAAATGTTTGTATGCGAGCGTGTGCGTGCGTACATGCATGCATGTGTGTGTATAAGTATGTGTGTAACTGTTCTGAAAGGAAGTAGGTCCAAGGAAAGCTGAATACAATGTAATGAAAAAAAAAAGGAGTCAGTTGTCCCATGGCACAGGCCATAGAGTGCCATGACAGACACTGGGATAGTCAGGGGTCTCCACAGCCCTCTGACCTTGGTCCTGAGCACCAGGATAGAGGTGTTGTCATCTGTCCAGTCCTCAGTGATGGCCATGCAGGGCTTGTGTGGTTTGCCTGTGATAGAGGTGTTGTCATCTGTCCAGTCCTCAATGATGACCATGCAGGGCTTGTGTGGTTTGCCTGTGATAGAGGTGTTGTCATCTGTCCAGTCCTCAATGATGACCATGCAGGGCTTGTGTGGTTTGCCTGTGATAGAGGTGTTGTCATCTGTCCAGTCCTCAATGATGACCATGCAGGGCTTGTGTGGTTTGCCTGTGATAGAGGTGTTGTCATCTGTCCAGTCCTCAATGATGACCATGCAGGGCTTGTGTGGTTTGCCTGTGATAGAGGTGTTGTCATCTGTCCAGTCCTCAATGATGACCATGCAGGGCTTGTGTGGTTTGCCTGTGATAGAGGTGTTGTCATCTGTCCAGTCCTCAATGATGACCATGCAGGGCTTGTGTGGTTTGCCTGTGATAGAGGTGTTGTCATCTGTCCAGTCCTCAATGATGACCATGCAGGGCTTTGTGGTTTGCCTGTGATAGAGGTGTTGTCATCTGTCCAGTCCTCAGTGATGACCATGCAGGGCTTCTGTGGTTTGCCTGTGATATGTCCTCCCTCCTCTGCACTCTGTTGAGTGGTCTTGGATAAGAAATAATGGCGGGTTTCATGCCTGTACCAGGCAAGCTGATGACACTTGTTGACTGCAAAGAGGTTTATCAGCTGATTGTTGTAACTTTTCGTCATGACATAGTCGCAAAGAGATGTTTATCAGCTGATTGTTGTAACTTTCTGTCATGACATAGTCGCTTGTTCCTTCCAGGAGATGCAGAGAATCCACATGAAGCAGGCATCCAATCACACCTGGTTCTTTGGTTCAGTGTCTACCATCAGTGTCCAGCTCTTGCATCCATAGGGAAAGATGGATACCAACAGAGAAGGAAAGAGACCAGCCACTGACTTACGCACAAAGGGATAGCAGTTCATTTGCATGCAGTGTATTTCCTTGACTGGTTTTTACTGTCATTTTGACTGGACAGCTTTGATCAGTCTGGCCATGCTACATTTTTTCTTAAGCATCTCCAGAACCTTGGTTGCAGTTAGCCTTTTTTTCTTTATGTCTCTGCTGGTTTTACAGTGGTAGTGTTTGTGAGATTTCAGAATTCAGCTTATGTCAATGATGATAAATGAATGTATGTTGTGTAAGTAATTGTTAGATTCATAATAAACAGATTCAAGACTTATTTTTCCAGGACAGAGAAAACTATGCCACACTTCCCGGACTACGAGACTCACACTCAGCCAAGGTTAGTTTTTCCTCTTGCCATGAAATGCGTTACATTAGTATCTTAATCAAATGACAACACAAAATGCTCACTGTCAGATTTGGGATCAGACAGGAAATACGTGGATCTCTGTCACATGAGGCTTTCACAACACTCAGTGTGAAACTCGCGAAAGCTTTTTAATAAGCCATGAACAAAACTTCAACACTGAAACAGTACATGGACTAACAGTTCTCCTAGTTGAACATAGTACACTGCACTGCACTGGTCTGCACAGCGCTGCAGTGCAGTGCTGAGCTGTGCAATACAATACAGTAGAGTGCAGCATAATGCAATATAATTCAACACAATACAGTAGAGTGCAGCATAATGCAATATAATTCAACACAATACAGTAGAGTGCAGCATAATGCAATATAATTCAACACAATACAGTAGAGTGCAGCATAATGCAATATAATTCAACACAATACAGTAGAGTGCAGCATAATGCAATATAATTCAACACAATACAGTAGAGTGCAGCATAATGCAATATAATTCAACACAATACAGTAGAGTGCAGCATAATGCAATAATTCAACACAGTGCAGTACAATACAATACAGTACAATTCAATACAATACAATGCTATACATTCAACATACTGCAATACAGTACAATATAGCACATTACTAGGTGTGCAACACAAAATAAATTATATGTATATTATATATACATATATGGGTTGGAATAACTCAGTGGTAGAGCACCGGACTTGTAATCTTGGTGATTCTGGGGTTGTTGGTTTGAAATTATGTCGGCCATTTCTGTACAGGGGATTTTAGCCTCTGAGTTAACATTGGTTCTGACTCCATTTTCCATACAGTCCTTTGAATGAGACTGTAAACCAAGGTTCCGTGTGTGAACACACACATAACATCTTGCACACAGATAAAATCCCATCACTGACTTTTGGAAGAGAAGGCCAGTTTGGCAGTTGGTATGGATGACACGTTTAAATATAGCATGCACCTTCCCCGACTCCAACTTCATGGGAAATGGAGTCAGAACCAATGTTTTTGGCTGTGGATCATTCATACCCAATGTACACTGTGATATGACTTACTTGCTTAGACTTAGATACTCCTGCGTCTTGTGACGCATGAGGCAGTCAAGGCGCTCCACTGTTCACGGTCCTCAGCCAGTCTGCTGGTGTCACTCCATCCTCTGTCAACGAGTCTGAGGTCTTTCTCCATTGTCTGTCGCCAGCTCATCCTGGGTCATCCTCTTTCTCTCTGGCCTGCTAGGGTCCATTAATTGGCCTGGTTTGCAGGTCTTGATGAGGGTAATCTCAAGACATGACCCAGCCGGTGTTGGGACCGTCTGCAGATGATGGTTGACACAGGGAGCTGTTTGGACCTTTCTCCTGACCTCTTCATTGGTGTAAAGCCTGACCATTTGATGTCCAAGATCTTACATAGGCACTTGGTGTCAAAACCGTCAATTTTCTTCTCATGGGTGGCCTTCAGTTGCCAGGTTTCACAGCCATACAACAGCATTGAAATCACACTAGAGTTATAAAATTTGATTCCAAGGGAAAATTTCTTGCTGTTCCATATTTTGTTCAGCTGATTAAATGCTGATGTTGCCCTCCCAATACGACACTTCAGTTCATGATTGAGGTCAGTGGCATTGTTGATGGAGCTGCCTGGGTATGGCTGCCTGGGTGTGTGAAGTTCTCTACTTCTTCCACTTGCTTTTGGTCAATGAAAATAACTGTTGGCACTTTGTGTTTACTGGCCAGCATGATTTTAGGTATGAATTCAAATAAAAATTCAGGTAAGATTCATTTGTTAATTGGTCATTCCCTCTGAGACTGTTGGTCATTTCATGGTCAAACACTCTTAAGTGTCTGTATCTGTCTGATCTGATTGATGCTGGATTTATCTAGAAAGAAAGCATCAGTAAGCTCTGTCATGTAGTCTGAGACCAGACCAGACTGCAATCATGAACGAAAGCATTCAGTAAGCTCTGTCATGTAGTCTGAGACCAGACCATCAGTAACTCTGTCATGTAGTCTGAGACCAGACCATCGTAATCTCTGTCATGTAGTCAGAGACCAGACCATCAGTAATCTCTGTCATGTAGTCTGAGACCAGACCATCAGTAAGCTCTGTCATGTAGTCTGAGACCAGACTGCAATCATGTCATCTTCATTGAGCATCACACACAAAAAGAAATTGTGCAACTCTTCATGCTGCACTGTCCTGTGTGTGTCTGACTTGCTGTTTCCCTTCCATATCCTTGTCCATGGTCAGCTTGTGTGACATGAGTGGTCAGCTTGTGTGACATGAGTGGTCAGTATCTCTCCATATCCTTGTCCATGGTGGGATTGGTGTGGACATGAGCGGTCAGTATCTCTTCATATCCTTGTCCATGGTGGTTTGTGTGACATGAGTGGTCAGTATCTCTCCATATCCTTGTCCATGGTGTTTGTGTGACATGAGTGGTCAGTATCTCTCCATATCCTTGTCCATGGTGTTGGTGTGACATGAGTGGTCAGTATCTCTCCATATCCTTGTCCATGGTGTTTGTGTGGCATGAGTGGTCAGTATCTCTCCATATCCTTGTCCATGGTGTTTGTGTGGCATGAGTGGTCAGTATCTCTCCATATCCTTGTCCATGGTGGGATTGTGTGACATGAGCGGTTGGTATCGGCAAAGTTCATGAACACTGTGGTGGGACAGAGATGGTGGTGCCCTCTGATATGAATTGGTGTTGTGGGCTGCAGTGCTGGAGAGGGGAGAAAAAATCCTCGGTGTGGCTTTGTATTGGGAGCTGGAATGAGTGGTGTAGCAAGGATGGCACTGAGGGGCACAAAAGATGAGCCATAAGCACACACACACACACACACTTGCACACACATACACACACACACACACATACACACACACACTTGCACACACACACACACACACACACACACACACACACACACACACACACACACACTTGCACACACACGCACACAGACACACACACTTTTGCATACACATGCACACACACACACACACACACACACACACACACACCCCACACACACCACACACCACACACACACACACACAAACTTACAATAGGCCTGTTCAACTTTAAGTATATCCAGAGGTGCATACAGTTTCATTTTGGTCATTACTGAATTTGGGATGCTGGTTTTGACAGGTACGCAAGGAGCAACAGAGGAATCGGGAGTACAATGAGTTCCTAGCCTCCAGATCATCCCAGGTATGCTTCTTCATTGTTACAGCATATATGCAATATTATCTTATCTTATCTTATTGTTACAGCAGACCTGTTTAGCCATATGATTTCCTCATTTTTTGTAAGTGTTTTGCAAAAATAAGACAAACCTGATGAACTAGAAGGAAAAAAAAAGCCTGAGAGTTGAAGTTCTTGAGCAGTAGTTGCACTTTTGGTGTGTGACCGCATTGTTGTCTCCCTGCACCAAATCTAGGCTTTTACGAAAGAGCAAGTACTCTGATAAGTTTCTTGCGTGAAATCATGCCTGCATGTGTCTGGTTCTTGACAACATGCCCTAAAACACACACACACACACACACACACACACACACACACACACACAACACACACACACACACACACACACTAATATCACTATATTTTTGGTCTAATTTATAAATATAATATCACTATATTTTTGGTCTAATATCACAAATAGTGGATAGACGTTAAATGAAAGACACGCACACACACACACACACACACACACGCAAACAGCAGCAGCAGCAGCAGCAGCAGCAGCAGCAGCAAGAGAGCATGGATTTGTTCACAGTATGTTGATAATCAGGTTTAAAATAATTTGTGTTGCAAAAACTATTTTACCATAATTACTTAGTTATTGCACTATCAAATATTCTTCTACTCTGTATGCCATATCATAATTCATAACTTAATGTCTATTGTTGTTGTTGTTGTCTTACCCTGGCTAAAAGACTCCAGAGATCATCCGAACAGCCAAGCGCTTGAACACCTTGGTACAAATGCATAAGCTAGGGATGAGAACATTACGTGTGTGACCGTTTTTTATTACCCCGCAATGTGGGCAGCCACACTCCGACTTTTTGGGGTTTTGGAGACCAATGGTGTTATGCTAGGAGCCTGTCACGACTGAAGACAATCCCCACATAACTATGCAGAGCATAACAACATTGTGATGTAGCCTTGGTGTTCTAGCCTGTGTCAATTGCTCTGACACAGCCTTAGGCCAAGGCAATTAAGGTCTATACTTGACTTTGATTTAGTCCCTCTTCATTCTGATCGGAAAACAGGGCAGGCTGCACTGCAGATCTCAATCTCGCTCTGTCTTGGGCTGTTCTTTTGGCTTCACCCCAGGTCATGTTGGTGAACTTGAGTTCTCCCTGTAGGGTTCTTCTCCAGGTGGTGACTGGTCGTCCTCTCTTCCGCTTCCCTTGTGGGTTCCAGTCCAAGGCGTGCGTGGGATTGGGCCTGTCCTCTATGCAGGGTGTGTCCAACCCAACTCCACTTCCTCATCTGGACACTCTTGGTGATTGGGTCTTGCTTCGTCTGGTGCATGAGTTCCTCATTTGAGATTTGTTCCGGCCATCTGATGCGCAGGATCTGGCGAAGACAGGTGTTGATGAAGACTTGCAACTTGCTGTCCTGGCTCTTTGTGCGTCTCCAAGTCTCCAAACCGTACAGTAACATGGACTTGATGTTGGTGTTGAACAGCCTTAGCTTGGTGTGCAGACTGAGGTTTTCATTCCTCCACACTGGTCTGAGGGTGACAAAAGCATTGCGCGCTTGCTGATATTGGCCTTTACATCATCATCATCTCCTCCTGTCTTGCTGACAAATGCTGCCCGGGTAGGTGAAGGGTTCGACATCCTTTATGGCCTGTCCATTGATGTTGATGGGCGCTTCCTGAGTGGCGTTGACCCGCAGGCTCTTAGTTTTCCCCACACTGATCTCCAATCCTGTGGTCCCGGCGATGTTGCTCAATCTCTCTGTTTTGTCTTGCTTGTGTCCTTGAGAGTGCGACAGCAGGGCAATATCATCTGCAAATCGAGATCTTCAAGCTTTCTTGTGAGGGTCCATTGTATGCCTCTGGATTGGTCCATGATGGTCTTCATCACCCAGTAAATCACAAGTGAGAAGATTGGAGGAGATAGCAGGCATCCTTGCCTGACTCCGGTGTTGACCTCAAAGGATGGTGACAGGTTGGCGTTGTGGATGACTCTGCAGCTGGTGTCTCTGTAGAGGCTCTGGATGACACTAATAATCTTTTGAGGGGTGCCGTAGTGTCTAAGGACTTGCCAGTTTGTTGCCCGGTCCACCATGTCAAATGCCTTTTGTAGTCAATGAAGTTGACGTTATAGCAGTGACTGCCGCTCCAGCGATTGCTCAGTGATGATGCATAGAGTTGCAATCTGGTCGGTGCATGATCTCCCTGCCTGGAATCCTGCTTGTTCCTCTCTCAGTGTGGTGTCAACGGCAGTTCTGATCCTCTCCAGAATCACCTTGGTGAAAATTTTGCTGGGTATTGAGAGAAGCTGTATCCCTGTCCAGTTTTGGCAGTCGCTGAGATCTCCTTTCTTTGGAAGCTTCACAGCTTGCAGCCCGTCCTCCATTCCTCAGGTATATCTTCCTTTTCCCATGCTTCCTGTAGGACGCCGATGAGGATGTCTGCTGTGGTGTTCCGGTCTGCTTTCAACACTTCTGGAGGGATGCTGTCTGGTCCTGGTGCTTTCCCACTTTTCATCTTCTTGATGGCCTTTATTATTTCCTCTTTGCTGATGGGGCTCAGGTTGACATTCAGATCTTATTTCCTCTTTGCTGATGGGGCTCAGGTTGACATTCAGATCTTCCCCTTCTTCAAGGACTGGTGGATTTGCAGCTGGTGCACCGTTGAAAATGCAGCTAAAATACTCCTTCCATCGGTCTAACTGGTCTGTCGGTTTGCTGAGTATCGCACCATCTCTCCCTCGTACTGGTCGGTTGGTGATGGCTTTCCTTCCTGACCGCTGTCGGGTGATGTTGTAGAGTGTCCTCATGTCGTTCTTGCCCGCTGCTTCCTCTGCTTTTTTAGCAAGCTCATCCACCAGTCTCCTCTCTTGTCCCCTCTTGCACTCCTCTTTACTTCTGTGTTCTTCAGGTGTATCTTGTTGGATTTGTTGCTTTTGTGCTCTGGTTCTCATGTCCAAGTCTCCGCTTGGTTTCTCTTCTCTCTATCTATCGTGGAAATAGTGTCCTCTGACGGCCAACACTTGAACTCCTTTTTTCTGAAGCCCAGTTTTTCTTTAGAGGTCTCTGTGAAGGTGCTCCTGACTCGCTTCCATTTTTTCTCCAGTGAGCCGTCCTCCAGATCCACCAGTGCCTGAAATCTGTTTTGGAGGGAGATGGCAAATTCCTCTTTTTGGGCTGGTGTCTTGAGTTTAGAGATGTTTAAACTTTGGATGCCGTTGAGAGCCAGTCTTCCTCACCGCTTGGATTTTAACTCTCAGTTTTCCAATCACCAAGGAGTGGTCAGATCCCACGTCTGCACCTCTGTATGCCTTACATCCATCAAGGTCCTTCTCCAGTGGCGAGAGATTGTCAGGTGGTTGATCTGGTTTTCTGGAGATGTCCAAGTCACCTTGTGTATTCTTCAATGCGGGAAGACGGTTCCACCAATGACAAGGTCATTTTGTTCACAGAAGTCTGCAAGGAGCTCGCCATTCTCGTTCATGCTCCCGAGGCCATGTCTTCCCATGATAAGTGCCCATCCTGTGTTGTCACTCCCCATCTTGGCGTTTAGGTCGCACAGCACAATGGTGATGTTTCTTTTGGGTGTTTTGTCCAACACATTCTGGAGCTGCTCGTAGAACTCCTCTTTTGCTTCCTGTTCTGCAACATTTGTAGGTGCATAGCACTGGATGATTGTCACTTTCTGGAACTTGGAGAGAAAACGAGCTGTTAAGATCCGGTCGTTGATTGGTTCCCACTCGATCAGACTCCTGCTTGCTCTCTTTGTCATCATAAGTCCAACTCCATTGACATGGTCGTCATCCTCCTTTGGTGGTCCTGAGAACAATAGCAGGTGCCCTGATGATAGTGTCACTTGTCCGTTTTTGTCCACCGGACTTCGCTGAGCCCCAGTATCTCCAATCCATACTTCTCCATTTCCCTAGCCACTTGTGCAGATTTTCCTGTTTCGTATAGTGTCCTCACATTCCATAAGCCAATCCGTGTGACGGTCTTGGGGAAGAGAAGATTCTGCAAATCAGCTCTGCAATGGGTTTGGCTGGTCCGCTTCAGATGCTCTCCCCCTGGTCGTTTCCCTTGGTCCACTGATGTTGATCTTGAAGTGCTGGTTTCTGTAGCTGTAGCTTTTATCATGGGTGTGGGTGCTAACGTCCACGCCCAACCCTCCTCCTTTTGCAACCAGACCTGGGACTGTCTTAGGCGGAGTTGATTAAAGTCTATAAGTGCCATTATATTCCATGGCATTATTGTTATTTAATTTCTGTCACTGGTAATCCTCCATGGGGGGATTATTTAAGTGCAAATGTGCCTGCAATGTCTGTTTACCTGAGAGCAGGTGTGGGGGTGGGGAAGAAGGGAGGGATGAGGGGGAAGAGAATGGGAAAGAGAAAGACATGCAAGCATGTGGATGTGGGAGAAGGGTTGGGCCGAGAGAGAAAGAGGGAAGAAGAAGAGCCAAAGATGTGTGTGTGTGTGTGTGTGTGTGTGTGTGTGTGTGTTTGTGTGTGTGTGTGTGTGTGTGTGTGTGTGTGTGTGGTGTGTGTGTGTGTGTGTACACACATACAGGGACAGCCTGGATCTCAGTCATACTTACATGCACTCACACCCATACATACACAGGTTTGTTGGATATGTCAACCATCCAAAGCTAGCTGACATATCCTTTATCCCCTTCATTGTTTAAAGTATTCTCAGCTTTATGACTTTGCTCTGTCTCCACATGAGGGACTTGTTTTGATCCTGTCTGTCTGTCAGTGTGATAACTTATGACTTTGCTCTGTCTCCACATGAGGGACTTGTTTTGATCCTGTCTGTCTGTCAGTGTGATAACTTATGACTTTGCTCTGTCTCCACATCAGGGACTTGTTTTGATCCTGTCTGTCTGTCAGTGTGATAACTTATGACTTTGCTCTGTCTCCACATGAGGGACTTGTTTTGATCCTGTCTGTCTGTCAGTGTGATAACTTAAAAGCTGTGTATAACGTCATAAAATTTTACAGTACTGCCCATCGGCCTGTCAGCCTGCCCCACATTTCCCTTGCCTTGCTTACCTTGCCTGGCTTTGTCTCCCCTCACTTTGTATTGCTTCACCCAGCCCTGACCCACCTTCCTTGCCCTGTCATATCTAGCCTTACCCCGTTGGCCTTGCCTTGTCTTGTCTAGCCTTACCCCATTGGCCTTACCTTGTCATATCTAGCCTTACCCCGTTGGCCTTGCCTTGTCTTGTCTTGCCTTACCTCATTGGCCTTGCCTTGTCTTGTCTAGCCTTACCACATTTGCCTTGTCTTGTCTAGCCTTACCTCATTGGCCTTGCCTTGTCTTGTCTAGCCTTACCCCATTGGCCTTGCCTTGTCTTGTCTTGCTACCCGTTGGCCTTGCCTTGTCTTGTCTAGCCTTACCATTGGCCTTGCCTTGTCTTGTCTAGCCTTACCCCATTGGCCTTGCCTTGTCTTGTCTTGCCTTACCCTGTTGGCCTTGCCTTGTCTTGTCTAGCCTTACCCCATTGGCCTTGCCTTGCCTTGCCTTGTCTAACCTTACCCCATTGGCCTTGCCTTGTCTTGTCTAGCCTTACCCCATTGGCCTTGCTTTGCCTTGTCTTGTCTAGCCTTACCCCATTGGCCTTGCCTTGTCTTGTCTAGCCTTACCCCATTGGCCTTGCCTTGTCTTGTCTAGCCTTACTCTGTTGGCCTTGCCTTGTCTTGTCTAGTCTTACTCTGTTGGACTTGCCTTGTCTTGTCTAGCCTTATCCTGTTTCCTTGCCTTGTCTTACCCTATTGGCCTTGCCTTGCCTTGTCTTAGCCCGTCGGCCTTGCCTTGTCTTGTCTTGTCTAGCCTTACCCGTTTGCCAGGTCATGTCTAGCCCTACCCCGTTGGCCTTGCCTTGTCTTGTCTTGCCTTGCTTTCCCTTGCCTTGCTTTATGTTGCCTTGGTCTGGTTTGCCTCGCCTTGCTTAACCTTGTCTGGGCCCACATCACCAGACCTAGCCAAGGCAAGCCTAATCTCCCCTCCCCTCCCCTCACTCACCTCCCTTTGCTTGCCTCACCTCCCTTTGCTTGCCTCACCTCCCTCCGCTTGCCTCCCTTTGCTTGCTTCACCTCCCTCCGCTTGCCTCACCTCCCTCCGCTTGCCTCACCTCCCTCCGCTTGCCTCACCTCCCTCCGCTTGGCTCACCTCCCTTTGCTTGCCTCACCTCCCTTTGCTTGCCTCACCTCCCTTCTCCGCTTGCCTCACCTCCCTCCGCTTGCCTCACCTCCCTCCGCTTGCCTCACCTCCCTTTGCTTGCCTCACCTCCCTTTGCTTGCCTCACCTCCCTCTGCTTGCCTCACCTCCCTTTGCTTGCCTCACCTCCCTCTGCTTGCCTCACCTCCCTTTGCTTGCCTTGACTCATCTTACTTGCTTGCCTTGCCTCACTTCACCTTGCCTTGCCTCAGCTTGCCCAGCTTGCTTTCCTCTCATTTCTTTTC
>CM031606.1:87570451-87592951 GCA_018398815.1 Conus ventricosus | reverse complement strand
TGGGAACTTTCATGTCAAGCAGAATCATGATAGATTTGTTTTGTTGTTTGTGAGTGGCAAGAGCCATTTGAATTCTCATTTTATCTGTGAGAGAGTTGTCTGTGTGGAATCCTATGGCAGTGATAGAGAGGCGGGCACAGGATTGGTTCATGTTTCCTGTACGTGTTGGTAATATTAAACTGCTGTGGTCTTTAAAGTCAAACCTGTATTTTCATTTCTTTCTTCCTTTTTTCTTTCTTTCTGTCTGCCTTTTTGTCTGTCTTTCTGCATTTCTTTCTTTCTTCCGTTTTTTCCTCCCTTGATTTCCGTTGTATATTGAATGATAAGAAAGTGCTGTGGTGTTTCAAATAAGATACTTATGTCTTTTTTGTATGTTTGATGCAGTTATTTATTTGTTTGTGTATTCTTGTTTTACTAGAGATGTGAAACTGCTGTACTGTGTAGCATCAGAGTAAAATAGTGATCTGAGTAAGGTTGGGTGCACAGCCCTGATGTGGCCCTTTGCGGTCGGCTGGGCTATAAGCAACATTACTTATCTTAAGGTTGGGTGTTTTCTTTCCTTTTGTCATGAAGAGAAAGAAGAGGGAGAGATTGTGGAGACATAAGCTCCCAATAAACTACCCCTGGGGACTCAGTTTCTTTGGATTAATTGAAAGTACTTCCTGCAATAGCGCCACTCTCCCCCTCCCATGTTGAATGATACCTGTACCTTCTGTGGACAACACGTGGCGGAAGATATTAGAAGTGACTTTGTAATCTGTGATCTTGTCATATCCACTGGGTGTACCCAGCCTCGGTTATTGTGATCTGTGATCTAGTCATATCCACTGGGTATACCTTGCCTCGGTTATTGTGATGTGTGATCTAGTCATATCCACTGGGTGTACCTAGCCTTGGTCCTTGTGATCTGTGATTTAGTCATATCCACTGGGTGTACCTAGCCTTGGTCCTTGTGATCTGTGATCTTGTCATATCCACTGGGTGTACCCAGCCTCAGTGCTTGTGATCTGAACCAGCTTCCCAGAGGAGGGAAAGCATGTCTTTTGCTGTTTGTGTAGGTGGTAATTACTCTTCACATCAATCCTCCTTTCTTCCTTTTTTTGTTCAGTATGACCAGACATCCTTCAGTCCTGTGAAATCATTGGAGGTTTCAGAAAATTTCCAAGTATCTGTTTTTTGTGTGTTTGTGAATCCATTAATTTATTTCTTTACTTATTTATGTATTAATGTTTTGCTGTATATTTGCTGAAATATAACTTTTGATGTTTAGAGTGAAAGTATTCTAGTCTTAAGTGAAAAGGAATTAGGTTCTGATACCATTGATCACAATTTTATTCTCTTCCTACCTGACCTCTGTAGAGAACCTGATCTGACTCGATATCATCCAGGACATCTGAAATGGTTTCTCTCCATGTTGATGCAGCTGACCAGTGGTCTTCCCATTGTTAGTTGTGATCTCTGTCTCAGGATTAAGACATGTCATTTTAATGTTGTTTTTGTTTAGAGAAATGTAAAGAGCAGTGTTGCATGTGTCACAATGAGGATGTGCTAGTGTGGGGTTGCACTGCAAGTGTCTAGGTTGTGAACACTGCTCTATGTTTAAGAGAAGAAGTTTAGAAGGAGAGGTGGATGGTAGATTCCAGTCACTGGCTGGTGTTGCACTTTCTCATTTTATGAATGTTAGAACTTCAAGCATGAAAAAAAGAAAAAAAAGAAAAAAGGTGACATCAGAAGGGCATCCAGAGGTCATGACCTGAATGGAGCCTGATCCAGGCTGAGGACAGTTGGATAGGAGAAGGTCACCGGAGAAAAAGTCCCATTCATACTGGTTGGACACCCCAGGTGGGCCATGCACACATCTCTAAGAGTGCTGCTCAAGTGTCCTCACCAACACTGCAGTTGTTTCACATCTCTAAGAGTGTTGGTCAAGGAGTGTTGTCAAGGAGTGTTGGTCAAGGAGTGTTGGTCAAGTGTCCTGACCAACACCACAGTGTCTCACATCTCAGGCGGGTTGATGCTGGGATTGAGTAACGAGGAGGCATAGAGTAAAGACCAGATTTGTACTACCTAGCCAGAATGGTTCTCCATCATATCATCTTTCTCACTGATCATCAATAGGAGTTTCAGATTTGGTGGCCATGCTGTCCTAGTTTCCACTTGTTCACTTTCCTCTCCATGTTCATGCCTGTTTTTAGTGTGTATCAATCTTTCATGCAGCTTCCTGTTTTTAGTGTATATCAATCTTTCATGCAGCTTCATTTTTATAGACCATTGTTTGCTGAGCATGACAGCAGCTTCTGAGGGAAAAATGGATGTCTTTCACATGATTTAATGGACACGTTGGTTATGAAGTAAAAGCTCTAGACTAAGTTTCTGTTAAAACCAACATGCATTTGTCTTCAGGCCTTCGTTTATAGGCCTGTTTTAACCGAGTTTTGTCTTCAGTATACTTTCAGGCCTCTGTAGCTGTCTGTGCTGTAAATTCATTGAACTGAATTGAATCTGTAGAGAAATAAGGGCTAGTCAGCCCATTACAGAGACTGCACTATAAGTATTGTAAATTGGAGTTATGTTCAGAGAAATGATGTCAAACCACCAATGGCTCCTCTCAGAGCCTGAGTCATCAAGTGGTGAATTGAACTGTTATGCAGAGGAGTGATGGCAAACCCCCACCGGCCCCTCGGAGAGGCTGGGCCACCCCAACTTATGAGGATATTCTTGACAGAAAACGAGAGCAGGAGGCACAGTACAGGTATGTGACAGCTACTATGCTTATATGCAGACATTGTTATATTTTGATTCATGCCCATACATGCATGCACGTGTGTCTGATAGTGCTAATCTGTCAGACCTTTTATACATTTTTTAAAAAGGTTTTTCCTATGAAATATCAAAAGAGATTTAAACAAAACTAGAAAAATTCTCATGCAAAACATGCTGTGATTCTGTCTGTCTTGCCTTTGAATTTGTCCATAAAAAAGAAAGAGGAATATGGAAAATCTCTTGGTAAGCAAATAATTAATGTGTTTCTATCTATGTATGTATTATCGGGTAGTATAAGAAAGGGCAAGGAGAATTGGAGTGAGCAACTCTCAGTTTGACACGTATCTCTTCAGTCATCTGAAAAATGGCAAAGAGACAGAGAATTAGTGTGTCTTCATCTGTGCATGCAAGGATGTCAGGTAGTACGAAGATGGCAAAGAGCAAAAGAATGTTTATGTCTTGATCCATACATATGTAAGGCAGCTTGTGAAGGGCATGGAGAGAGAATGAAAGACAATTCAGAAAGCACTGGGAGAAAGGGAATTGACATGTCTTCTTTGCTTTTTTCACAGGTGGAACAAAGAAACAGGAAATAGAAAAAGAAAAACACTTGTCTATGAATGATAATCTGGAAAAAATGGTTGATATCATATGTCTGACAGTTTTCTATGGCTTTAGGCAAAACGTTATTAAGGTTAGGGGAATGAAAAGTTTGAAAATGACTAGGGGATTTGAGCCATAATTTTGCACTGGCTGAAAAGGCTGCAAGATAAAGGGAAGAGGGCCTGTCACAAATGAAATGATGTATTTACACTTCTGTTAGAGAGGATTGAAAAAAAAATACTGGGAAGTTAAACTGCTGCAACATTAACAAAAATAAGCCAGCAGTTCATTATTGATTGTTGCAGAAGAGCGAATGATCCAGCGTATGGACAGCCAGCTGAGGTGAGGGTCAACCAATGGCTTGGTCTTCTTTCAGATGCCTCTCTAGCTTGTCATTTTCTTTCTTTCTTTATTTTCATATCATTTAACTTATGTTTCAAACGTGGCTTGCATCCTGTTTTGCTGAAATTCCAGTGATGAAAACAATGTGTTCCTTTTATTTGTGTCTAACAGCAACATGTTCATTTTACTTGTGATGACAAGCAGTGTCTTCATTTCACTGGTAGTATGAAGCCCTTTTTTAACAAGTGGTCAATCATGTGAAGTCTGTTTTAAATGTCACATGTTTTTGTATAAGATTGATACAGTGCAGCACTTTAGTAACCTGGATTACTTTTTTTTTCTGTTGTAAATTCATTGGTCTTTTGCCTTCTTTTTCTAAATGTTTGTGAATGTGTGTTATTTTCTTCCTGGGGTTTGGGTGTGTTATGATATATATATATTTCATATTTATTGTTATTTATTATTGTGTTATATTTATCATGTGACAGATCTATCACAACTGTAACAGTAAATTTGGAGTCTGATTGTTGCTGTTTTATTTTTGAATCAATTGCATGTCACTGTTTCACACTGTATTATCTGGATGGTGAAGTTTAGTGTGAACAGGACAGATGTGAAAACAGTTGAACTCTCTCCTCACTCCTCACCTTTCCTCCCTCCCTCCCTCCTTCACCTTGATATGCTCCAGTCACAAAAGGTGATCAGAGCAATGGGTAGCTTGTGACTGACAGGAGCATGGCCATGGGGTATGTCAAGGCTGTACAGACTGACAGGAGCATGGCCATGGGGTATGTCAAGGCTGTACAGACTGACAGGAGCATGGCCATGGGGTATGTCAAGGCTGTACAGACTGACAGGAGCTGGCCGTGGGTATGTCAAGGCTGTACAGACTGACAGGAGCATGGCCGTGGGGTATGTCAAGGCTGTACAGACTGACAGGAGTGGCCATGGGGTATGTCAGGCTGTACAGACTGACAGGAGCATGGGCATGGGGTATGTCAAGGCTGTACAGACTGACAGGAGCATAGCCATGGGGTATGTCAAGGCTGTACAGACTGACAGGAGCATGGCCATGGGGTATGTCAAGGTTGTACAGACTGACAGGAGCATGGCCATGGGGTATGTCAAGGCTGTACAGACTGACAGGAGCGTGGCCATGGGGTATGTCAAGGCTGTACAGACTGACAGGAGTGTGGCCATGGGGTATGTCAAGGCTGTACAGACTGACAGGAGCATGGCCATGGGGTATGTCAAGGTTGTAGACTGACAGGAGTGTGGCCATGGGGTATGTCAAGGCTGTACAGACTGACAGGAGTGTGGCCATGGGGTATGTCAAGGCTGTACAGACTGACAGGAGCATGGCCATGGGGTATGTCAAGGCTGTACAGACTGACAGGAGCATGGCCATGGGGTATGTCAAGGCTGTACAGACTGGTTCTTCAGATAGTCACCTGCTGCCGCTGCTTACTCTTCACATAGAAACCTCTGTCTTCAGAATGTTCAGCTATGGACTAAAAGTAGCCCCAATATGAATGTCGTCATGCATTCAGGGTGGCAAATGTGCCTTCACCTCTCAACATAACTACTTATTGAAGGATGGGAAACCAAGAAAAAAAATGGGTCCACTTACTGAAATGAGGCACAGGCTCTCTGCATTGCCCACAAACAAGTACATTGCGGGCATTATAGGGGTACTTGTAGATGTTGATCATGAAATAGATGTGATAAATGTCAAGCTGACACAAAAGTAAACTAGCAGACATTAATAAGTCACTGTTCTGGTGTAGCCTAAAGTACTGATATTGATGTTCATGCATGGATTCCCACATTGAATTTGGTTGTCAAGGAGAAACACACACACACACACACACACACACACACACACACACACACACACACACACACACACACACACACACACACACACACACACACACACTGACTGATCTGACTGAAAGCATTTACTGTCAGATTAACATAGTGATGTACTGACACACACACACACACACACACACACACACACACACACACCACACACACACACACACACACACACCGCACACTGTGTGTGTCTCTCTCTCACACACACATACTCATACACACTCACACACACACACACACACACACACACACACACACACACACACACACACACACACACACACACACACACACACACTTGACCACACCACACAATATACACTGCACATCAGTATCTAAAAAACAGTCATTGCACCATACCCCTCCACAGTTTTCATTTGACCAACAGTTACCAATATTCCACAGTAATTTCACATGGCCTTACGTGGTAATATCAATATGTTCAGTGTCACACTATCTTATCCAGACTGTGGTAGCATAAATTGTTACATCTCCCTAAGGGAAGGTGAATGTTGACCTGTAGGGTTACTTCTTGTTGACCTGTAGGTTTGACTGGTGACCTGTAGGATTGGTGGTTGAAATGAGAGATTGATTTGTTGACCTATGGGATTGATTACTGACCTGTTGGTTTGATTGTTGACCTGTTGGATTGATTGTTGATCTGTGGGTGTTGATCTGTGGGATTGACTGTTGATCTGTGGGATTGATTGTTGATCTGTGGGATTGATTGTTGATATTTTAGATTGATTGTTGACCTGATGGATTGATTGTTGACCTGTAAGATTGATTGTTGACCTGTTGGGTTGATTACTGACCTGTTGGAGTGATTGTTGACCTGTTGGATTGATTGTTGATCTGTGGGATTGATTGTTGATCTGTGGGATTGATTGTTGATATTTTAGATTGATTGTTGACCTGATGTATTGATTGTTGACCTGTTGGGTTGATAACTGACCTGTGGGAGTGATTGTTGACCTGTTGGTTGATAACTGACCTGTCGGAGTGATTGTTGACCTGTTGGGTTGATTACTGACCTGTTGGAGTGATTGTTGACCTGTTGGGTTTGATTACTGACCTGTTGGAGTGATTGTTGACCTGTTGGGTTGATTACTGACCTGTTGGAGTGATTGTTGACCTGTTGGGTTGATTACTGACCTGTTGGAGTGATTGTTGACCTGATGGATTGATTGTTGACGTGTTGGATTGATTACTGACCTGTGGGAGTGATTGTTGACCTGATGGATTGATTGTTGACCTGTTGGGTTGATTACTGACCTGTTGGAGTGATTGTTGACCTAATGGATTGATTGTTGACGTGTTGGATTGATTACTGACCTGTGGGATTATACATTGACTGGTGGGATTGTTGACATTGTGAAATTGATCATATATGGAATTATTTATTGAACTGTCTGTTGGATTGTTTATTGATCTGTGGATTTGTTTATTGACCTTTACAGTTGTATGTTGACATGTGGGGTCGTGTATTGACCTGTGGGTTGTTTACAGATGTGGGGTCGTGTATTGACCTGTGGGTTGTTTACAGACCTGCTGGATGGGAGTTTTGATCTGTGGAGCTGTTTTTTTACCTGTGGGATTTTGGACTGACCCATGGGATTATCTATTACCTGTGGTGGTGTTTATTGACCTGTGGGGTTGTTTACAGACCTGCTGGATTATTTATACACCTTGGAGTTGTGATCTGTGGAGCTGTTTATGTACCTGTGGGATTTTGGACTGATCTGTGGGATTATTTATTCACCTGTGGTGTTGCTTATTGACCTGTGGGGTTGTTTACAGACCTGCTGGATTGTTTGTTTATTTGTGGGATGATTGTGTTGTTTTGTGTCAATGCTGCAGTTGGATGGCAGGGTAAGGCACAACAACAGAGAATCAGACACAAAGTAAGTAACAAGCACAGCTGGTCATGTCTTCCTGTCCTTGACTTACTTCACTGGGCTGTCAGCCTGCACTGCACTTTGGGGTCAAAATGTGAGAGAGTGAAGGGGATGGGGGGGGGGAGAGAGAGAGAGAGAGAGAGAGAGAGAGAGAGAGAGAGAGAAGCGCAATCTTCCAATTTCATCAGTTTTTAGAATAAAGAAAAAGAGATGAAGTAATGGCAATGGCTTAAGACAGACTGGCGGACAGACAAGCAGACCGACAGACAGACTGACTGACTGAAAGACTGACTGGCTGACTGACTGAATGAGTCAGTTCTGAGAATAAAGTGAAATGGACTATGGAAATGGGAGAGAGAGAGAGAGAGAGAGAGAGAGAGAGAGAGAGAGAGAAGGAACAGACACTGTATGGTTCCAGAAATCGTTGAAAAAAAATCAGGTGTCTTTGGGAAGAGGGAGCTTTAGTTGGGTGGTTAATATTGAATAGACAAATGACAATGTTTCAGGAAAAAAATAGTTGTCTATAGAGTGAAAGGCTTTTAATTTGGAGTTTTTAGTGTACATGAATATTGATTTAGGTAATCAAACACAGCCACCAGACAGTAATGTAATGCAAACAACTGATGAATGAATAAGACAAGGATGAGACAAGAAAAGAAACAATAGTGGTAGTAAAGTGAAATGAATACATTTGTAACGAAAATGAGAACCAAAGAAAGAAGAAAATTCAAAGAAGACAAAGCATTAAACAAATGAAGGCAAAAGCAAGCAAGCAAAAAGCCATCAACAAGATTGAAAAGAGACCCAGAAAAAGCCATCCAAGAAGTGAGCAGTGACTGGCTGTGAAACTAGATTGTGTCCAGCCTGTGTGCAGTGGGGTACACCAGTGTATACGTAACTGTTTTATCAGAGAGTGGAGCAAGTCGAACGACGATACCCAGGCTCTCATGCAGGAGTACAGAGAAGTGGTAATTGGCATGCCAGATTTCTCCCCCGAGTTGTGCACAGTGTCTTTGATGGTTTATGGCATTGGTGGTGCAACTGTTGAATGTAGTTTACTGTTGTGAAAAATATCAGTGCACTTATTTTTTATAGTTTCACTTGCTTCATGATGTCAGAGCATGTGGAAGAGTTCACATGCTCTGCCAGGCCTGCCTGCTAAGCTCTGTGCAAGAATATATTGATGAATTTAAGGAATGAATAATTTAAGAAAAAGAGAATTTTTTTAAATTGAAGAAAGAATCTTAAAACAAGTATTCAACAAGTGCCAGACTTACAACAATTTTGCAAGCTCATATAAATCAGATAAAAAGACTTTGCAGCTGACGTTGATCTATCGTCTGGCAAGAAGTTATTATTTGAGAGAGCTGAGATGTATAGGTATATTAATCCATCAAATGAATATTGTTTCCAGTTGCATTTACAATGTGAACTGTTCCCTTCAGTAAAGTGTTGCATACAGTATGTTAACGTTTTTAGTGATGAGGCCACAAGACACTACTGTTTTGTTGTCCTTCTTTTATGTATGTTAGAAGGTAGAATAATAAGCAGGTATTAAATCATTTGCGCTTTGCACCACTAGACACACAAAAGTCAGGATTATCACTGGAACAAATCTTAAAAGTTTATATAGTAATGGAATAGGTTGCTAGGCAGTATAATAATTTGTTATAGTTAATTTCACTTCATTAAATGTTGTCTGCATGCTGTGTTGCATCTTGTTTAAATTCTTGAATGTGAAATCGGTTATTTCTTCTCAATTTCATTGTATTCTGTGTGCTTTTATGTTTTTACTTTTCAGTTTAATGTTTAGATATATTTTTAATTCCTTTCCCCCCCTTCAAATCAAGTTAAATCTTTTTTTCAATCAAGTTACACAGGGTTTGCTGGCATGTCCTTGGTTGGTCTTTCTGTCATTCCGTGGTAAACACTTTTGTTACACTCACTGTGATCTGTGCTGCTGGCATGAATTTGCTACAGTAGTACGTGGGGTGCTTATAACTCTAACCTCCCACCAACTCCCCTAAATTAAAAAAAAACACCCTTCCCCTACCCCCAATAAAAAAAAACCCCAAATGTTATCAATTTTTTTGAATGTGATATAAAGAAAAAATGAATGCAGTTTAAAACTTAAGTTTGAATATGTCTACAGAAAAAGTGACTGCGTTACTTCATATGGTGTAGCCTGTCATGGAAGTATCAAGCTGTGGAGTGCCTATAAGCCATCAGGTGATGACACAGTTTGAATATGTCTACAGAAAATGGGACTGCGTTACTTCATATGGTGTAGCCTGTCATGGAAGTATCAAGCTGTGGAGTGCCTATAAGCCATCAGGTGATGACACAGTTTGAATATGTCTACAGAAAATGTGACTGCGTTACTTCATATGGTGTAGCCTGTCATGGAAGTATCAAGCTGGAGTGCCTATAAGCCATCAGGTGATGACACAGTTTGAATATGTCTACAGAAATGTGACTGCGTTACTTCATATGGTGTAGCCTGTCATGGAAGTATCAAGCTGTGGAGTGCCTATAAGCCATCAGGTGATGACACAGTTTGAATATGTCTACAGAAAATGTGACTGCGTTACTTCATATGGTGTAGCCTGTCATGGAAGTATCAAGCTGTGGAGTGCCTATAAGCCATCAGGTGATGACACAGTTTGAATATGTCTACAGAAAATGGGACTGCGTTACTTCATATGGTGTAGCCTGTCATGGAAGTATCAAGCTGTGGAGTGCCTATAAGCCATCAGGTGATGACACAGTTTGAATATGTCTACAGAAAATGGGACTGCGTTACTTCATATGGTGTAGCCTGTCATGGAAGTATCAAGCTGTTGAGTGCCTATAAGCCATCAGGTGATGACACAGTTTGAATATGTCTACAGAAAATGGGACTGCGTTACTTCATATGGTGTAGCCTGTCATGGAAGTATCAAGCTGTTGAGTGCCTATAAGCCATCAGGTGATGACACAGTTTGAATATGTCTACAGAAAATGGGACTGCGTTACTTCATATGGTGTAGCCTGTCATGGAAGTATCAAGCTGTGGAGTGCCTATAAGCCATCAGGTGATGACACAGTTTGAATATGTCTACAGAAAATGTGACTGCCAGGGTTTCGTACGCCCCCTTATTTTCTTGAAAAGTGCTTGAGATTTGACATGACCATTTCAAGGCCTGGAAAAGTACTTAAAAATAAGCTGAAGGCCTAACCCCCCTGGAAAAGTCCTTGAAATTTCAAAATCGGTCACAATCTGTCCTCTCAAAGCAAGGAAGTGACTGTCACTCAAGAAAATGTTTTTTATACGAAATAAATCACAATCTCTGTCACTCCATGTGGCTTCGTGATCGCCGATCCCGTAGCAACCGACAACAGCCTAGCTGAAGCAGAAGGGAAGTAACTCGTCAGTGACTAGTGTTTGACTTACTATAGACGTAAGTGTAGAAGCCAACAGAGTTCTTTCCCTTTGGTTACCATCGGGGTTGTGTCGACGGTCGATGTTTTGCGCCAAATAGTGCTACTGAGCCTGCAAGATGGGGAAAGGAGACTGCGTTTTCAATGATATGTGGGCAGAAAAAGATGCTTTCAAAGGTTGGTTAGCTCGTGGAGAAAACGAACACTCAGCAAGGTGCACATTGTGCAAGAAGAGTTTTAGTATCTCGGGTATGGGCATCAGTGCTGTGAAGAGTCATGCTGATGGAGTGAAACACAAACGGTTGGTGGAACATGAACATGAGAATAAGAGAAATGCCGGTGGTGCCACACAGCTGACCATGCATGGATTCACTCTTGGAAACCGAAACTCCTCACCAAGATCTGAACCACCGGGTGCAAGGCAGGAGACTGGCAGTCAACTGCCTTCAACTTCAAGTTTTACTGCAGTGACAGGGGGGTCTCAAGATGCACCTTCCACATCAGCAGCTGCAGGGTCTTCAAGCAGCTTTTCTAAACAGAAAACGATCGACGAATCGTGCACCAAGAACGATGTCCTAACTGCTGAGGTGTATTGGACTTTGTTTGCCATGGAGAAGCATTACTCTTATCACAGTTTCACTGGTGTTGGGGAGATATTCAAAAAAATGTTTCCATCGTGTTCTGTTGCTGACAAGTTTGCCTGCAGTGAAACGACCTGACCAGTTGTGCTAGCATGAATACGAGGTAAGAAATGATGTTAAGTTAATGATTGATAGTAACAGGCTGCTCATAGAGTTTAATAAACATAACTTTGCAAGAAAGTTGTTAATTACTACCCCTTGAATGAAGCTGCTAATCCCTGGAAATTCCCTTGAAAACCCCTTGAACTTTTTTTTCTGATGTCTGTGGGAACCCTGGACTGCGTTACTTCATATGGTAGCCTGTCATGGAAGTATCAAGCTGTGGAGTGCCTATAAGCCATCAGGTGATGACACAGTTTGAATATGTCTACAGAAAATGGGACTGCGTTACTTCATATGGTGTAGCCTGTCATGGAAGTATCAAGCTGTGGAGTGCCTATAAGCCATCAGGTGATGACACAGTTTGGATATGTCTACAGAAAATGTGACTGCGTTACTTCATATGGTGTAGCCTGTCATGGAAGTATCAAGCTGTGGAGTGCCTATAAGCCATCAGGTGATGACACAGTTTGAATATGTCTACAGAAAATGGGACTGCGTTACTTCATATGGTGTAGCCTGTCATGGAAGTATCAAGCTGTTGAGTGCCTATAAGCCATCAGGTGATGACACAGTTTGAATATGTCTACAGAAAATGGGACTGCGTTACTTCATATGGTGTAGCCTGTCATGGAAGTATCAAGCTGTGGAGTGCCTATAAGCCATCAGGTGATGACACAGTTTGAATATGTCTACAGAAAATGTGACTGCGTTACTTCATATGGTGTAGCCTGTCATGGAGGTATCAAAGCTGTGGAGTGCCTATAAGCCATCAGGTGATGACACAGTTTGAATATGTCTACAGAAAATGTGACTGCGTTACTTCATATGGTGTAGCCTGTCATGGAAGTATCAAGCTGTGGAGTGCCTATAAGCCATCAGGTGATGACACAGTTTGAATATGTCTACAGAAAATGTGACTGCGTTACTTCATATGGTGTAGCCTGTCATGGAAGTATCAAGCTGTGGAGTGCCTATAAGCCATCAGGTGATAACACAGTTTGAATATGTCTACAGAAAATGGGACTGCGTTACTTCATATGGTGTAGCCTGTCATGGAAGTATCAAGCTGTGGAGTGCCTATAAGCCATCAGGTGATGACACAGTTTGAATATGTCTACAGAAAATGGGACTGTGTTACTTCATATGGTGTAGCCTGTCATGGAAGTAATCAAGCTGTGGAGTGCCTATAAGCCATCAGGTGATGACACAGTTTGAATATGTCTACAGAAAATGGGACTGCGTTACTTCATATGGTGTAGCCTGTCATGGAAGTATCAAGCTGTGGAGTGCCTATAAGCCATCAGGTGATGACACAGTTTGAATATGTCTACAGAAAATGGGACTGCGTTACTTCATATGGTGTAGCCTGTCATGGAAGTATCAAGCTGTGGAGTGCCTATAAGCCATCAGGTGATGACACAGTTTGAATATGTCTACAGAAAATGTGACTGCGTTACTTCATATGGTGTAGCCTGTCATGGAAGTATCAAGCTGTTGAGTGCCTATAAGCCATCAGGTGATAACACAGTTTGAATATGTATACAGAAAATGGGACTGCGTTACTTCATATGGTGTAGCCTGTCATGGAAGTATCAAGCTGTGGAGTGCCTATAAGCCATCAGGTGATGACACAGTTTGAATATGTCTACAGAAAATGGGACTGCGTTACTTCATATGGTGTAGCCTGTCATGGAAGTATCAAGCTGTGGATGCCTATAAGCCATCAGGTGATGACACAGTTTGAATATGTCTACAGAAAATGGGACTGCGTTACTTCATATGGTGTAGCCTGTCATGGAAGTATCAAGCTGTGGAGTGCCTATAAGCCATCAGGTGATGACACAGTTTGAAATATGTCTACAAAAAATGGGACTGCGTTACTTCATATGGTGTAGCCTGTCATGGAAGTATCAAGCTGTGGAGTGCCTATAAGCTATCAGGTGATGACACAGTTTGAATATGTCTACAGAAAATGGGACTGCGTTACTTCATATGGTGTAGCCTGTCATGGAAGTATCAAGCTGTGGAGTGCCTATAAGCCATCAGGTGATGACACAGTTTGAATATGTCTACAGAAAATGGGACTGCGTTACTTCATATGGTGTAGCCTGTCATGGAAGTATCAAGCTGTGGAGTGCCTATAAGCCATCAGGTGATGACACAGTTTGAATATGTCTACAGAAAATGGGACTGCGTTACTTCATATGGTGTAGCCTGTCATGGAAGTATCAAGCTGTGGAGTGCCTATAAGCCATCAGGTGATGACACAGTTTGAATATGTCTACAGAAAATGGGACTGCGTTACTTCATATGGTGTAGCCTGTCATGGAAGTATCAAGCTGTGGAGTGCCTATAAGCCATCAGGTGATGACACAGTTTGAATATGTCTACAGAAAATGTGACTGCGTTACTTCATATGGTGTAGCCTGTCATGGAAGTATCAAGCTGTGGAGTGCCTATAAGCCATCAGGTGATGACACAGTTTGAATATGTCTACAGAAAATGGGACTGCGTTACTTCATATGGTGTAGCCTGTCATGGAAGTATCAAGCTGTGGAGTGCCTATAAGCCATCAGGTGATGACACAGTTTGAATATGTCTACAGAAAATGGGACTGCGTTACTTCATATGGTGTAGCCTGTCATGGAAGTATCAAGCTGTGGAGTGCCTATAAGCCATCAGGTGATGACACAGTTTGAATAGTCTACAGAAAATGTGACTGCGTTACTTCATATGGTGTAGCCTGTCATGGAAGTATCAAGCTGTGGAGTGCCTATAAGCCATCAGGTGATGACACAGTTTGAATATGTCTACAGAAAATGGGACTGCGTTACTTCATATGGTGTAGCCTGTCATGGAAGTATCAAGCTGTGGAGTGCCTATAAGCCATCAGGTGATGACACACTAAAAGTGCTTTACCATTGCCAGTATGCTGTTTACTGGAGGCACACGATTTGGCAACTTTTCATTCATCCTCATTTGGTTCAGTGGGCACAAAGAGATGTTCAACAGTGAGCATGATGTACCTGCAGTGTAAAGATACCATGCAAATAAGCATACATCAGGTGGAAGACCCCTTTATTCTTGATAATGATTTGGTAATGGACCACATGCAAAAGGGGTTTGTCTTATTTGCAAAAAATGGCAGCGCAGCCTTTGATGAGCAAAAACAGTGGTCCCGATCCCAGTCTGCAAACTTACACAACATTGCAGGCTGTACACATGATTATGGATGACGATGATGATGGAGATGATCTTTTGTTTAATGATTCTTTGGAACATGAAGATGATGACGATAGTGATGAGCCAGACACTGACATTCGACGCTTGTCGAAGCAAGCTGTTCAGCCTGTTGCAGCAGACGATGGTCATTGTGCAGATTCAGAGAGCAGTGTCAAGCACTTTGGACTTTGTACCCAGTAGAAGTGATAGTAATAATGACAGGGGCCCAGCCAGCACACATGTTGCAGACAGAGGGATTAGAAGGGAGAGAGGGAGCAGTAGAGGAGGGATGCAGACAGAGGAATTAGGAGGGAGAGAGGGAGCAGTAGAGGAGGGATGCAGACAGAGGATTAGAAGGAGAGAGGGAGCAGTAGAGGAGGGATGCAGACAGAGGGATTAGGAGGGAGAGAGGGAGCAGTAGAGGAGGGATGCAGGGAAGAAGTCGGAGTTCAGTTGGAGTGTGAGGAAGGGGGCATGGCCTGGGAAGGTAGAGAGATGTTGCCTTCACTGGGAGTGGAAGGTAGAGAGATGTTGCCTTCACTGGGAATGGAAGGTAAAGAGATGTTGCCTTCACTGGGAGTGGAAGGTAGAGAGATGTTGCCTTCACTGGGAGTGGAAGGTAAAGAGATGTTGCCTTCACTGGGAGTGGAAGGTAGAGAGATGTTGCCTTCACTGGGAGTGGAAGGAAGAGAGATGGTGCCTTCACTGGGACTGGGAGTGGAAGGTAGAGAGATGGTGCCTTCACTGGGAATGGAAGGTAGAGAGATGTTGCCTTCACTGGGAATGGAAAGGTAGAGAGATGTTGCCTTCACTGGGAATGGAAGGTAGAGAGATGTTGCCTTCACTGGGAATGGAAGGTAGAGAGATGTTTTCACTGGGAGTGGAAGGTAGAGAGATGTTGCCTTCACTGGGAGTGGAAGGTAGAGAGATGTTGCCTTCACTGGGAGTGGAAGGTAGAGAGATGTTGCCTTCACTGGGAATGGAAGGTAGAGAGATGTTGCTTTCACTGAGAATTTACTGCCTCCAAGTTTTCAGCTCCAAATATCTGCCTTTACAAGAAACCCTGGTTTCAAAGCACAAAGTGCAGGAGATAATATGTTATGACTGGTGTTTTGAGTGCTATGTTATGACTGGTGTTTGAGTGGTATGTTATGACTGGTGTTTTGAGTGGTATGTTATGACTGGTGTTTTGAGTGGTATGTTATGACTGGTGTTTGAGCGGTATCACACTCTCAAGAACTATTGACTACATGCATACAGCTACAGATAGTATATTTTATCTTCAAGTCAAGCAGGACGATTTCTGTTTCTGTTTTCATGTGCCGGCAAAACCAAATGATTTGAGTTTCAAACAGCTTGACAGCTCAGTTTGTGTATTATCAATACCTTTTCACCTTGAATGAAACAAGCTTTGTCATTTTGGGGCGTGTTATTGACATACTATTGTTCATCAGTTGTGAAAGTTTTTGCATGCAGGAAACCAGGTCTGTTTTCATTCACAGACACAAACTGATAATGAAACATAACTCTTTTTTTTTAGCATTTTTGTTTATTTGTTGTTGGTTTGATGTTGGTCTTTTGAGGAAATAGATTTTTTGGTATGCATAAAAACAAATTTTCTATTTTGAATTATTTCAATAGTTCTCTGATCCAAAAGCAAAAATAAGCTCAGATTCAGAATTTACATTCATTTCCCTGACATGTACTTTCTTTGCTGTATCTCTTATTATCTGTGTGCTAGAACCCTGTCATTATCACCCCGGATTTCTCAAAATTCCATGACACTGGGGAATCATGTATGTACATTATTCTTAGGCAGCGAAAGGGTTAATTTTAAAGTCATTTTGCACCATTTGTATGGTAAGACATCTGAGATATGAAGAATACGTGATGCTGGTTAAAATGAACAAAAGATTATGGGTAATTTTTTTTTTTTTAGATTGAAAGGCTTTGGCTGTTAGCAAGTACAAAATGTGAAGCATTTAAAAAAAAATCATTACCAGTATTGCTTGTTTGGAGAAGGAAGTATTGTTGCTGTGACTGTGTAGTTATCAAGAGAGGATAGGTGTTGTTTTTGCATGGAGTAAATGTTTCTCCTTTGTTATAAGTGAAGGACATGTTGCGTGATCAAAATGTTTAGAGAATGAGAGGAATTGTATTTTGGACAGAAGAGTTCTCATTGTGACTGAATTTGTTGGATGGTAGGAGACTTTCATTTGTGGATGACAGACCAGTACAGGGTATTTTAGATGATCCCAACTGGTTAAGTGCCAGCAGAGGATCCAGTGACGACCTGTACCTTCAGCAGGATGGGGTAAATACCACACCTGGGCTGAGATCTATAACCTGTTCCTACCCAGCGTGGGTTTTAACAGACCTCAGTTGACCTTTCCTGTATTGACCCATAACCTGTTCCTACCCAACATGTGCTTTAACAGACTTTGGCTGATGTGATCTTGTGCACCCATCACCAATTCCTTTCCAGCGCTTCATGGTGTTAACAGAAGGATGATGACACTCCTTTTAACATGAGAGTGGAGTCCTTCATTGCTTACCCCCCCCTCTCCTCCCCCTCCATCCACCACAATCCAAACACATTCAACAACTGGGCTGGATTTTGGTCTGCATTTGCACAGTGTGTGTGTGTGTGTGTGTGTGTGTGTGTGTGTGTGTGTGTGTGTTTCTATTGGGCAAGGGAGGGAGAGCGATGGAGAGGAATGGAGGCCATTGGGGTATAGAAGGGGTGAAGTTGGAGGGAATGACTTAGAGAAGTAGAGGTAGGTGGGGGAATGGGATGAGGAGGGGAAAGGGGGCAAAAGTTGTAATGCTTGAAAACTTCTCATTATTATTCTTTTTTCCCCATCTGACACTCTGTCCAATTGTAAGAACTAATTTTTTTAAAGTTATTCTTAAAATTGTGATTTCCTGAACAGAAAAATTACTATGGCAATTTACTGATCTTTTGAGACTGTGAGCATGCATGTTTGTGTGTGCATTTAACTCTGGGGATGCAAACGTTTCAAACTAAGGGCCCCAATTGGGCTTTTGTATGATTTGAATTTATGGACTAGGCACCCACCTCGCAGATGACATGTTAATCTAATTAGAATATTAATTAGAAAAGTAGTTACATACTCAGAATCAAAAACTTACTTTGAGAATATTCATTGACTTTTCCCCTTTCAAAAGCAACCAATGGTTGCAGAAATTTTGCCGAGCGAGTGAGCCACAGGGTGTTTTTGCAAGTCACTGTCCTTTGGGAAAGTAAAGGGGAAAAACTGCCAGTACCGAGTGAGTTAATCCCGTGCTGTGATGAATTCCACTTATTTGTTTATTGACGTGCTGATTTATTTGCTGCTGAACAATTGAGACCATGCGTTTATGTTTCACCTGTGGCTGTCTGTATGTTGTTGTGTTAACTGTTGTTTTCTGTATTCCCATTTCCATATGCTGTTTTTGCTGTGTTGATGGTGTCACGCCATGTACAGAACATCCATAAGAGTGATGTCCAGTAGAAGAAGTCCAATAGAATGAGTTCAGGAAAGCAACATCTCCTTTGTGGTATCCTGCTATACTGACATTCTAGTACAATGACAAAATTGTGTGTATAAGTGTGTGTATGTGTGTGTGTGTGTGTGTGTGTGTGTGTGTGTGTGTGTGTGTGTGTGTGTTGTTGTTGTTGTTGTTGTTGTTGTCTTCAAGTAAATGTCTTTCCACATTAAGTGGTATTAGATGAAGAGAAAGGGTGTGGAGAGGGGGAGCATGAGGAGGGTATGGGTGGGGGGGTTATCTTGCAATTACAAATAACGACAAAAAAGCATCTTTACCAATTTTACAATACAAAAAAAAAAGGTATGGAAAACGAACTTTGAATAACTATTGTGAATCATAACACAAAATATAACAAATGTCCCATAGGACTGTGTAGTAAACAGTTTGCAAAATCAAACAACAAACTAAAGTTCTCAAGAATATTTTCAAGAGAACTTTTGGAAGTAGCCAGTAAAATAGATTTCAGTCTCTGGCATTCCAGAAGAATGTGTTGGTTTGAAATTAGTTCACTGCACAGACATTCAACATTCTTGCTGAATTTTGTTTTGAAGGCATTAAGCTTTATCCCAAAAGACAGTGAAGTAGTGTGTCTAAATTTGATAGTGTTACTTTAATTCACAGCTATTTTGTTTGCCAAATCATTGGAATTCATTAAGTGTGTGTGTGTGTGTGTGTGTGTGTGTGTGTGTGTGTGTGTGTGTGTGTGTATGTGTGTGTGTGTGTGTGTGTGTGTGTGTGTGTGTGTGTGTATGTGTGTGTGTGTGTGTGTGTTCAATGTTGAAGGGATCAATTTCAGCTATGTCATTAGCATTTTGCCTAAGAGTCTAAACTCTTTTAACCACTAATGCCCTTTCCCTTGCACACACACACACACACACACACACACACACACACACACACACACACACACACACACACACACACACACACACACACACACGCACGCACGCACGCACGCACGCACGCACGCACGCATGCACACACACGCACACACACGTGGGTAAATGAGCATATGAGTGATCTCTTTGCCTGCTCATAGGAAAAAGTGGTTTGTGGCTGCACTGGTCTCCCGCCTTCATGGATGTCACTTACGTGAACTTGCTTAACTGGATGTGGTTCAGATAGACCAGCACCAAATTCACAGTGATGTTATGTTTTAACATCCTTCTGACCCATCTGGGCTTGTTCAGATTGTGTTGCACCAAGCTGTATAGTGTCCCTCACATCCTTCTGACCCACCTGGGCTTGTTCAGATTGTGTCGCATCAACCTGTACAGTGTCCCTCACTCACATCCTTCTGACCCACCTGGCTTGTTCAGATTGTGTTGCACCAAGCTGTACAGTGTCCCTCACATCCTTCTGACCCACCTGGGCGTGTTCAGATTGTGCTGCACCAAGCTGTACAGTGTCCCTCCCTCGCATCCTTCTGACCCACCTGGGCTTGTTCAGATTGTGTTGCACCAAGCTGTACAGTGTCCCCCACTCACATCCTTACCAACCCCCTCACGCTTGTCCCATCTACCATGTTCATCTTTTATGGCTAGGATGGTGGAAAATGGGAGGGAGGTGGGGTGTTTTACACCTAAAACTGGTATTTTTGCCTTCTAGAAATTCTGTGCTTGAATAACCTGTTTCATTCTCCCCCCTCTCTCTCTGTCTCTCTCTTTTTACCTGTCTTTTTGTCTTTTTTCTCTCTATATACAATTCTCAATCAGTCACACGTGTGCATGCAAACACACATGTGCTGTCTCTCTCTCTCACACACACACACACACACACACACACACACACACACACACACACACACACACACACACACTGCACATACACTTGCACACACACTCTTTCCTCTCTCTCATGCATGCATATTCACTAATCACATGTGGAAGCACACTCACATCAACACATATCCCTCCCCCTTCATCACAGGATAAGAGGGGCAGGAGAGTGGAGGTGTTCATGCATGGTTATTGGTGTTAAAATATTTTGTTTTATTTCCTGCTAATTTCATTTGTTGTCACTGGTGCTGAGTCATGTCAGTATGATTTTTTTGTTGTTGTCTATAATGGATGTTATAATATTTCATCATATGAATGGTGTTGTAGTTTTGTTTGATGAATTATGTCACCTTTATCTGTGATTGGTGTAGCTTTATAGTGTAAATACTTTTGTATGTTTTTCTTCTTTTCGATTCAACCAAGGGCAGACCAAGATGTAGGATTACATGTGATTAGATGTTTATGGTATGGATGATGTTGTAGCTTTGTTTCATGGAGGATGTGGATGTATTGAAAGAATAATGGGTAGCTTTTCTTCTTTCCACTCTGAGGGCAGATACGTTGATGCAAAAAAAGATTTTATTGCACAGATAATGTTGTAGCTTTGCTTTTTTTCACTGTATTTGATGGCAGATAAGAACCTATCCATAACATCCGCTAGACGTCCTATCCAGCCACCTACCCCCCCCCCCCCTTCCAAACAACAACAACAACATAAAGAGGTAGCCTTAATCTGGAGGTAAATCCAGCTAGGCCAACTGAAATATGTTCCAGATACTCCTCTAACTTCCTCCCTTCCTCCTTCCTCCCCCTCAGCTCCACCTCCTTTACCAATCTTTAATTTTTGCCCCATCCCACTTTCACAGGCTGGTTATCCTTGTCTGCCTTCAAAGATGAATGTAACCTAACCAAAAGAGAAGGGCTGTACAAACATTGCAGTGAACACAGAATGAACTGTGCATATCATATAGACCAGACACAGATTCACCTCCTAATCAAACAGTAAACTCCACAACATGCAGGTTTAAAGTGAAAATAAACAGTGAACTCCACAACATGCAGGTTTAAAGTGAAAATAAACAGTGAACTCCACAACATGCAGGTTTAAAGTGAAAATAAACAGTGAACTCCACAACATGCAGGTTTAAAGTGAAAATAAACAGTGAACTCCACAACATGCAGGTTTAAAGTGAAAATAAACAGTGAACTCCACAACATGCAGGTTTAAAGTGAAAATAAACAGTGAACTCCACAACATGCAGGTTTAAAGTGAAAATAAACAGTGAACTCCACAACATGCAGGTTTAAAGTGAAAATAAACAGTGAACTCCACAACATGCAGGTTTAAAGTGAAAATAAACAGTGAACTCCACAACATGCAGGTTTAAAGTGAAAATAAACAGTGAACTCCACAACATGCAGGTTTAAAGTGAAAATAAACAGTGAACTCCACAACATGCAGGTTTGAAGTGAAAATAAACAGTGAACTCCACAACATGCAGGTTTAAAGTGAAAATAAACAGTGAACTCCACAACATGCAGGTTTAAAGTGAAAATAAACAGTGAACTCCACAACATGCAGGTTTAAAGTGAAAATAAACAGTGAACTCCACAACATGCAGGTTTAAAGTGAAAATTAACAGTGAACTCCACAACATGCAGGTTTAAAGTGAAAATAAACAGTGAACTCCACAACATGCAGTTTAAAGTGAAAATAAACAGTGAACTCCACAACATGCAGGTTTAAAGTGAAAATAAAACAGTGAACTCCACAACATGCAGGTTTAAAGTGAAAATAAACAGTGAACTCCACAACATGCAGGTTTAAAGTGAAAATAAACAGTGAACTCCACAACATGCAGGTTTAAAGTGAAAATAAACAGTGAACTCCACAACATGCAGGTTTAAAGTGAAAATAAACAGTGAACTCCACAACATGCAGGTTTAAAGTGAAAATAAACAGTGAACTCCACAACATGCAGGTTTAAAGTGAAAATAAACAGTGAACTCCACAACATGCAGGTTTAAAGTGAAAATAAACAGTGAACTCCACAACATGCAGGTTTAAAGTGAAAATAAACAGTGAACTCCACAACATGCAGGTTTAAAGTGAAAATAACCCCAGATGAAGGTTGGCATGCACCATCCTTGAAGTCCTTGACATTTTTTTTAACAACTAGTGTAAAGGCATGACGGAAAATTGTTTTGAAAGTGATTACTTCTGTGTTTATTGCATATTATCACATGTTTTGTTCATGCAAAATGCAGGGCTCTGTATTGAGTTTGTAGTCTTGTTGT
>CM031606.1:87546117-87569624 GCA_018398815.1 Conus ventricosus | reverse complement strand
GGCCCAACTCAGAGCAGTGCACCCACGCCGCTCATTCCGACTCCCCATCCACACCACAGCCCGGTCTACCCCCACCAGCCGCAGCCTCGACAACAACCGCAAATCCACCACAGGGAGCAGTCAATGCAAGCTTTAAGAGGCAAACCCGCCCGGAGGAGACACGCACTGCTGCCGATTCCAACGTCGGTGGTGTTCATGCGCCGGTTCTGATCTAACATACGCAAACAACAACCCCACTACTAAATGCCCCCTACTGACGACAATAATTGCTTAGTGCGCGGAGCCGGGGCGTGAGTGAGTTTCTCCCTCCGGACAGCCCACCACGTCCGTCTCAACGACTGCCCCCATGGACTCGCCTATACCGTTGACCCCCGACGGAACCAACAAGGCACACAGACGTGGAAGACAATCGAAATTGAGGCCATCCATTAAGCTGGCAATCGAAGGGCCACGAGCCTCTTTTATGAGACGTTCACACTGCATTGATCGACGAGAATGAGGATGATTAAGATGAGGCTACGGATTTCCATTTCGTCTGAAGACTACATGACCAGCGGTACTCTACGTTCCTTTTCAAATATATCCTGTCGTCCAACCCAGGCCCGAAGAGATACAGGCCAGGACCTGCAGTGTTGGTCAGAAAATGAGGCGAACCACGTCTCAGAAACCATCCATTTAATTGGTGAAACTCGACTGTGTGGTCCCAGTCTTCCCAACTAGTCCGCAAGAAAACCAACTCTGGGTAGGAGCCAGTCGGGGCAGAAAAACCCACATGACTCATGATGGGAGTCGAACCCACGAACCTCCCAGCCGGAGTCCGCGACGCTAACCACTTCCGCACACGGCGGCTGCACATAACATTACACCCCCCACCATTCTCATCCACCTTTTGTAGTTTTTTTAGACAAGGCCTGTTCAGTTTCACGTCAAAAACGATACTTTGAATGGCCTCTCGCTTCCACAGTCAGAATCCACAGTCTAACTTATCCAAGCTCGACGACACACACAAACGCTACTCCATATGCACTTATGTAAACACGAACACACACACACACACACACTCACACCCACACACACCGAACCCACCACGCACGCAACGCATGTACAACAACACACACACACACACACACACACACACACACACACACATCACACTCGTAACACACACACACGCACGCACGCATGTATCAACACACACACACACACTCACACACACACACACAACATCAACACACACACACACACACACAACCACATGGCGCACACACCACACACGCACACACACAACTGCTCGTCTAATATGACATGTGTATGAGACGTTAACCTTGAAGACCTAACACACACACACACACACACACACACACCTTACACACACACACCCACACATCACCACGCAGCACGCGACGCACGCATCGCACAGCACGCCAAAGCACGCACTGCACTAACACACACACACACGAAACACACACACACATGCACATACACACATTACTCGCGCGTGTCGCGCGCGTGCGCCGCGAGCTAGCTGACAAGTAGACAATGAGCACGCCCGCATACTCACAATCACAACGTGGAACACACAACATGCATCTAATGTAGCATGGATCACACAAAAACGACTTGTCATAACGCATGCAGACTCAAATATATCATCCCACTCATCTCTCTCACTCTCTCCTCATCTCTCTCTCTCACACACACACACACACCCACACACACCACACACACACACACACACAGCCTTCATTGCGCCCGATTGCACGTGCCTTGTCACCTTTACAAAGGACTTGTGAAACATAATACCCAAACGCCTTCGCCATTGTAATGACTAAGCAAGCTCCCTTTGGTGTCCCAGCATCCACTGACGTGGGGACTGACTGCTGAGGAGGTGTACCCTGACAAGATAGGAACGACCATGGTTGGAACACAACGGACAAACAGTTGTAATGCAAAAAGCTTGTCCAGCGGTATAACTGGAGAGTTTTTGTCACTGCTGACCAAACTCGAAATCCACCCGTAAAATTATGATCCCCGCGGAGGCATAAAACAGTAGTGTGTGTAGAAATGCAGTAAGTATTTTTACATTGTGTTCAAATTACACACACACACACACACACACACACACACCACACACGCAAGCCGCATACGCGCACGCGCACATGCTCACGAACACACGCACAAACTCACTGTTTCTGCATCCATTCCCCGCCCACACCTCTTTTTCCTCACGCTTTCCCTCCCACTTGTCCAGTACTGCCCTCACTGCAGGCTGACTGCAAGATAACCCTGCACCTAGTATGAACCGCTGCATCCGTATATGAACCCCTCACCTAGGTCCATGCATCTCTGACGGTTCATGGGCAAACACCGTGTTGTGAAAAGTTCTCATTTCCTGCTTACTGCAGCATATTGTCCTGCCCATCACTTGGCATTCTACCCTTTCCCCTCTTTCCCCACACTGTTCTGTTGGATGCGTTGGGGATCCGCTAATCATGTCACAAAGTCAGTCAGTACCGACTTCAGTTGGTCTTTTCTTTTTGTGGCGAAAAGGTTGTCATAGGGACACACAAGCTAGCTTGGTGAGTAAAGTCAATTTCTCGTTTGATTTGTAGTGTGTGTGTGTAGCGCATGTGTTGTGTGGTGTTGTGTGTTGTGTGTGTGTGTGTGTGTGTGGTGTGCGTGCGTACGTGCGTGTGTGGTTGTTGTCGTTCATTAATTTAACGTCTATCCACCTAACAGTGATCTAACAGACAGTGTGCGTGTGTGTGTGTGTGTGTGTTGTGTGTGTGTGCTTTGTGTACGTGGTGGTGTGTGTGTTGTAAAGTCGGTTTAATTTTCCTTAAAATATTTGTTCATGAAATAATACACCATGACTTCTATGATTTCATTGCGAAAGAGGAATCTTACCCCCATTTCAGTCCTTGTAAAAAGCAAGAATGATCAGATTCTGGAGTGATTTTATAACACCGTGCATCTGAAAAATACTTCTTACATAATAAGTAAATTATGTAAGGCTTAAACAGTTTAATGGCCATTTTAGCTAACACAGGAGTTGATAAATAAATAGTTTATGCCAACATGAAAAACTGAATTGCAAAATAAGTTCGTATCTGGCATGGCTAACTAGAGAACAGCAATCATTTTAAATTTTTCAATACATTTTAAAACTGAAATTTTGGAAGAGAAAATATAGTGCCACCTTACCGACACATGGTAACTTATTCAAGTTAAATGTAGCAGTCACAAATTACCTGTCGAAGACGATGCATTGTTTTCCACGAGACTGTTGATATTTTTTGGTAATTGGTAAACGGATGTAAATAGTGACATTTCGTTTTATAATGAACGCTGAAATCCAAAAACCTCCCCAAAAATTCGTACCTTGGCCAATAAATTCGTTCGAAGAAAATTCTATAAAACGAGGCCTGCTTTAATCTTGGCAAACTGTTCAAATCAGTTGAAGTATAATATATAAATTTATATTATTATAAATTATATTTTATATATATATATCAGATATATATATAATTGTCAACTTCAGTACATTTATGAAGAATGAAAGGCATCCGTTCTTTTCTTGTGCACACCAAATGGTTTGGTATTATGTACTTAGTGTTTGTCAACCACAAACTAGAAAAAAGTGGTTGTTTTGTTTTGTGCTTTCGTTGTTTGTTGTTTTTAACGCCGAAGGTTATGTTGTTTATGCTCCGGTCCAAAGTAATAAATTCTGTTTTCGGACGTCAACTCTACTCGATTTATTGTCGTAGAAACAGATACAGAAGAACAACAGATATAAACGAGTGTCCTATCATTGTATTTGTTGTGTTATGCAGCAAGGATGCATTTATTATTTACTTAAAACAAATTTAGTGGTGGGGGAAAACACGTTTCAGGCTAACAATTCTTCCGTCATAACATTCATGATTAGGCAATTTTCTAAAAGTAAGAAGAAAAAGGGGGCGGGGGCAGAGGTACTGGAAAAAGGAAAACAACAACATAAAATCAGGAAATATATTATCAAGTTAAACCCTTTCATTAGTAGCCATATGTAGTCACTCTTCCGCAAGACATCATTCAGTATTTTTCTGCTCCTACGCCTTTCGTCGCTGCTAATCGACTCATCAGAGACACGGCTGGTTGGGCTGTGCTCCCAGGCATCAAATGAATATACACCATTATCTATATCTGTGGTGTTCTCACACACCAAGGGTTAAAAAAAGAAAGAATCCAACAGACACCCCAAAGCATTCCAGTGAAGTAGAAAATGAAACAAAAAAAAGTTGGTAAAAAATAATTGCTGAAAAACTAAAAATCCATTATAACACAAGTAAAAAATGTCTGGAAAACTTTGAGCCTATGCTTGAGGATCAATCAAGAATGCAAGGGAGTCAAAAGATAGTCACCAGTCCGATTGGGTCACTCCGCTGTTTTATAACCTTAAGCACTTGCAGTAGCTAAGAATTACTGTAATCTCCTAAGACGATGCAAGTCTCCCACTGATTGACCAAACAAAAATCATGTTGATCAATTTAGATTGGGGTAGAAACAATTCAGCTAACAATATCTTTTCTCCGTCATTACATTAAACTTGAGCTAAGATATAAATGACAGAAAAAGGGGTGGGGTGGGAGGAGAAAAGAAAATGAAACTTGAAATCAGGAAAGTATATCATAAATGTAATCGGCTGTAAGTGAAAGAAGATAAGTTGATGCTCGTTCTTTTCGTTGTCCTAGTGTTTTTACTTGCCTGAAGAGGACCTAAGGGGGAGGTCAAACGCGTCGTTGTTTGGTCTTGTAATTCATTTGACTACGTTTTCTATGGCGGTTCGTTATTAATTGCATATAAGATTTGGTTAGATTTCCGCCTGCAGGTCGCCTCCAACTTTTGCAACTAGATCATAAATATTAAAACCGTTCACTTGCAGCATATGAAACTAATCGTAATCCTTCCCCCAAGAGAGGTCATTCCATACATGCCTGCTCCAATAGCCCTTTCACCGCTGGATAGACTCAAATCAGGAGACACGGCTTGATTGTGACCGTGCCTCCTTGGCATCAATTGGAATCACCACAGTTATAATTCTGTGGTGTTCTCACCACCAAGGGTTCATATATATCTATATCCATCCCCTGGTCTATCTACTATCTCTCTACATATACAATATATATATATATAATTCATACACACACATATATAATAATAATAATAAAAATAAAATGTATGTATTTATATAGAAAATAATATAAATATATATATATATTATATATATATTATATATACTAATATATATAAATATACAACAATACTAAAAAATACCAAGGATAATACCATGCACCGTTCCAGCTAACTTTACAAGCAGCTTGGTGTTGCAATGACATGCACGAAATATGAATTATAAACAAAGCTTGCACTGTCTTAGATTGACGAAATAGGGGGATATACGCATTCATATCTGCAGTGGTAGATGATTCTGCCTAACTATCAGGAGGTGCTTGAGTGGGTGAATGGGGAAGAAAAAAAAAAAAAAATTCTTCTCACAATGAACCTTCAGCAAGCTTATAGTCCCTCCAAGGGGAGACACCCTCCAAAAGGGAGGGAAACTCACTAACAATATGGATGAAGATAGGAATATAACTCCTGGTCATATACCGATATTTCGAAAACTTGGTTGGATTCACCTCATTGACCGCAGGAAAGTGGTAATTGACTTCCTCTCTTTTCAGTTTTAAGAAAAGCAATCCCAGAGAAGAGGTTGTGGTGCAATTACCGTTTATGTTTGTTTGAGTTTTCAAAAAATATAAGGTGTGCTGCGTGAGCGTGCGAGCGTGCGTGCTTTGCTTGCCTGCGTGCGCGCGCAGCGCGTCGCGCACGCAAGCTATCATGTGTGAAAGCTGAGTGAGGGGAGTAATAAGAAGAGAGAGGTAGGAGGGGTCGGGTGGAGTGGAAAAGGACAAGGCAGAAAGCTTTATATTCGTATACATACAGTACACGCATACCACCAAATAACGTGTATGCACAGACAGTGCAGATAACAACATACGCACAATGCGCGCGCTCACGTACCTCCGCTATTACCCACATAATACATACACACGCTGCGCAACCGCGCGCACTCACGCGTGCGCACACCAATTGAGACGCGCGCGCGTGCATATACACACCACACACTCACGCACACATTCTACGCACGCACACATACACACAAACACACACAACACACACACACTCATCACACACACACACACACACACACACACACACACACACACACACACCACACACACCACACACACACACACATCCACCACTCACAACCGCACTCAACGCTCACGGATGCATGCACCTCGCATACTTACGAGTGTTGATTGTAAAGACGCTAGATCTTGGCCTCTAGCCGAGAATAGTGCGCTATATAAGTAATTCCATTATTATTATTATTTATTTATTTTTTATTATTATTATTACAACAACAGACACATACAGCCACACATACTAGACAGACCGACAACAGACAACACACACACACTCACACAACACATCACACACACACACACACACAACACACACACACAACACACACACACATATATACAACACACACACGCGCAGTGCGCCTTACACCTAGCACACACATGCACACACACACACTCTCTCTCTCTTCTCTCTCCTCCTCATCTCTCGCTCTCTCTCTCTCTCTATCCTCTCCTCTCACCCGCCTCTCTCCTCTCTCTCTTCTTGCTGGCGGAAATAGGAGGACAGTGTGGGTATAGGGAAAACGTTTGATAATCAATAAAATCTCTTCTTACATATGCAGCTAAAATGTGGGGCTTAAATAAATTCACAACAAAGAAGTGTAAGCTATGGAGCGCTCCTTCAAGTACAAATTCATTCATCCTACACTGTTATTAGTATTGAAAGATCAGATACCCTATGGAAGTACATTTGTTAAATGTATTAAGTACGTGTTGAAGATCTTTGAAGCTACCCCAGTTACGGTTGAGCAGCAAGCCTGGTATATGAAGCTTTCACCAAATGAAAAACGTAATAAGCTAAAACCTGCTTCATAAAGTAAAGAAAGTTCTTTCTTAAGAACAGTTTAAGAATCGTGTGATGACCCAGATGTAGAAATGACAACAGTTCATTGCAGAATTCAAGGCAGGTTATTCGTATTTTAAAGAGAACTGGCACTCATATACGGAAAAGTAAAGAAACTATCGCCGGTTTTTACTCATTTAAAAATAAATTCATCTGAAAGTTTCTCAATATTATAACAGATAGAAGCACAGTTTTTGAAAATTACGCAAGATTCAGGTTGAGAACTTTTTCCGGTTTAACAGCGAACAAAAGATGGTTTTGGATGTGGTACATCCGCAGAATCAACCTTGTCCTGCTATGTAACGCATTAGTGACACAAAGAACAGTATTCTGTTCCATGTACCAGCAATAATAAATTGCGGACAAATTGTTCATTTTTCCCCTGTTAGATATATCTAAAAAGAACAAGAACTTGTAATCAAATCGTGCGAAATTTATCGCATAAACCTAGAGAATTAGGCAGATGAATTACAGTCAAATATAAGACAATCCATTATAAAAGATTTTGAGAATATTATCATTCATTGCATGTGGAAGAGAATTCATAAGATACAATATCGTCAGGGTGAGGAATGATTAGGAGTGGTCGAGTCCAGTCTTACAATTTCTTTCCTCCACCGCCCCCACCCCCTTTTCTTTTAAAACGTTTCTGTGTACTGCTGTGTGCGAGGGCATACGACGTACGATTTTATTTGTTTTTTGTTAAATTAATTTGATCACACCGGATGAATGTGCCACCATTTGTTTGCAAAGAAGAACCAGTTAAATGTTATTGTTCTGTTACCCCCTAACCCCCCGTTGTCCAAAAGAACTCTCTGGTAATGACAAAAAGATCAAAGTGTGTGGTGATGTGTCTCTTACTTCTTAACATTTCCAGAACCTAATCCATCATACAAAACCATAAACCATATTATTTTTTAAAAAGACAGAACATACCTTTACTAACCCCATGTGTGGGTTGTCCCCGAGCATCGAGCCATATAACAGCCTATAACCTTCATGTGGTAACTGTGGTCCTCCATATGTAGTAAATTCAGCCAGTACTGATAACCGCTGAAACTATACACATGGGGAAACAGATACTCACAATTTACGGCAGTGCGATCTACCCCCATAGTCAGAAGCACATACTGTACAATTGACTGTACCTGATATCAAACAACTTTCATGAATACTAGCATCACGTTTTTTGTCCCTCCTTGCAAGATACATTGCAACCACCACAAAACTCAAACGTGTAGAGAAAAACGTCAAATAACTAAAACCATTCACACCCAGCACTAAACGTTATCACAGAACCACCTTTCCTTGTACCTAAATAAACACCCTTACGAAACACAATAATGCTACGATTGGACGAATTGACCGTTCAGTTGGAGAGAAACAGTGTGGCCATGTCAACTATTCAGTGAGGCTTACATATCCAATAACCGTCTCCAAAAACAAAACCAGATCATCGGCTAATAATAAATAATCATTTCATAAAAGCATCCAGTGTCAGCAAAGCTCCCATGTCTTCTACTGTTGATGTCACTTCTATGGCTAAGTCCATTGAATAAAGAGCGAAAAAGGGAGGAAAACAGAACACGACTGCAAAGCATCACCTTGCTCTAACCCAGCTGTCCATTTAATGAAATTTGTCCGTTTTAGCACCACAACGAACACCTAGCTCTTGCAACCCGGCCTACGTACACGCTGTCTGATACATCTGTAGAGTTACCCCCTGAGTAGCCATTTTTGATCATACTGGCTAAAAGAAAAATTCTGTAATGGAATCAAACGGTGTTTTTTTTACAAAGATCATATAGAAAAGCGACATGCAATTTTTGATTATAGGATAACTGTTTCTGAAACAAGAGCCAGTCAAAGTAAACTTGTGGTCAACAGTCAAATAACGTTTTGATACACTTGAGGAGATCACCAGCCAATGTTCATTCACTCAATCAATTCTGCAATCTGTTAGTTACTATCATACCAACTAGTTTATTACTGACATTTCACTAAAGTGAGATAGACCCTACAATTGTTGGATTTATCAGCCTCACCTTTTAAAGAGATGGCAAAATTTGGGATTCCGTCCAATAATCTGGAAACATGTCCGTTATCAGTTATGACACAATTTCACACAAAACCAGCTCAACACTGGTTATAATAGTATTGAACGATTTCCCTATAAGCCGACCGGGGGCCCTGTTTTTTTTCTGTTTTTTTAATCGCCAATAACACTTCTCCTCACTAACTGGACGGTCATTACAACTATCAGACTCATCTTTCCCACCCCTTTTAACCCCTCTTGTTTACTCAGTGTCATATTTAACGTAAACAAGCTTGAAAAGTTTGAAACCACATGTCACTTAACAATTAGTTTTTCTAAGCGGTGCCTTTTGCGATATCTTATATTTGCAGCCCAAAATTCCTTGAGACTTGATAGGTACTAGCTAATTATCTGTTTAATGATTTCTTATATTCTTTCTCTTTCTCTTTAGTAAACGTTTATATTCACCGCTGCTATTACATATTGCATTTCTGTCAGTGTCCTTCTAACAAACGGCGACTTATTCTCAATAATCTCCTAGTCTTTCGTTTTTTAAAAACACATTCCTTATAAAACAAGTCCTCTGACAATTCTACTATCATGATATTGATTTATATTTTTTTTCATATACATGCAGCACTTCCCAATAAACAGTTCGTTAAACAAATTAAGAGCATGATTACAGAATATCTATTAAACCTTGTGCATAACAAATTTTACTTGCTTTTTCAGTACATAAAGATCACAAAACAAAGAAGCGCACTCATCATTCCGACAATTTTTTTATCTGGTAATGTCCTCATGCCCCTTTTTTAGCGTCTTATAGACGTTTCCACCAGGAAATAAACAGACGTGACACAGGAAGTGATCAGAATCTATTCGCTTTACTACACTTAATTCCACAAACTCACAGGGAAGAGCAAAAAGTTTCATTTGACAATTATGAAATAATCATTCACTACTGGCTTCCAGAATCAGAAATATATGAGAGCAACCTGATAGGTCTCCATTCATATACCATTGAGGATGCAGAAATGCAAAGCAAGTGCACATTGTTTTAAACAACAATTTTCCATAATTGTTAGATTTTTGTCTTGCACGCAATCAAGTAATGCTGAGGAGACTGAACTGCAGCCATGTATCAAAAATAAGAACCGTAGAAATTCCGAGCATATTCATGAGAGTTTCGATTCTACTCTTGAATCTCCATTCAAAATAACATCAGCATTTGCTTTCTATGGAAGAGAGAGAGAGAGAGAGAGATGGAGATTAGAGGGGCGGGTAGTTTCCTGTTCAGCAACATGCGCACGAATGTATAAAGGGTGAACACTATAAGCATGAACACAAATGGAGAAGTTACTCTCCACTCATTCTACACACACAGACCTGTTTTAATGCCTCCCTGATGATCATATTCACGTGGATTTCGAGTTAGTCCATGCATGAGCGACAAAACCCCTCAATTAATCGCTGACAAGCTTTCTCTCAATTCCCACTGTTTGTCGTCCGTTGTGTTCACAAGGTCGTCTCCTAATCTCTGTCAGTACACCTCTCAGCACTTTTTGAGGTCCCCACTTCAGTTGATTCTGGAAACAAAGCGGACTTGCGTCAGTTATTGACGCTGCGAAGCGTGTGTTTGTTTTTTTCAAACGGCCCAGGAACATAATTAGTGACATTGCACGTGCAGAGAAAAGGGGGCTTATGTCAGTGTATTTCATCATTCAGTGAGTCGTGGAAACATGGTGGTTTTCATGAATTATTATGTGTGGACATGAATGGTTTGTCTGTTATAATGGGTGCTGAGGCTTAGCTGTTTGTTATCAGTTATTTCAAACTCTCTCGGCTCATCTCTCTCCCCCTTCCTCTCTGTCTGAATGTTGAGGTGTGCTTGTGTGTGTGGTGTTGTGTGTGTGTGTTGTGTGTGTGTTGTGTTTGTGTGTGTTCTCTGGGTTGTGGTGTGTGAGTGTTTGTGTGGGTGTGTGTGAATGATTTTTTTTTTCGTTTACAAAATACTGAGCACGAATATTCTTCAGGCAAAAGGAGAGCATGAGGCTGGACTTGGACAAATAAAAGATAGGATGAAGGTGAAGGTGGGGGCTGAGAAGATCGATGAGAGGAGGGCTTGGGACTAAGGGTAGCGGGTGGAAGGTAACGATCGATACAGAAACATTCGATTTTTCATTTCCCTGAGAATGTGTAGGTGGAGATTGAATCCATTTTCTCTATATACGATTCAATGCAATGAAATGAGAGTCCTGCCATTTAAAAATTTTAAATCAATAAGGTACACTTTTTTGTGGATACGGTATGGTCGTGCGCTCGTGTTTGTGTGTGTGCGCGCGCTGTCCGGGCGCGCCGCCGCGGCGGCGCGCGTGTGTGTGTGTGTGTGTGGGTGTGTGTTGTTGTGTGTGTGTGTGTGTGTTGTGTCGTGTGTGTTTGTGTGTGTGTTTGTGTGTGTGTGTTGTGTGTGTGTGTGTGTGTTGTGTGTGTGCGTGCGGTGTGTATGTGAGTATGTGTGTGTGTGTGTGTGTGGATTATATCTGGTGTGTGGTGTGTTGTGTTGTGTGTGTTTTGTGTATGGTAGGGAGCTGGGGAGTAGAACATGAGGTTTTTCAGAAACCGTTTTTCATAAACATTTATTCTCAATAATTTTTGAATGTTGATTAAAATATTAGCGTCAATTCCGCAAATTCTTCCTGTAAACATACTTTGAATAACACCGGCTAAAAGTATAACCTACTTCAATTAAATCGGTCATCCGCGCTCGTTTGCACTCTGTCGTACCATCCCTCTTCTCCTCCCCCTGTCTACCTCCCTCTGTCACCTGCCCCCTGCCTACCATCATCTCCCTCCCTTGTCCGACCTCTCTCGTCTTGTTGTGCTTGTTTATGTTTGTTTTTGTATTTGTAATGTTTCCTTCTGTTTGTTTGCCCATCATTCATTATGCCTTTAATAAACAGTCGGCTTATCATTGTAGTTTCCTTCTGTATGATTGCCCATCATGTCATTATTACTTAATAAACATCGGGCTTATTCATTGTAGAATTAGATCACAGAGTTGCTATGTTGGAAATTGGTCAGGATAATGTACATGTTTGAAATAACGTACCATTACCAGGACAGATTGTAAACAGCTTTGGCCAAAATCTTTTCATCCTCGCGTATTACAGATTTAAACAATCATTCAATCAATCATCAATCAATCAATCAATCAATCAATCAATCAATCAATCAATCAATTCAATCCAATCAATCAATCAATCAATCAATCAAGTCAATCAATCAATCAATGTCAGTGCAATCTCTCCATACAGCATGTTAACGAATCAGAGGAAATTCTGTGTTGTTTTGGAAAAGACCGCATATTAGTAAAACAGTATGATCTTTTTTTGAGCTTGGGCGCCTGAGGACACCATTTATCCTACTCCATCAAAGACCTTACGAACTAAGTCGAAATGAGTCACACATATTCTTGTCCAGACGAGGTTTGTTTCCACACAGAACGTGCATGAATGTAAAAACGTTAAACAAAAGAAAGTTCGTAAAAAATAACGTTGCAAAAACTAAAAATTCGTTATAAACGAAAAATGATATAAACGAGGCCTGCTTTAATCTTGGCAACGTTCAAATCAGGGTGTAAGTGATATATATATATATAATATATATATCATATATAAATTATATTAATATTATATATTTCAACTTCAGTACAATTTATGAAGATTGGAAAAGGCAGTCCGTTCTTTTTCTTGGCGACACAAATGTTTGGATTATGTACTTGTGTTGTCAAACACAAACTAGAAATAAAGTGTGTTGTTTGTGCTATTCGATGTTGCTGTTGTTTTTAAACGAAGGGTATTGTTGTTTATGCTCCGAGGTACAAGATAAAATTCTGTTTTTCTCGACGTCAACTGACTCGATTTATTGTTCGTGAACAGTACAGAATGAACAACATATTAGTACGTGTGTCCGTATGCATGTGTATTTGTTGTGTATGCAGGCTGGATGCATTTATATTACTTAACAATTTAGTGTGGGGAAACATTCAGGTAACAATTCTTCCGAGATTACATTCATGATTTGGCAATGTTTAAGTAAGAAGAATAAAGGGCGGGCTGGCAGAGGTGACCTGGAAAAGGAAAACAACAACATAAATATCTACCAGGAAATATATTTATAAAGGTTAAACCTCATAGTAGCATATGAAGTCATTCTTCCTCAGACATCATTTATAATTTCTGCTCCTATACGCCTTTCGTTCTAGATCGGAACCATCAGGAGACACGTGGTTTGGGCTGTGCTCACCTTGGCATCAAAAATGAATGATACACCCACTATCCTATATTCTGTGGTAAGTTTCTCACCACCAGGGTTAAAAATAAAAGGAATCCAAAGCAACGCCAAAGCAGCATAAGGTAGAAAAGTGAAACAATATAGAAGTGTGGTACAGAAAATAGTTGCTGAAAATAAAATCATTGAAAAAACAGTAAAAAATGTATGGAGAAATCTTGAGCCTATGCATGAGGATCCATTCAGGAAGCAAGGGAGGTCAAAGTTCAACAGTCACGAGTGGTCAGCTCCGCTGTTTTTACCTACACGTTCAGTAGCTAAGAATTACTTGGATCTTAAGAGCATCAGTCTCCCACTGATTGACCAACAAAAGCATGTTGATCATTTAGTATGGTGGAAAACAAGTTCATGGCTAAACAAAGTCATTCCGTCATTCTATAATGACTTGACTAAGATTTAAATGACAGAAAGGGAGGTGGGGGTGCGGAGGGAAGAACTCAAGACAAATGAGACACATGGGGAAATCATAAAGAATATCATAAAGTGTGATTGCGCTGAAGTGAATGAAGATAAGTGATTCTGCGTTACTTTTTCATTGTCCTGACAGTTTTTTATCTTGCCCTGAAAGAGGAGCCAATAGTCCGAAACGGTCGTGTTTTGTACTTTAATTCATTTGACACGTTTCTGGCGGTTCCGTTATTAATTGCTATAAGATTTGTTTAGATTTCCGTCTGCAGTCGCCTCACTTTGCAACTAGATCATAATGTTAACCGTTAACTTGCAGCATATGAGAAGCTAGTAATCCTTTCCAAGAGTAGGTCATTCATACTGCTGCTCCTAGGCCTTCGTCGCTGGATCGGATCTCATCAGGGAGTACACGGTGATTTTTGCTGTGCTCCCTTGGCCACAAATGGAGATACACCAGTTATTTTAATTCCTGTGGCATGTTTCAAACCAAGGTTCAATTATATATCTATACTCCATATTTCTATGTTCTAATATTCTACTAACATATATATGATATAAGCATAACACTTCATATATAATATAAATAATATTAATAAATGTAGGTTGTAATTTTATATGATATATATTTTATAATATATCTACATATAATATATATATATATATATATAATATATATATACAACACACACAACAAATTCCAAGGATAAGTACGCACGTCCAGCAACCCACAGCAGACATCTTGGTGTTGCAATGACTAAAAATAATGAATTATAAACAAAGCTTGAACTATGTCTAGATTGAAGAATAGGGGGAGAAGCAATCATACTTCAGTGGTAGATATTCTGCCTAACTTAACGATGGCTGAGTGGGTGAGATGGGTAAGAAAAACAAAAAAAAATGCTCTGCTCTGACAGAAATGAACCTTCAGCAAGCTTATAGTCTCCAAGGGGGACCACCCTCCATATAGGGAGGGAAACACCTAACATATAACTGCCTGGCATATACCGATATTTCGAAACATTGGGGTTTCTCAGTGACCCGGAAAGAAGGTATTGACTCCTACGGTCCTTTTCGTTTAAGAGAGAATGCAAATCCCAGAAAAGGTTGGTGTGCACTACCGTAGATATGTTTGTGTAGTTTTCAAAAAAAAATGTCCGTGCGTGCGTGCGTGCGTGCCGTGCGTGCTTGCGTGCCTGCTGTGCGCGCGCGCTGCGCGCGCGCATGTCAGTGTGAAGCAGGAGTGAGGGGAGTAATAAGAAGAGAGAGGGGGAGGAGGGGGTCGGGGTGGAGTGGAAAGAGACAAGGCAGGAAAGCTTTATATTCGTATACAATACATACACGCATACACACATACGTGTATGCACAGACAGGCAGATAACACAACGCACAAGCGCGCGCGCACATACACTCGCATACACACATATACATACACACGCGTGCGCAACCGCGCACGCACGCGATGCGCACACACCATTGACGCGCGCGCGTGCATATACACACACACACACACACGCTCACATTCACGCACGCACACATACACACAAAACACACCACACACACATCATCACACACACCACACACACACACACACACACACACACACACACAACAGCACCCGCCACACACAGCACCACACGCAACGCACGCCGCACGCACGCACACGGATGCATGCACCTCGCATACTTACGAGTGTTGATTGTAAAGCGCTTAGAGCTTGGCCTCTAGCCGAGAATAGGCGCTATATAAGTATTCATTATTATTATTATTATTATTATTATTATTATTACAAACAGACGACATACAGCACACAGACAGAAAGACAGACAACAGACAGACACACACACACACACACACACACACACACCAACACACACACACACACACACACACACACACACACACACATATATACACCACACACGCGCGTGCGCGCTTACACGCCTAGCACACATCACACACCCAACACACACTCTCTCTCTCTCTCTCTCCCCATCTCTCTCTCTGTCTCTCTACTCTCTCTCTCTCTCTCTCCTCTCTCTCTTGCTTGTCGGAATCAGACTGTGGTATATTTTGGAAACGTTTGATGAACAGATAAAATCTCTTCTTACATATGCAGCTAAAATGTGGGGCTTAAATGAGAATTCACAAACAGAAAAAGTGCATGCTATGGAGCGCTTCCTTCAAGTACTAATTCATTCATCTACACTGTTTTATATGGAAAGATGGGCAGATACCCTATGTAAGTACATTTGTGAAATGTATTAAGTACATGATTGAAGATCTTGAAGCTACCCCAGTTACGTTTGAGCAGGCAAGCCTGTGATATGATGCTTTCACAAATGGAAAAACGTAAAGAAAACTGGGCTCATAAAGTAAAGAAAGTCTTTCAGAACAGGGTTTAGAATCGTGTGGATGACCCCAGGATGTAGGAAATGAGCAACAGTTCATTGCAGAATTCAAAGGCAGGGTTATTCGTTATTTTAAAGAGAACTGGCACTCATATACGGAAAGTAAAGAAAACTATCGCCGGTTTTTACTCATTTAAAATAAATTTCATTCTGAAAAGTTTCTCAATATTATAACAGATAGATGGCACAGTTTGAATTACGCAAGATTCAGGTTGAGAACTTCCGGTTTTAATGCGAACAAAAGATGGTTTGAATGTGGAACATCCGCAGATCACCTTGTCCTGACATGGTAGACACATTATTGACGACAAAGAACAGTTTCTGTTCCACTGTACCGCAAATAATAAATTGCGGACAAATTGTTCATTTTTCCTGTTAGATATAACTAAAAGACAAGATCTTGTAATCAAATCGGTTGCGAAATTTATCGCAGAAACCTAGAGAATTAGGCAGATGAATTACAGTCAAATATAATGACAATCCATTATAAAAGATATTTGAATGAATAGTATCATTCATTGCATGTGGAAGAGATCAGTAAGATACAATATCGTCATTTGATTGAGGATTGATTTGGATGGTCGAGTCAGTCTTACAAATTTCTTTCCTCCCCGCCCCCACCCCCTTTTTCTTTAACGTTTCGTGTTACTGCTGTGTGCGAGGGCATACGGAGATGTTACGATTTTATTTGTTTTTGTTTAATTTAATTTGATGCACACCGGGAATGAATGTGCACCATTTGTTTGCAAAGAAAGAACCAGGTAAATGTTATTGTTCTGTTCCCCCTACCCCTTGATCAAAGAACTCTCTGGTAATGACATTAAAAGATCAAAGTGTGTGTGTGTGTCTCTTACTTCTTAACATTTCCAGCACCTTAATCCATCCATACAAAACCAAAACCATATTTAAAAAGACAGACACATACTTTACTAACCCAATTGTTTTTTTCCCCTAGCATCGAGGCCATATAACATCCATAAGCTTCATGTGGTAATCTGTGGTCCTCCATATGTAGTAAATTCAGCCAGTATGGATAATTACCGCTGAAACTATACACATGGGAACAGATTCACAATTTACGGCAGTTGCTATCTAACCCCCATATTCAGACCATACTGTACAATTGACTGAACCTGATTATCAAACAACTTTCATGATACTGAGCATCACGTTTTTTGTCCCTCCTTGCAAGATCTTTGCACGCACCAACAAAACTCAAACGTGTAGAGAAAAACGTACAAATACTTAAAACCATACACAACAAGCACTGAAACGTTATCACAGAACCACCTTTCTCTTGTACTTAAATAACCACCCTTACGAAAACACAATAATGCTACGTTTGGACAAATTGACCTTCAGTTGGAGAGTAAACAGTTGTGCCATGTCAACTATTCAGTTGAGTCTGTAAACCAATAACCGTCTCCAAAAACAAAACCAGTCATCGGCTAATAAAAGAATAATCATTTCATAAGCAATCCAGTGTCAGCAAGCCCCATGTCTACTACTGTTGATCACTTCAATGGCTAATTCATTGATAAAGAGCGAAAATAGGGAGAAAACAGAACAAGACTGCAAGCATCACCTTGCCTAACCCCAGCTGTAACAGTTAATGAAATTTGTCCGTTTAAGCACCACAACGAACTCTAGCTCTTGCTACCTCGTACACGCTTCTGATACATCTGTAGAGTTTACCCCTGATACCATTTTTGATCATGACTGGCTAAAGAAAAATTCTGTTAATGGAATCAAACGGTTTTTTTTTCAAAATCTATAAAAGCGACATGCAATTTTTGATTATAGGAAAACTGTTTCTGAACAAGAGCCATCAAAGTAAACATGTGGTCAACAGTCAAATAACCGTTTTGAAACCAGCTTGGAGATCACCAGCAATGTTCTTTCACTCAATCAATTCTTGCAATCGTTATTTACTATCATTCCAAATAGTTTATTACTGACATTACTAAGTGATACCCTACAATTGTTTGGATTATCAGCCTCACCTTTTAAAAGTGGGCAAAATTTTTGATTCCGTCCAATATCTGGAAACATGTCGTTATCAGTTTATTACAACAATTTCACACAAAACAGCTCAACTGGTTAGAAGAGGTATTTGAACAGTTCACTAATAATGCCGTCGGGGGGCCCTGGTTTTTCTGTTTTTTTAATCGCCAATAACACTTCTTCCTCACTAACTGGACGTTCATACAACTATCAGACTCAACTTCAAACCCCTTTAACCCCTCTTGGTTTAGCTCATTGTCAGTATTTAACTTAAACAAGGCTTGAAAATGTTGAAACCACATGTCAGCTGAAACATTAGTTCTAAGCTGTGTCCCTTTTTGGCGATATCTTATGAATTGCAGCCCAAAATTCCTTGAGTACTTTATAGGTACTACTAATTTATCTGTTAATGATTCTTATATTCTTTCTCTTTTCTCTTTAGTAAACGTTTTATATTCACGCTGCTATTACATATGCAGTTCTGTCAGTGTCTTCTAACAAACGGCGACTTATTCTCAATAATCTCCTAGTCTTTCTTTTATTAAAAACACATTCCTGATAAAACTAGTCCTCTGACATTCTATCATGATATTGTTTATATTTTTTTCATACATTCAGCACATTCCAATAAACATTCGTTAAACAAATTAAGAGCATGATTAACATAAGTATCTATTAAACTTGTGGCAATATCAAATTTTTACTTGCTTTTTTCAGTACAAAGGTATCACAAAACAAAGAAGCGCACTCATCATTCCAGACAATTTTTTCTGTAATGTCCTCATGGCCTCTTTTGTTAGCGTCTATTACGTTTCCACAAGGGAAATTAACATGAAGTGACACAGGGAAGTGATCATGAATCTATTCGCTTTACTACCTGTAATTCACAAACATCACAGGAAGAGAGCAAAAGTTCATTTGACAATATGAAAATAATCATTCCACACTGCTTCCAGAATCAGAAATATATGTAGAGCAACCTTTTAGGATCGTCCATACAATATACCATTTAGGATGCAGAAATTCAAAGCAGTGCACATGTTTAACAACAATTTTCCCATAATTGTTTAGATTTTTGTCTTGCACGCATCAATTAATGCTGAGAGACTGACTGTCATGCCATGTATCAAAAATTAAACCGGGAGAAATTCTGAGATATCAGAAGTTCTACCACTTGATCTCCATTCAAAATAACATCATCACTTTTGCTTTCTTGGAGAGAGAGAAGAGGAGATAGAGTGGGGGGGGGGTGAGGGGGGGGGGGGGGGGGTGTCTGTTTCACTGCGCACGTATGTATAAAGGGAACAAATAAGCATGAACAAATGGAGAAGTACTCTCCACTGCATTTCTACACACACTGCCTGTTTTATGCCTCCCTGAGGGATCATATTTCACGGGTGGATTTCGAGTTAGTCCAGCAGTGACAAAACCTCTCAATTATTCGCTGACAAGCTTTCTGCATTCCAACTGTTTGTCGTCCGTTGTGTTCACAGGTCGTCTCCTATCTCTGTCAGGGTACACCTCTCAGCAGTCAGTCCCCACGTTCAGTTGATACTGGGAAACAAAGCGGAGCTTGCTCAGTTATTGACGCTGGCGAAGCGTGTGGTTTTGTGTTTTTCAAACGGCCCATGAAACATAATTATGACAATGCACGTGCAGCTGGAAGACTTTTGCTATGTCAGTGTAGTTCATCTATTCATGTGAGTCTTGGAAACAGTGGTGGTTTTCATTGAATTATTATGATGTGGACGATGAAATGGTTTTGTCTGTTATAATGGGTTGCTGAGGGGCTTAGGCTTGTTTGTTTATCAGTTAGTTTCAAACTCTCTCTCTCTCTCTCCCTTCTCTCTCTGTCTGTAATGTGTGTGTGATGCGTGTGTGTGTGTGTGTGTGTGTGTGTGTGTGTGTGTGTTTTGTGTGTGTCTGTGTGTGTGTTGGTGTGTGTGTGTTCTGTGTGTGTGTGTGTTGTGTGTGTGTGTGTGTGTGTGTGTGTGAATGATTTTTTTTTTTTTTACAAAATACTGCTCTGAAATATCTTCAGGCAAAAGGAGAGAGATGAGGCTGGGCTTGGACAAATAAAAGATAGGATGAAGGTGATGGTGGGGGCAGAGGAAGATCGATGAGAGGAGGGCAGGGACTAATGGTAGGGGTGGAAGGGAAAGATCGATACAAAAACATTTCGATTTTTCATTTCCCTGAGATGTGTAGGTTGAATATTGAACCATTTCTCTATACATCATGCAATGAAATGATGCTGCCATTTAAAGTTTTAAATCAATAAGGGACACTTTTTTGTGGATACGGGTATGGTCGTGCGCTCGGTGTTTGTGGTGTGCTGCGTGGGCTGTGCGCGCTGCGGTGTGTGAGTGTGTGTGTGTGTGTGTGTGTGTGTGTGTGTGTGTGTGTGTGTGTGTGTGTGTGGTGTGTGTGTGTGTGTGCGTGTGTGAGTGTGTGTGTGTGTGTGTGTGTGTGTGTGCTGTGGGGTGTTGTGTGAGTGTGTGTGTGAGTGTGTGTGTGTGTGAGTGTGTGTGTGTGTGAGTGGTGTGTGAATGTGTGTGTTGTGTATGTGTGTTAGAGGAGCTGGGGAGTTAACATGGCAGTTTTCAGAAGTTTTCATAAATCATTTTATGTCTCAGTAATTTGATGTGGATAAATGATTAGCGTCAATTCGCAATTCTTCCGTATAACCATACTTTGAATACACCGGTCAAAATATAACCTACTTCATTAAATCGCTCACGCTCCCACTCTGTCTACCATCCCTCTTCTCCTCCCCCTGTCCTACCATCCTCTCCTCCCCGCCTACATTCCTCCCACCCTTGTCCGACCTCTCTCTCTTGTTTTGCTTTTTTGTTTGTTTCATGTAGTTTGAAAGTTTCCTTCTGATTGTTTGCCCTTCATGGTCATTAAGACTTTAATAAACAGTCGCTTATCATTAGTAGAAATAATCACATAGTTCTATGTTGAATAGTCAGTGTAAATGAACATGATGAAATCGTACGCATTACATGGACAGATTGTAAGACTAGGCTTTGCCCAAAAATCTTCATCTCGCGTATTACAGATTAATACAATCAATCAATCTATCATCAATCAATCAATCAATCACATTCAATCCATCACTCATCAATCAACAATCAATCAACAACAATCAATCAGTAGCATCTCTCCAAACAGCATGTTAACGAATCAGAAGAAAATTTGTTTGGTTTTTGGAAAAAACGCATATTAGAAAACATATATCTTTTGAGCTTGGTCCCTGAGGACACCATTTATCCTACCTCCTCAAAGACTTACGAACTAAGACTAAGAGTGCTTAGGAATTTAAGACTGAGAGTCTTACGAACTAGACGATGCTTCCCAAACCAGAAAGAAGCGCATCAGAAACTGGAATTCTTAAGCATGGTCTTTTATGCAGCAACAGCAATTTTAAGTCCACGCAATACCTAAAGGTATAAGCAGACAGGGTGTGAGGGTGGGGTTTGAGGGGGAGGAAGTCACCTGGCTGGACACGTGGGTACACCACAGTAAGCAACATTTTTCCGATTGTGCAATAACACAGAGCAGCAACATTTTTCAGTTTGGGGCAATAACACAGAGCAGCAACATTTTCAGATTGGGCAAAAACATAGCCAACTTTCATATTCAAGCGCGAACTCAACTCGCAATGACGTCCTTTCTTTCTCTTTTGAATATGTGGTCAGGGCACACGGTTTTTTCCTGGACTGTAAACTTTAGGCTAGTGATTGATGGGTAAATGTGGAGGTAAACTTACTGTGATTATAATAGTTGTGAGGTAAACTTTCTGGTGGTTGATATATAGTTGCAGAGGTAAACGTTCTGGTGATTGATAGACAGTTGGAGACGTACATTTTCTGGTGATTGATAGATCGTTGGTGAGGTAATTTTCTGGAGGTTGATGTATAGTTGGAGAGGTAAATGTTTCTGATGATTGATAGATGGTGAGGTAAACGTTCTGGTGGTTGATAGATAGTTGCAGAGGTAAACGTTTCTGGTGATTGATAGATGGTGAGGTAAACTTTCTGGTGGTTGATGGATAGTTGGAGACATACATTTTCTGGTGATTGATAGATCGTTGGTGAGGTAAATGTTCTGGAGGTGATATATAGTTGGAGAGGTAAATGTTCTGATGGTGAGGTAAACCGTCTAGTAATTGATGGACAGTTGGTGAGGTAAACTTTTAGTTGACTGATGTATAGTTTGTGAGATAAACTTTCTGGCGATTGATAGGTAATTGGAAAGGCAAACTTTCTGGTGATTGATAGATTGTTGGTAAGCTAAGCTTTCCGTGTTGATAGATAGTTGGAGAGGTAAACGTTTTGGTGATTGATAGATAGCTGGTGAGGTAAACTTTCTGGTGGTTGATAGAATGTTAGAGAGGTAAACATGGTGGCGTTTGATAGATGGCGAGGTAAACTTTATGGTGATTGAGAGTCGGTAGATTGTTGGTAAGGTAAGCTTTCCGGTGGTTGATAGATAGTTGGTGAGGTAAACTTTCCGGTGGTTGAAGAAAAAGAAACACCCGAAGGTGCTGGGAGGACCCAGAGAAGCACTGTCTTCACCCGCCTTTAGAGCAGTCCTGTACCACCTTTGGAGGCCTGCGCTGTGTTGACGATGGGTACAGGCACGCACAGGACACTCCATTAAGATATCAAGGGACATAACTGCTCCTGAACAGAGGTAAATTAGACTACAGGATGCAGCTCATAACAGCCTTAAAGTAGCATCCCCATGGGTGTACCAGCCCGTATTTCATGACTGCAGAGCCCACCGGCGAAAAACACCACCCTCCAGCTGCCGAGCACACCCCACAGACCCAACCACCCCTGCCCACGGACAGATGAAGACAGTGCCACTCCAGACACAGCCAAGCTTTCGCCATACGGTCTTATGTGCCCTCAAGAGAGAATCCAAAGTTGTAGTCTTTCCCACTGTCAACAGGACTTTCCCTGTGGTCAGTGGGTCTTTCCTCACCGTCACTGGACCTTTCTCCAGGGTCAGCCTAGTTAAGGCAAAGAAGAAAACGAAACACCCGAAGGTGCTGGGGAGGACCCAGAGAAGCACTGTCTTCACCCGCCTTTAGAGCAGTCCTGTACCACCCTTGGAGGCCTGCGCTGTGTTGACGATGGGTACAGGCACGCGCAGGACACTCCATTAAGATATCAAGGGACATAACTGCTCCTGAA
>CM031606.1:87523617-87538617 GCA_018398815.1 Conus ventricosus | reverse complement strand
CATCATGGTCATAAAGATTCATCATTTCTGTGAGGTCTCAGACATCATGGTCATAAAGATTCATCGCTGTTTTGTAAGGTTTTGGTTGTCGTGGTTACTAAAGTACTTCCTTTTTCTGTAGGAGTATCAGTTTTCATGATCACCACAGGACCTAACCTCTCTTTTCACTGCGGTCTCATGCAGTCTGCGTACAAAGCAGTTATTTCCTCTTTTGACGTCTTTTGTTGAGTTTCATTTTCTTATTTTAATCACCATGGGAATTTGTTAATTACCCAGGATTTTGCTGAATACGCGTATTGTTATTTAACAAATTCCAGGATAATCAACAAATTCCCAGACAAGAAACCTTGGATGCATTGTCGTTGTTTTTGTTATTGTCGATGATGATGACGACAATAATGACGATGATTATTATGGATGATTCGAATGATTAAGACCAAATGAAGTGATACTACTAACATTACTACCAGTTTCAGATTTGTTTGAGTTTGTTTTGTTTTGTTTTTTATCATCAGTTTGTGCACCAAAATATGAATTTTGGAAAGAATCTTTGAGGTGTATGTGTCTGTGTAATTAATCAATTGATTGCTTGATTGATTATCTTCATTCACAAGAACAATACATAAGCAAGTAGATGCTTTTCCTACCTCCAATCACGCACCAAGGGTACTTATATAAGATACCATTACAACAAGAGTATTTACTATAAGTGTATTTATGATTCACATCAGCAACGAGGAAAAAAAAATACTCTCTCACTCTCTCTCTCTCTGTATGTCTGTCTGTCTGTCTCTCTCTCTCTCTCTCCACACACACACACACACACACACACACACACACACACACACACACACACACACACACACACACACACACACAGAGCGGACGCGCGCGCTCGCGCGTGTGTGTGTGTGTATGTGCCGCACACGCGAGTACGTATGTGCGTGCTTCCGTGAGTATTAAGGGTGAGGAATGTGTGCGATATTTCCCTGTTTATTTTTTTGTGACGTAAACACCTCGAGGAAGGTTGAGCTGACGTGAGTTGTCAGCTTATGTACCCCCCCCCCCCCCCTTTCTTTTTCCTCTCCCTACCATCCATCTCACTCACCTTCTCTTTCATTGCCACTCCTATCCCCCTTTCTGTCGCCCCTTTTCCTGTCACCTCCCGGCATTTCTCAACCGCCACACCTACAGCACAGGATTTCTTAGACGAAAAGATGAGAACTGTTATCATTTCTCTATCAATGAGCGAAACGACGACAGTGATTCGTCAGCTGCTGATTCACGTGGCCCCAGCGGCGATCATCCCGTTGCATTTCTGCAAACAGTTTGATGTTCTCTGTTTCACGTGTCTAGCCAAATTCAGAAGTCGTGAACAAGAAAAGAGTACATTTATTCTTTCACAGGTATAGCCCGAGCTCACTTTTAGTCAAAACGAAGTGTGCATGTCAGTTGTTTCACAGATGTAGCTCATGTATAGAAGTTAAGAATTTAGCGTGCATGTTCGTTATTTCACACACGTACCACATCACATCTTTGCTTGTTGTTAAGGACAACGCATGTTCGTTATTTCACACACGTACCACATCTATGCTTGTTGTTAAGGACAACGCATGTTCGTTATTTCACACACGTACCACATCTATGCTTGTTGTTAAGGACAACGCATGTTCGTTATTTAGAGAAAAAGCCAATGTGCGGGTCATGAAGAAGGAATGTGCAAGTTCATTATCTGACAGATAAAGCCCATTTTTTATAAAACCCATTTTTGATAAAGCCCATTTTTGTAAGTCAAAAATTAGAAATACGGATACGGTATTTGGCAGATGTAGTCAATGTGTATAAATCAGTAATAAGAAATGTGCACCGTTCATCATTTCGCATTTAGAAGTCATTAATTATTTTTAAAAAAGTGCATGCTCATTAGACGCACAGACGAACATGTCGAAAGTCATTGATGAGGTATGTGCATGTACATCTCACAGATGTAGCCCATGCTTACAAGTCATATTATAAAGAAATTGTGCATAGTCTCTATATCTGTTACTGCCTGTTTGATTGTCGTTATTAATATATACACTTGTGCGTAACTGAACAACAGAAAACGGTGAACGAATCTTCGCAGCTATTTTTATGTCACAGATTAGGCAACAGTAAACTGCTTTAGCACTCATGACAGGACAGGCAACAATAAATTGCTTTAGCACTCATGACAGGACAGGCAACAATAAACTGCTTTAGCACCCATGACAGGATTGCTTTAGCACCCATGCCAGGACAGATTTAGCACCCATGACAGGACAGATTTAGCACCCATGACAGGACAGATCTTTCTCTGGACGGAAAGAAATGGCAACCCATCCTTCTTACCCCCTCCCCCACCTCCCCGCCGTCCTTCCTCATCCCCGATGCTTTCTTCGTAGTACGCTTCCTGTATCCCCATCGTCCCCCCCCCCCCCCTCCCCGTGGGACAAACTGAATAACGTTGCTAGGCCTTATTTGTTCCCACCGGCCTAAACGGAAACAGTGTGTTTTTGATTGAAAGGAGACAGACTGAGCGTGTCACCGAACTAAAAGGACTACGCTACCAACGGTTCTGAACACGCTTTCCCAGCATAGGGTAGGCTGGCAACATCACACTTTGTGCTGCTGATTCCATGTTGTTTTCCCTCCGCTCCTTCCCAGCTGAACGGGCGTACGGCGGAGTGTGGATGGCAACATCACACTTCGTGCTGCTGGTTCCATGTTGTTTTCCCTCCGCTCCTTTCCAGCTGAACGGGCGTACGGCGGAGTGTGGATGGCAACATCACACTTCGTGCTGCTGGTTCCATGTTGTTTTCCCTCCGCTCCTTTCCAGCTGAACGGGCGTACGGCGGAGTGTGGATGGCAACATCACACTTCGTGCTGCTGGTTCCATGTTGTTTTCCCTCCGCTCCTTTGCAGCTGAAAGGGCTTACGGCGGAGTGTGGATGGCAACATCACACTTCGTGCTGCTGGTTCCATGTTGTTTTCCCTCCGCTCCTTTCCAGCTCAACGGGCTTACGGCGGAGTGTGGATGGCAATCAGATAAAGAGACCAGAGGCCACTGGGGCTGAGAGTGAAGGCTGCAATGAGGATGCCAGAAACTGCAGGGGGTGGCAGACGACAGTGGAGAGGGGTGGTTATTGTGGGTTAGTTACGGGCGGCAGGGGGATTGAGAGGGGGGTGGGGTTGGGGGTGGACGTTTGGCTTGACAAAAAAGCAAAAGGAAGAAAAATATCATCAAGAAAACTGTTACGGATGGTGTGGTAGAGCGTGTTTTACCGTCTGACTCTCACTAGAAAAAGTTTGGATGCGTGCAACGACTTTTTTTTTCTTTTTTTTTTCTTTTTTTTTATAATTGTACACACACCTACACCACACGAACATAGACAGCCAAGCAACACACAAATTACGCTTTTTTCTTTTTATGCTGCCTGAACCATCAAAACACTACAAACACATATTGCCATAAAATAAATAGACAGGCACAAAAAATATCAATACACGCCACCATCAGTAAGGGCGTACAACAACACAAAGAGCTTTAACTATATATATATATATTCTTTCCCCAGCGCCGACTTCGTTGGCACCCTCAGCAATGCCCTAACAGACAGTTCGTATGCCTGGCTGCGTCCAGCCCAAGTCACGGTCTTCACACAGCAGGCACAGCCATTCATGGATGCAGTTCAGCCCAAGTCACGGTCTTCACACAGCAGGCACAGCCATTCATGGATGCAGTTCAGCCCAAGTCACGGTCTTCACACAGCAGGCACAGCCATTCATGGATGCAGTTCAGCCCAAGTCACGGTCTTCACACAGCAGGCACAGCCATTCATGGATGCAGTTCAGCCCAAGTCACGGTCTTCACACAGCAGGCACAGCCATTCATGGATGCAGTTTAGCCCAAGTCACGGTCTTCACACAGCAGGCACAGCCATTCATGGATGCAGTTCGCGGAGTCAGCAGAGTCCTCCCGGGAACACCCACACAGCAGCAACAACAACAACAACAACAACAACAAGACACGTTGAACCACTGACCTGGCGGCCAACTCCTCCATGTCGTCGTGACGGAGAATCCTGAAAAAAAAAGGGGGGGGGGGGGGGGGGGGCGTGTGTGTTGGTGTCTTTGTGTGAACTGCAGTGTGTCTGTGTGAGCTCAATACACCTGAACAGTGATCAGTGACTTTATTCTGGTCCAACTTAATCATTAAATGAAATGTTCTCACCCAATTCTCACATAGGCTTTCCTGTCTACACTGTCCTCTTCTTTTCACTTTGACAACGGGCCTATGGCTTGAAACGTCAGTCTTCTCACTAATGGATTCAACTACCACCAAAAGGTTTTTATAAACTTTATTATTTTTTCAATCCTGAGACCCTTTAACATACGAGTCTTCTACTGACCTGTGGTCAGCTTCTCTGCGTCTTCTGGATGGAGACAGCGGCTGGGGCACGGGCCCACACCTGGTGGCAATCAGCTCCAGGTCGGACATGGGGGCTCACCGTGCCTGGGGAGCTGATAACTACCTGGATTACCTAGCCTACTTCCTACATACTTATCGTCCTTGTTTGTCACTAGCAGTCACTCATCACATAATACCTTTCACTGGAATTTAGTGGAAAAGTACCCATAATATAATCTACTAAGTTTCAATACAATTGGTGCATTACAATAGAAAAATTCCTATATTTACACCATGAGTGATTACATTGAAGAAAGGATTTCCTCATGTAACCCTTTTCAAAGTACCAGGAATACAATTATTACCTGTAAAGGAACGATTGTCCCTTTTTATCAAGAAAAGAATGGGTTTTTACTTTTCCACATCATCATCACTAGACCTGTCCAATTACATATAAAGGAACGATTTCCATTTGTCCCTTTTTATCAAGAGAAAATGTTAGTTTTTTTTAAAATCTTTCCACATTATCATCACAAGACGTGTTCACAACGGGGATCAGAATACATTTTCCAATAATTCATACACATTAATTTTATTGCTCACTTCCAGAGCTCACGAACACTCACATCATTATGATGATTTAGGGAAAAGATAAACAACTTTTAAAAAAATGCATTGACTTAACTTGATCACTTTTCCCCGATCACATATAAATATACATAATAATTCTCTCTTCCATCACTTCACTCATTCTTCTCATTGACCTCTCGACTCACACATTCACTAGCCACAACTTCCTACTGTCACCCTATGTCTCGTCAAGTTTTGTCAATCACAAGATCAATCAAGGTCTTCACTAAGAACTGGAAAATTCACGACCACCTGTAGGAAAAACCAACTTCATCAGTACAACCCTAACTTCCATTTAACTACTGAAACATACCTAATACCTGTCATGGGTTCGCCAGTATCTCCAGTGGTAGCCAACCTGTACATGGAATATTTAGAAAAAGTAGCCCTTGAGACCGCTGCCAACCCTCCCAGCATGTGGTACCGCTATGTGGATGACACCATAACCTGCATACAGGAGACGGAGGTTGACAGCTTCACCACTCACCTGAATTCCATCGATGACAGTATCCAATTCACCTCGGAAACTGAAGCAGAAGGGAAGATCCCGTTCCTGGACACTCTCATCACCCGAACCCATGACGACAGGGTGGAGACCAGTGTCTATAGGAAACCCATCCACACTGACCAGTATCTGAACTTTCACTCCAACCACCCCCTCCAACACAAGAGATCTGTTGTCAACACCCTCATGCACAGAGCCTCTGTACTGTGTTCCACTAAGGAGGAAGAGCTGAAAGAAGAAGAACACATCAAGACTGCCCTTTCCCTAATGGATACCCTGCACAGATGTGGGACAACCCTCGAGTTCCCTACCCTTCTTCTGCAGATACGGACAGTGTGAAAGTGGGGATCCCTTACATTAAAGGAGTTTCAGAGCGTCTAGCCAGGACCTTCCAACAACATGAATACAAAGTGTACCACAAATCCACCAACTCCCTACGCCAGCAACTGACCCATGTCAAAGACAAAACGGACCCCCTCAAGCAGTGTGGTGTAGTGTACCGGGTAGGGTGTCAAGACTGTGCCAATACCTACATTGGCGAGACAGCAAGGCCACTCACCACCCGCCTACAGGAACACCAAAACCGATCTACTTCTGCCATACATGTACACCTACAAGGCACAGGCCATAGTTTCAGCCCCCGAGAAACCAAGATCTTATCTACAGAGCCCTTCCTCACAAAAAGAAAAGTTAAAGAAGCCATCGAAATCAAGACCAGACGCCCCAGCCTAAACAGAGATCAAGGTTTTGAACTTCCCCCCATCTACAATTAGATCCTGACAACTGTTCACCCCACACAACAGTCGCCCCACCAGCCTTGCTGCCACAACAGCAACGGTGAGCTGAAGAAGACAGGGCGACCCTGTCGAAATATTCTCAAAGTAAGTTTTTGATTCTGAGTCTAACTACTTTTCTAATGTCGAATCCAGAATCCAGAAACCTATGTTCTTATTTATGTATTCTAATCTTAAAACAAAAGTGAGATTTGGCAACGAACTCACAGACATTGCCACCCGAGATCCTCGAATTATTGATCTTATCACAGTGCACAGGGTGGTGATATCGTTTTATCATCAGAAACTCCAGCTGGACTCAGATCCAGTTAAATAACATTCACAGTATAACTACACGCCTTCAACACAATATTAATAGGAAAAAGAGCAGCATTGTGGTTCTTGGAAAAAGGGGGATACTCAGCAGCAGGGAAAGATGATCTTTGAATGGCGAGGCAGTGGATGTTGTGAATGGTTACTAATATCTCGGCATCCATTTCACTACACGCCTTAGTTTTTCACCTACTTTCAGGATCTTGCAAGAAGAGCAAAACGCGCATTACTGTGTATATTGAGAAAACTGTATATGCTGAATGAATATTCTTTAGTTGTGTTACTGAAACGTTTTGATGCCGAAGTTCAACCAATCACTCATTATGGAAGTGAGATACGGGGAATGGATAAAGTATTATCAAAATAGAAAAAAGTTCAACTATTTTTTTCAAAAAGATTCTTGGGAGTGCAGCCTAAAACGCCATATGATCTTGTACAGGGTCGAACTTTAATTAAGGACCACCCGAAAAAAGGCCCTTTCTTTTTAAATTGGCCAAAAATACAAGCAATGCATTTTTTTCGAAGAATTCGACTGGGAAAGGTTTAAGGGGTTAACAGAGTATTCCGCAAAGCTTGCGAAAGCTGTCTTATTGTCACGTGCGGCATGCAGAGAGGGGGGTTGAAAGTTGCAGATTGTTGTCAAAATTGCTTGTTTTTTAAGCAAGAGTGAACACTGTTTCAAACGGTTTTGCACTGAAATTCCAAATGCACGTGCAAAAACCAATGCATTGCAGAGCATTTTACTGACTGGAATGCCCCTAAAAGCAGCCCAACGTGCATAATTCTTCATAACACAAAAATGCCTTCAAGTCGCAAGCTGTCTGATTTTGACCGGACCCGGGCGATTGCATGGCTGCAGGATCGAGTTGGCGTTCGAGAAGTGGCCAGAAGACTACAAGTGCCCCACTCCGTCATCATTCGGCTGAGACAACGTTTTCAAGCCACTGGAACTGTCAAAGAGAGACCCCGTCCAGGCCAGCCAAAGAAGACCACTGCAAGAGATGACAGGTTCATCCGCAGACATGCTCTTTGGACCAGGACCATCACCTCCAACACCATCAGGCGTCGGCTCCAAGCTGCCACTAACACAGCAGTGTGTGAGATGACCATACGGCGGCGCCTCAATGCTGCCAACCTTCGAGCAAGGCGCCCAGTCCGGAAACCAAAACTACTGCGGCCCACCGGGCACGTCGCCTGGCCTGGTGCACAGCTCATCGAACATGGACTCGGGCTCAGTGGCGGATGGTGCTTTTCACCGATGAGTCCAAGTTCCAGTTGAAGCCACGAGATGGACGCATTCGGGTGTGGCGGCGTCCCAGGGAGCAGCTGACAGATGACGTCATCCAGGAGGTCGTCGCTTTTGGTGGTGGCTCCGTCATGGTATGGGGGGGGGGGGGGGGGGGCATCAGCAGTCACCACAAGACTCCCCTGTACCATGTGGATGGCAACCTGAACGGCCAACGCTACCTGCAGGAGATTTTACAGCCTTTGGTTGTCCTAGCACTCCAGCAGATTGGGGCTCAGGCTGTGTTCATGGACGATAATGCCACCCCACATCGTTGTCGAGCCGTGAACACTTTTGTGGTGCAAGCTGGCATCACCAGGATGCCATGGCCGGCAAACAGCCCGGACATAAACCCTATTGAGAACATCTGGGGCGAGCTTGGGAGGAGAGTTCAAGAAAATCACCCTGTTCCGGCAAATCGACAGGAGCTGCATGCTGCACTACCTGCAGCAGGAGTGGGCAAACTCCCCCAGGCACTCATTACAAGAACAGTCAACACCATGAGGCAGCGCTGTGTGGATTGTGTGGCAGCACGAGGGGGGCACACTCGGTTTTGATCAGACTGTAAAGAAACACTCTTTTTGTGAATGTCATTTTGGGGGGCAGTCTCATTCAGGCTCCCCTGTCTAATCAGAAAGAATGATCTTTTCGATGAAAGTGACAAAATGTTGTTCACTGATAATGAAATTAAACATTTATAAAGTTTCTGTCGTTTGTCGGTTTTTCTTTCAATGTTTTGTGAGACTGTGTATAAGTGGTCTTTAATTGAAGTTCGACCCTGTATATGGAGATAGCGCTCGATATCCTTTGTACATCAACTCATATTTGCAATGTATACTATATAGTTACTAGCTGAACATTCTGCGAATGGATGAGGAAAGATTGCCACATGAGGCGTACAAAATGTTGCTTAGTTTAGAGTTACGAGGTAAGAAAAGTTGGGCATCTGACATTCTCAAAATGGGTTCGGGTGTGTTTGGATCAGTTGTGGCGTTGAAAATATCATGATCTTGAACTTTGTCAGAGGCTGATTGATAACAGGTGGAAAAATGGGAGGAAGAGTGACAGATATGCTTTTTTATATATTTTTTTTAATAGAACATTTAAGTCGTCTAAGAATTGTGAAGCGCATCCTTTGCTTGACACTGACAGACACAAAGAGCAATAGGACAAAGATGAGATTCGGAATAGCTGATTATATACACAGATGTATCGGTATACTAATGTTGATGAAAAAACATAAGATGCGCCTCGTGTGTAAGAATGCCAAAGAAGATGAACAACTTTTTTGTGTGCTGTCTTACCTTCCAAGATTAACGAAATGATTTTATCCCCCCACCCCCCGCCGCAATACCTCAAAAACCTATGTTTGTTTAATGTTGTATTGCTCATAGCAAATCGAAATGATATAATATTGAAGAATGTTTGCATAGATTTGTATAAAGCATTGAAAAGACGCACTGTATTTTTTAATCAGTTAAAGTGGTGTTGGTTTACGTACTCTGGATGGGTTAATGCTCAGCTGTCATGTTATTTATATAATTGTCCAGTTATTCATTGCTTAATCAAAAGTGTATTGTCAAGGTACCCTTCTCCCCTTCAGAACCCCCCATGGCCTACACTGAATTAACTTCCGCTTCCCTCCTCCCCCCTCCCTCTCTCTCTTTCCTCATGCTCTGCATGTCTCATTTGGCTTTTTATATTCAATTTCAAATGTAATTTGTTAATGATCATTTTACGTTTAGTCCGCTCACGGTATGTATGTGTTTACCGCCCTCCCTGACGAAGCTTCAATAAAGGCGAAAGCTCTGGAATGTGCAGTGTTGTGGAGTGGGGATGTTGGAAGCGCGGATTTCACTATTCTTGTTGTTCTAAATACTGTCTACATCCTGCACTCAACATTCTTGAGTCGTGCTCAGCAACCTACTGACTGGTTTTACATTATATATATATATATTGAATTATAAACAAAGCTTGCTCTTATATATATATATATATATACAACAAACTAATAAATTCCAAGGATAAGTACCGAGCACCGTTCCAGCAACTTACAGAGCAGCTTGGTGTTGCAATGACTGCAAGAAATATTGAATTATAAACAAAGCTTGCTCTTATGTCTTAGACTGAAGAAATAGGGGGAGATACGCATTCATATCTGCAGTGGTAGATGATTCTGCCTAACTAACAGTATGTGCTTGAGTGGGTGAATGGAGAAAAAATAATAAAATAAATGCTTCTGAAAATGAGCCTTCAGCAAGCTTATATTCTCCAAGGGGGAGACATCCTCCAATAGGGAGGGAAACACACTAACATGTAACTCCTGGTCATATACCGATATTTCGAAACTTGGTTGTTTCTCCTCAGTGACCGCGGAAAGTGGTAATTTGACTCCTCTGCCTTTTCAGTTTTAAGAAGAATGCAATCCCAGAAAAGGCTGGTGTGCAATACCGTAGCATGTTTGTTGAGTTTTCAAATAACCAACCAAAGGTGCCATCTAAGAAGCAAAAGAGAATATAAGCTTGCTGAAGGCTCATTTTGAGAAGCATTTATTTTATTATTTTTTCTCCATTCACCCACTCAAGCACATACTGTTAGTTAGGCAGAATCATCTACCACTGCAGATATGAATAAAAGGACATAGCATTATTATTATGTACAACTTCATATAAGAACTTCATATAAGAACATGTCTAAAACTTCCATTCAACCCCGCACATGCACGCTCACACACACACGCACACACACACGCATACGCACACGTACACAAACCCGCGCGCACGCGCGCGCACGTATCTACGCACACCCACATCATGTAATGGCTAGACCGTAAACATATGTTTTCCCTTCCTTCCACATTCACCCCAACCCCCAACCTCACACTATCTCTATACATACGCTACAAAAGCAGCAGAAGATGCTAGCTGCAAAGAATAACATGATGTAGGTATAAAACGGCCCTTCGAGCTTACAACGAGGTACGGAGGTCACTTCCCCGTAACCCACGATATGTATGTACGGCCCCTGGTGTGTGTTGGGTTGGCCATGGAATCTCTCGGTGACAGTGAGAGACAGTCATGTGGTGAAGTCTTGGAGTGAGTGACGCCTATAAACTGTGTGTTGTTGTATTGGTTCTTGAGGGTCGGTTGGTGGTGGATGGAGATAGAATTGTTGCCGGGTCTCGGTGACAGGGAGACCTGTCAGATAGATATTATGGTGTCTTCCACCGCCACCCTTCTCTCTCCCCCCCTCCCCCTCTCCCCCCCCTTTGTGTGTGTGTGTGTGTGTGTGTGTGTGTGTGTGTGTGTGTGTGTTTTCTCCCTCCCCCATTACTCTCTCTCCCCCCTGCCTCTCCAACTTCCCTGTGGCGCCCTGCCCTCATCCTCCCACTCCTTGGGTGGTGGGTTGCGGGGGGTTTTTGGATGGCTGCTTCGGATGGAGGTCTTGCGGGATTTTGGTGGGAGGTTATGGGTGGGCCTGGACTGTGGTTCTCTCCCCCCCCCCTGCCCCCCGCCACCCCCCCCCCCCCCTTCCTGCTCATTGCCCTGGTGCCTTCTTTTCCCCTCCTCCCCTTCTCTTCCCCTTCTCTCCCCCTTCCTCCCCTCCTTCCCCCCCTTCTCTTCCCCCTTCCCCTTTCTCCCCCTCCTCTCTCTACCCCCCCCCCCTCTCACCCTCTCCAGTTTACCTGTAGAAACACCCAAGGCCAGTTAATCATACGGACCAGCTTTGAATTCCCAACGCATGCTTGAAGATGTCTTGAGTAATATTCATAGTTTACTGCTTGTTATTCTAAAGTCTTGGAAGGCAGCATGAGCGTGTGTGGCTCTGTGTGTGTGTGTGTGTGTGTGTGTGTGTGTGTGTGTGTGTGTGTGTGTGTGTGTACGTGTGCGTGCGCGCGTGTGTGTATGTATGTGCGCGCGCGTGTGTGCGTGTATGCTCATAGTTATGTCTGGGAGGGTGGATGGGGGTGGGTGGTGGGGTGGTGGGGGGAGGGTGTGTGTGCATTTGGTGGGGTTTGAACTATTAATCACTCTATTTTTCGACCCTGTTGAATTCATTTTAGGCTGTGATTGTCCATTTTGAGCTGTACAAACGGACAGACGTAAGTTTTGACCGTGCTCTCTTCTGTCCTTCTCTTACTGTCTTTCTTCGGCCTCTCCACATTCCCTGGTCTTCTTTAGTCTATGTCATCTTTTCTGAGAACACATCGCCTTTAACTTCAGATACTTCTTACATGCATTAATTTTGTTAGAGATTAACATACATTCATAGGGTTTCTCAGATTATTATCCCTGATAATTCCTGTGTTTACTTTTAATTAGACAGTTTAAATAAGATATTCTTGATAACGTTATGTTTTATATTTATGCCTAGATTTTATACCTACATCATGTTATTCTTTGCAGCTACCATCTTCTGCTTTTATGTCTAATTATTCCTGCTTTTGTAGCGTATGTATAGAGATAGTGTGAGGTTGGGGGTTGGGGTGAATGTGGAAGGAAGGGAAAATATACGTTTACGGTCTAGCCATTACATGATGTGGGTGTGCGTAGATACGTGAGCGCGCGTGCGCGCGGGTTTGTGTACGTGTGCGTGTGTGTGTGTGTGCGTGTGTGTGTGAGCGTGCATGTGCGGGTTGAATGGAAGTTTTAGACATGTTCTTATATGAAGTTCTTATATGCAGTTGTACAGAATAATAATGCTATGTCCTTTTATGCCTTGCAGCTGCCTTGACAAAGCTCGTGTGAGCGAAAATTTGGCAAATAAAAATAAAAGTGGCAAGAGATGAACAACAAAGATTGTATTGACTTTTTATTGTACACACTCGTGTTCCATCTTTGTGTGGTTCGAGGAGGACTTGGGAACCAGAGGCTTTGTAAACATTATATATATATATATATATATATATATATATATATATATATATATATATATATATATATATAACTGTTCAGCACTTGTTTTCCCCCACTCCTTAATTGTTCAGCATTATATATATATTTATGATATATATTTATGCGAAAAACAAAAACAAAAACAAGCAAAAAATGCAACCAAAAAAAAAAAGGGGGGGGGGGGCTGTTTGAACGCACGGGGAAAGAACTCAAAAACGGAATCCAACAGCATCACCGAAGGAGCCAGTGAAGGATAGAAATGTAAAACGAAAAAAAAGTACGGTAAGAAATTAAGTTGCTGAAAAACTAAAATCATTATATAAACAGTATCAAATATTGAGGGAAATCTTTAAGCCTAAGCTTGGGGATCCATTTAAGGATGCAAGGGAGGTAAAAAAAAGTGTCAACCGTCTGCTGTTTAAAGAGTCTCTCTCTCTCTCTCTCTCTCTCTCTCTCTCTCTCTCACACACACACACACACACACACACAAAATAAGATACGATATTTTACGATTTGACAATGTCCCATCAGCATAGCGAAAACGATCAAATAGAATGTGTTCATTTTGTAAGCCAGACCTCAAACTAAAGTCCACTATTTGTTCTAGTGGTTCATGTACAACAACAGAAGAACGCGTTTATGAAGAGTAGCAGTACCAGTACCGCGACTGCTCAAGATCAGTACGAGGATAGCAGCGACTAGCATACTGTGTCTTCCATGCTCTTAACAGAAGGAAAATGACCACTGAAACGTAGTATCTGTCGCTGATTCATCTACATTTGGAAACTGGCGATTCTGTTCAGTGTCCTTATGATGTTGTGTGGCCACGATTTGCAGAGCTACTGACCGTGCAGATGGTTGTTCTAGAGACCGTGGGTTAGGAGTAGTATATTACTAATCAAGTGTATGTTACACCCTTACGTGTGTATCCACAGAATCCCATTCCCCCTGCACATGTATTGTGGCCCACGGTCAGTATATATCACAATTGTGAGCTTTCATTTCTCTTTACGGTTGTCATAACTGGCCGGGAACTTATCGCTCCACGAAGCTTCAAGTCAATATTGTTTCTGACAAACGTTGCGAATGGTTTAAGCTGAACTCACCATGTGTCTGGTCGTGCGACACAACTCCGCGTCTGTAATGGCACGTCCCCCACGAATTGCACGTGCTGCACGAGCGCTCGGTGAGTGGACCGGCCTGCACGCGAATCGAATCTAACAAGCAAGCAGCTGGGGAAGGGAGGGGTATGTGGGGTGGAATGGGGCAAGGTGGGAAACTCAACACACTCCACCAGGCATGTGCGCGCCCGGTTCATTTCCAACGCAGCAGCAACTGCTGTCAACGTCGCGTTGGCTTTCTGTGATTGGCTCAATTTACAAATTTCCTCCAAGTTCAACCAATCAGAATCCAAACGGCCATCTAAGGGTAGCTGTTGTCTGCGTTTACCGGTGACGGCGTGTTGCCAAGGTCCCAGCTTGCCTGTGCGGGACGGGACAAGGTAAAAGTTGGATGCCCATGCAAGCAGTCCGCTCGCTGAATGCGGACAGACGGAGCAGGGGAATGCGACTGCTGCAAAGGTAGTGCCGCACAGCAAACGATAGAACCCCGTCCGAACAACGATATCTCTTTGACATGCACACTTTCAGCAAATGCAATTCTGGACAAATGTAAGCCTCGGTGCAATGGTAATGCTATCAGGACAAACGAACTCTTGTTGAGGAAAGACGACTTAACAAGACCTCTTACGGTCATGAGATTTCCTTTGATGATGACGTCATCTCTCACCTTGCTACAGACGTCGGACATTATGAAGAGCAGAGTGGGAGCGGTTGATCAGGCGACAGTTTCATGTGTGTTTCGAAGACAAACACATCTCTACATGATCTAAGCTTCATGGTCAAGACTCTTCCGCTGCTTGTGTGCCACAATTTTTAAATGAAAGTCATATTATAAGAAATCAAGGTTTGACGTAGTAATCAAGGTTTGACGTAGTGAAAATGGTGGTTACACTGATTTCTCATCCGGCATCGACTTTGGTTATCATTGTTTTCAGTGCAGAGGTTTTATCTGGGGCGCTGTTCGTCGTAACGGACATACGGAGGATCAGGATAACTGGAAGTGACCCCGAGGAAACCTCGAGAGATACC
>CM031606.1:87513617-87518617 GCA_018398815.1 Conus ventricosus | reverse complement strand
CTCATTCATCCCTTCTCTCAGCTCAATGTTAGGTCTGTTCACGTATTTTCTGTCATGGAAATTATCTCCCTTTCAGTATTGAAGAACACGATGAACATGTTTATGATGATACCACGATTATGGAGCTCCAGCCTAACTTATGTGTTCACATTGTTACGAAAAGTATCGATATTCATAAGGGAAATTAACTGAGGCGAAACACGAATCAGAAAATCTGATTGAGACAAAACCAACGTTCATACCAACACGACAAAGGCGACACAACGCAACACCTCCCCCAACAGTTTTCATCAACAATTGAGATCAATCGAATATGTTTGAAGACCATCAAGTTCTAGGCTCGATTTCATATCAAAGTCATTCGTGGACTATTAGCATCAAGATCTTCTGCGAAACTGTCCTCACAAAAGCGTCTGCGAAACTGTCCTCACGAAAGCGTCAAGTTAAGCAGATTTGTCGTTTCTTGAATGTTAGTAACAGGAGATTATTTCTGGAGGCATGCACGCTGTCTCGTTCTGGTGATCGTTCAACATCTTACCCCTCGGAGTTGGTGACGGATATTTTTGGAGCTGCATCTCCCCCTTTCCCCTCCACCCTCCCGGAAAAGAAGTAGACACGTTTAGATAATATCAATAATGTATGAGAAAAAAACAAAAACATTGGACAGATTTCGTCACAGTCGGTTTCAATTGTGAATATATACTGACTTCCATAAAAAACGCGAAAATTGAAAGGCTATTTTTCGGTGAAAAGGGGTGAATATACAATATTGAACCATTGTGGCAAGTTGTTGGGTCCAAGACTCACGTGCAGTGAAAAAATTGTGTGAGCAACACATCATTCCCGGCACTGGAGGGTCAACAAAAATGGCAAACTGGTTGCTGCATGTGAGACACGTGCACACTATGCAGAGCAAAGTTAACCAGCTGCAAGTACACGGGCATGCAGCCTTTATAAAGCCGCGCTACAAGGTTCAGGTAACGACTTGCCGTCTGAGCGCTACAGAGATGCCAAGACTACGAGCAGAGGAACGCAATCGTGCCCTAGGCCATCTGGAGGCTGGTGTGGATGCCAGGCAGGTCGCCAACATCTTTAACGTCCACATCTCAACCATCTATCGTCTGCAGCACTGCATGCGAGTCACTGGTACCACTGATGATCGTCCCCGGCCAGGCCGTCCTCGGGTCACCCACCAAGAGAGGATCGCCATCTTGTTCGAACCCATCTGCGGGACAGGCGGCAAACAGCCGCTAACACTGCTCGACAGGTGCCTGGGAATCTCCAGCAACGAATCAGCCTCAACACTCTTCAGGAGAACGGGCTGGCATGTAGGCGTCCTCGCAGAGGTCCGGTACTGACACCAAGACACCGGCAGGACAGGCTGCAGTGGGCACAAGCCCGAATCAACTGGGGCAGGCAGTAGTGGGGACGCATACTGTTCTCAGATGAGAGCCGTTTTGTATGCCATGGCTGACGGTCGTGCCAGAATATGGCGTCGACCTGGTGAACGCTATGCTGACTCCCATTTGGTAGAGCGGAACCCCTGGGGAGGCCCGAACGTTATGATATGGGGTGCAATTGGCATTAACCACGCCACAGGACCAGTCATCTTTCAGAACATTGGTTTTGGTCGCGGACAGGGTGTCAATGCACAGAGTTACATCAACCAGGTGCTCAGACCCCATGTCGTTCCTTTTTTTGCGCTACACCTAAACTGGACATTCCAACAGGTCAATGCAAGACCACACACCGCCAGGGCCACCCAGCAATTTCTTCAGCATAACAACGTCATTGTGCTGCCCTGGCCAGCCCTCAGTCCCGATTTAAACCCAATAGAACATTTTTGGGATGAACTTGGCAGACGGTTGGACCTCCTGCGTCCACGACCAGCAACAGCGGCTCAACTTCACCAGGCCATCGTCCATGTGTGGGCTGGTGTGCCAAGGGGACGCATCAACCACCTGGTCCACTCAATGAGCCGCAGGTGTCATGCAGTTGTCAACGCAAATGGTGGCCACACACGGGATTAGGACTTCAAGCTGGTTTGTCACGTGACCTTGGATTTTCCACACAAAAGACATATTGCTGATGACATTTTCACACATTACCGGTGTAATGAATCAAATCACGTTGAATTCTCGCTTCCACTCTGTACAATTGTGACCAATAAAATTCCACCCCCAACCTTCAGCTTGTTTTGTTTTCGCGTTTTTTATGGAAGTCAGTATATATGTGCCTGCCTGTTAATTCCACCCTTCCTCTCCACCCTGTGGGAGAGGGCAGTGTGATTTTTCTAATTGTATCCTTAGCGAACTTTGAGGGGTATTTTTGACTCGGCGTGTATAAATGCAATGATATCTTCGATCAATATCTATAACTGTGCATTTGAGGCGGTTCACTTGCAGTTTTCAGGTCGTACTGGATCAGAAAACGCACCAGCAGGTATTCTTCCCTCGAAGAACTGTTTGCCGTCAACAATAGAATGCTCATGAAGAAAAAAAGTGGAGGATCAGCTTCCGTTAAAGGAAGTCATGGAATATTAATGCCGAAAAGAAAGATATGGAGATCGGCATCTTTTGAAGGAGTGTTTGTAAATCATGGAATGTTCATGCCGAAAAAATGTTAATGAGTCAGCTTACATTGAAGACAGGTTGCCATCAATCACTGAATGTTCATGCCGAAAAAAGTCTCTATCATGCCTACAAATTCTGCAATTTAGGTTTGGCATAAATCCGCAAATACCACATACATATGCAAGTTTTTTATACGTGGAGAAATTTTTTTCGGTGAAGAGAGGGGGGTGGAAGCGAGATGGAGGATGGGATTTGGGTGCTGATCCATGTGTGGTCATAGCTCAGCAGATTTGATATAACGTGTATAAACTGGTCCACACGTAGTGACGTCTTCTGTATGAAACTGAAACTTGACCCGTCACGAAAGTCTTTTGTTACTCTTTGGAAGTCACTTCCACCAGACTATTATGAGTGCACGGATTCTACCTCCCCACCCCTACCCCGAAAGATAATTGGTTGCAGCCTTCACTCTAATTCGTTAATGATGAAATTGTACTGCATCACTTGGTCTAATCTGTGCTTCAGGTGTCTGTGCATTTGGCGAAGTCAGTGTGTAACCTAGCATAATATTTTACACCACATCGTGATCAATGTTATCGTTCTTCACGTTCCGCAGGTGATTTCAGTGTTCAAGCACCGTCACAGATGCAAAGTCTTGGACTTCTTTCCGTTACAGCCAGCCGTGAAATCCTGTATGATCCATCATTAAGGGCAACGTCACATGGGAGTCATCGCGAAACATTATTTCGTTGCGAAATAAGCGTGCAGCGCCTGTTTCCTATGGTTCATGTCTGTCTGACCGCTCTAAACTGTGTGGGCGTCTTTGAAATGGGTTTAGAAACGGTGCCATGTGGCACAAATGTGGGAACTGAAGCTTTCACATCACGTTTGTACGAAAACGATATTCACGTAAAAAGCAAACGAGTATGCACGCGCAGAGAAAATCATTCAAAGTATACGAGCACGTGTCGGTTTTATAGACAATGATTTCAGTCGAATACCTGAAAGGAACGAACGCATGTTAGCTAGAACGCAACTACTTCTGTAAATAGCGGCTTCCCAGGACAGCTGTTCATCAGTCAGCTAATCGGCGAAGGTCTTACATTTAGTTTGTCGGAAACAAAATGCTGACTGGTTCTTGTGGTTGCTTTCCTCTGGCATGAGGGTAAAACGTTGAAGAAATGAATGTTAACCCTTTTCCAGCCACCACAACCAGGAACCTTACCCGATGAGGAAAAATAGAAGAAAGAAAGAAGAAGAAAAAAAAAGAAAAAGAAAAGAAAGAAAGCCAGTAATGACTCGTTTGTCAACAGAAAAGAGCAACGTCACCAGCGAAATGCGGCGGCCTTTCAGTGGCTGACGTGACATCCTGTAAACACAATGTTGAGTAATATTCCAACACATTAGAAACCTGGCATTAATTTAGCCGCGATAGGATCGGGAAACTCCAGCGACCACCACTTGTCGCCATCAAGAGTGTAAATACACTGATTGTGTCACTGCGTGCCAGAATCAAACTAACACCGGTTGTCAGCAAATTGACCATGCCGATAGCAAGTGGGTGTCCACTTCCTTGTTGGAGACGTGTCAACAGCTATGTAAACACATGAAAAAAAAACGTACATCAATCAGTCTGTCTTTCTATCTGTTTGTCCGTATATCTATGCAATCATAATAAACGATGGATGAAAGTTGCTATTTAGATCAAATTTGGTAAAATCCTATTCATTCCAGAATTTTGTGTTCGGGTATGAAAACATCCATGCATTTAATTTGGGTGTGTGAAAACCCGTGGATTTTTAATGATGTAAAATCCAGGTCTTATGTAACGAACAATGTAGACCTCAGCGGCAGACAAAAACTTGAGAAGCTTGTGTGCGGACAACCATTTTACACACGGCTAAATGGCGGCACGAGCGCATGTGGGGTTGATTTTGTGAGAGGCAACGTTAGCTGACGGGCTTGACACGTCACAAGGTTCCAACCAATGGTTGGAGGAAAAAGGTTAGGAGTTTTTTCTTTCTTCCTGTTTTCGTCACAGACTGATTTTCCCTGTATACAAACGACCACATGGCCGTGCAGGACCCACACACATGTTATTGTGTCGGCCTACAGATTTGACAGGCAAACCATGCAGGTTGGCACCTATGCATGACTCTTGTTTCCATAAATTATTTGCTCGTGTTCTTTCTGCTTGGTGATGCTGTTTGAATGTATTATACATTATGTGCTTGCAGAGTTGTTCTCAAGAATTGCTTCTGTTTTTTGTGATTGATAATATTATATTAATTGATACGTGCATGAATATGTGAAAGGAATACTATAACGCTATATTAATTATGCATATATGAATATGAAAGGGTGCTAAGTGCTAGCGGAGGTAGATATGTTTGAATGTTTGTGTCTACATACACTCGTTTCTCTCTC
>CM031606.1:87488617-87511117 GCA_018398815.1 Conus ventricosus | reverse complement strand
GTGTGGGTGTGGTGCTGAAGTGTATGTGGTCGTGATGTATGGTGTGTTATGGTGTTGTATGGTGTGTGTGGTTGTGATGTGTGGTGTGGTGCTGTATGGTGTGTGGTAGTGGTGTGGTGTGTTGTGGTGTGTGTGGTCGTGATGTATGGTGTGGTATGGTGTTGTATGGTGTGTGTGGTAGTGATGTGTGGTGTGGTGCGTGTATGGTGTGTGTGGTAGTGATGTGTGGTGTGGTGTGGTGTATGGTGTGTGTGGTAGTGATGTGTGGTGTGGTGCTGAATGTGTATGTGGTCGTGAATATTGGTGTTGTATGGTGTGTGTGGTTGTGATGTATGGTGTGGTGCTGTATGGTGTGTGTGGTAGTGATGTGTGGTGTGGTGCTGTATTGTGTGTGTGGTAGTGATGTGTGGTGTGGTGCTGTATTGTGTGTGTGGTAGTGATGTATGGTGTAGTGCTGTATGGTGTGTGTGGTAGTGATGTATGGTGTGGTGCTGTATGGTGTATGTGGTAGTGATGTATGGTGTGGTGCTGTATGGTGTGTGGTAGTGGTGTGGTGCTGTACGGTGTGTGTGGTAGTGATGTGTGGTGTGGTGCTGTACGGTGTGTGTGGTAGTGATGTATGGTGTGGTGCTGTATGGTGTGTGTGGTAGTGATGTATGGTGTAGTGCTGTATGGTGTGTGTGTGGTAGTGATGTATGGTGTGGTGCTGTATGGTTTGTGTGGTAGTGATGTATGGTGTGGTGCTGTATGGTGTGGTGCTGTATGGTGTGGTGCTGTTATGGTGTGGGCTGTTATGGTGTGGTGCTGTATGGTGTGGTGCTGTATGGTGTGTGTGGTAGTGATGTGTGGTGTGGTGCTGTACGGTGTGTGTGGTAGTGATGTGTGGTGTGGTGCTGTACGGTGTGTGTGGTAGTGATGTATTGGTGTGGTGTGGTGCTGTACGGTGTGTGTGGTAGTGATGTGTGGTGTGGTGTGCTGTACGGTGTGTGTGTGGTAGGATTGTGTGGTGTGGTGCTGTATGGTGTGTGTGTTAGTGATGTGTGGTGTGGTGCTGTACGGTGTGTATGGTAGTGATGTGTGGTGTGGTGCTGTACAGTGTGTGTTGTAGTGATGTATGGTCTGGTGTGGTGCTGTACGGTTGTGTGTGGTAGTGATGTGTGGTGTGGTGCTGTACGGTGTGGTGTGGTAGTGATGCATGGTGTGGTGCTGTATGGTGTGTGTGGTAGTGATGTGTATGGTGTGGTGCTGTATGGTGTGTTGTGGTAGTGATGTATGGTGTGGTGTGGTGTAGTGCTGTATGGTATTGTGGTATGATGTGTGGTGTGGTGTTGTGCTGTGTGGTGTGTGTGGTATAGGATGATGGTGTGGTATGGTGCTGTATGGTGTGTGTGGTAGTGATGTATGGTGTGGTGTGGTAAGGATGTGTGGTGTGGTGTGGTGTGGTATGGTGCTGTGTGGTGTGTGTGGTAAGGATGTATGGTGTGGTGTGGTGCTGTATGGTGTGTGTGGTAGTGATGTATGGTGTGGTGTGGTAAGGATGTGTGGTGTGGTATGGTGCTGTATGGTGTGTGTGGGTAAGGATGTTTGGTTGTGGTATGGTGCTGTATGGTGTGGTGTAGTGCTGTATGGTATGTATGGTACTGATGTGTGGTGTGGTGTTGTGCTGTGTGGTGTGTGTGGTTGTGATGTGTGGTGTGGTGTCGTGCTGTATGGTGTGTGTGGTAGTGATGTATGTGTGGTGTGGTGGTGTGTGGTAAGGATGTGTGGTGTGGTGTAGTGCTGTATGGTATGTGTGGTAGTGATGCGTGGTGTAGGATGGTGCTTTGTGGTGTGGTGTGGTACTCTATAGTGTGTATGGTAGTGATTATGGTGTGGTGTTGTATAACCTCTGTGGTAATAAAGTGTGGTGTGGTGTGGTGCTGAATAGTGTGTGTGGTGTGAAGTGTGGTGTGGTGTGGTGTTGTATGGTGTGTGTGGTTGTGATGGTGGTGTAGTGCTGTAAAAGTGTTATGTGGTAGTGATGTGTGGTGTTGTATGGTGTGTGTGGTAGTGATGTGTGGTGTGGTGCTGAATAGTGTATGTGGTAGTGATGCTTGGTGCTGTATGGTGTATGTGGTTAGTGATGTGTGGCGTGGTGCTGTATGGTGTGTGTGGTAGTGATGTTGGTGTGGTGTGGTGTTGTAGGGTGTGTGTGGTAGGGATGTGTGGTGAGGTGCTGTACGGTGTGTGTGGTAGTGATGTGTGGTGAGGTGTTGTAGGGTGTGTGTGGTAGTGATGTGTGGTGAGGTGCTGCATAGTGTGTGTGGTAGTGATGTGTGGTGTGGTGCTGTATGGTGTGTGTGGTAGTGATGTGTGGTGAGGTGTTGTAGGGTGTGTGGTGCTGAATAGTGTGTGTGGTAGTGGAAGTGTGGTGTGGTGTGGTGTTGTATGGTGTGGTGTGGTAGTGATGTGTGGTGTTAGTGCTGAAAAGTGTATGTGGTAGTGATGTGATGGTGTTGTATGGTGTGTGTGGTAGTGATGTGTGGTGTGGTGCTGAATAGTGTATGTGGTAGTGATGCTTGGTGCTGTATGGTATATGTGGTAGTGATGTGTGGCGTGGTGCTGTATGGTGTGTGTGGTGTGATGTGTGGTGTGGTGTGGTGTTGTAGGGTGTGTGTGTGGTAGGGATTGTGTGGTGAGGTGCTGTACGGTGTGTGTGGTAGTGATGTGTGGTGAGGTTGTTGTAGGGTGTGTGTGGTAGTGATGTGTGGTGAGGTGCTGCATAGTGTGTGTGGTAGTGATGTGTGGTGTGGTGCTGTATGGTGTGTGTGGTAGTGATGTGTGGTGAGGTGTTGTAGGGTTGTGTGTGGTAGTGATGTGTGGTGAGGTGCTGTACGGTTGTGTGTGGTAGTGATGTTGTGGTGAGGTGTTGTAGGGTGTGTGTGGTAGTGATGTGTGGTGAGGTGCTGCATAGTGTGTGTGGTATGTGATGTGTGGTGTGGTGCTGTATGGTGTGTGTGGTAGTGATGTGTGGTGTGGTGCTGTATGGTGTGTTGTGGTAGTGATGTGTGGTGTGGTGCTGTATGGTGTGTGTGTGGTAGTGATGTATGATGTGGTGTGGTGCTGTGTGGTGTGGTGTGGTACTGTATAGTGTGTATGGTAGTGATTATGGTTTGGTGTTGTATAGCCTGTGTGATAATGAGTGTGGTGTTGTGTGCTGAATAGTGTGTGTGGTAGTGTTGCGGTGTGGTGTGGTGTTGTATGGTGTGTGTGGTAGTGATGTATGGTGTGGTGTGGTGTTGTATGGTGTATGTGGTAGTGATGTGTGGTGTGGTGCTGAATAGTGTATGTGGTAGTGATGTGTGGTGTGGTATGGTGTTGTATGGTGTGTGGGTAGTGTGGGTGGTGTGTGGGTGGTGCTGTATGGTGTGTGTGGTAGTGATGTGTGGTGTGGTTTGTGGTGTATGGTGTGTGTGGTAGTGATGTGTGGTGTGGTGCTGAATAGTGTATGTGGTCGTGATTTATGGTGTGGTATGGTGTTGCATGGTGTGTGTGGTAGTGATGTGTGGTGTGGTGCTGTATGGTGTGTGTGGTAGTGATGTGTGGTGTGGTATGGTGCTGTATGGTGTGTGTGGTAGTGATGTGTGGTGTGGTGTTGTTATTGTGTGTGGTAGTGATGTGTGGTGTGGTGCTGATAGTGTGTGTGGTTGTGTGTGTGGTGTGGTATGGTGTGTATTGGTGTGTATGGTAGTGATGTGTGGTGTTGTATGGTTGTATGGTGTGTGTGGTAGTGATGTGTGGTGTGGTTGTCTTGTATGTTGTGTGTGGTGTGATCATGTGGGTGTGGTATGGTGTGTGTTGGTAGTGATGTGTGGTTATGATGCTGTATAGTGTGTGTGGTATGGTGTGTGTGGTAGTGATGTGTGGTGTGGTGCTGTATAGTGTGTGTGGTATGGTGTGTGTGGTAGTGATGTGTGGTGTGATGCTGTATAGTGTGTGTGATATGGTGTGTGTGGTAGTGATGTGTGTGTGTGATGCTGTATAGTGTGTGTAGTATGGTGTGTGTGGTATGGTGTGTGTGTGGTAGTCATGTGTGGTGTGGTGCTGTATAGTGTGGTGTGGTGCTGTATGGTGTGTGTGGTATAGTGTGTGTAGTATGGTGTGTGGTGTGATGCTGTATAGTGTGTGTGGTATGGTTTGTGTGGTAGTGATGTGTGGTGTGGTGCTGTATGGTGTGGTGTGGTGCTGTATGGTGTGTGTGGTATGGTGTGTGTGGTAGTGATGTGTGGTGTGATGCTGTATAGTGTGTGTGGTGGGGTGTGTGTGGTAGTGATGTGTGGTGTGGTGCTGTATGGTGTGGTGTCGTGCTGTATGGTGTGTGTGGTATGGTGTGTGTGTGTAGTGATGTGTGGTGTGTGATGCTGTATAGTGTGTGTGGTATGGTGTGTGTGGTATGGTGTGTGTGGCTGTGATTGTGGTGTGGTGCTGTATGGTGTGGTGTGGTGCTGTATGGTGTGTGTGGTAGTGATGTATGATGTGGTGCTGTATGGTGTGTGTGGTAGTGATGTGTGGTTTGGTGATGTATGGTGTGGTGTGGTGCTGTGTGGTGTGGTGTGGTACTGTATGTGTGTATGGTAGTGGTTATGGTGTGGTGTTTATAGCCCATGTGGTAATGATCTGTTGTGTGGTGTGGTGCTGAATAGTGTGTGTGTGGTAGTGATGTGTTGTATGATGTTGTATGGTGTTGTGGTAATGATGTATGGTGTGGTTGTGGTGCTGTATGGTGTGTGTGGTAATGATGTATGGTGTGGTGTGGTGCTGAATAGTGTGTGTGGTAATGATCTGTTGTGTGGTGTGGTGCTGAATTTATGTGTGGTAGTGATGGATTAGTTTGGTGTTGTATGGTGTGTTGGTAGTGATGTGTGGTGTGGTGTGGTGCTGAATAGTGTGTGTGGTAGTGATGTGTGGTGTGGTGTGGTGCTGAATAGTGTGTGTGGTAGTGATGTGTGGTGTGGTGTGGTCTGAATTAGTGTGTGTGGTAGGGGATGTGTGGTGTGTGGTGCTGAATAGTGTGTGTAGTAGTGATGTGTGGTGTGGTGTGGTGCTGAATAGTGTGTGTGGTAGTGATGTGTGGTGTGGTGTGGTGCTGAATAGTGTGTGTGGTAGTGATGTGTGGTGTGTGGTGTGGTGCTGAATAGTGTGTGTGGTAGTGATGGATGGTTGGTGTTGTATGGTGTGTGTGGTAGTGATGTGTGGCGTGGTGTGGTGCTGAATAGTGTGCGTGGTAGTGATGTGTGGTGTGGTGTTGTATGGTGTGTGGGGTAGTGATGTGTGGTGTGGTGCTAAATAGTGTGTGTGGTGTAATGTGTTATTGTGGTATGGTGTTGTATGGTGTGTGTGGCAGTGATGTGTGGTGTGGTTTTGGTGTTGTATGGTATATTAAGTTTGCCCACGAACATTCCTCCTTCTCAAATCTCTCAACAATTTAGTGAATTCTTTGTAGATAAAATCAAAACCATCCGTGACAATCTTGATGCAAATCCTTCCCAACCAATTCTTTACGAAAAAATACTGTGGACCACCTTTTTGTACTTTTAATCCTGTGGATGAAAAACTGATCAGCGATCTCATAAGTGATCCTCCAGCAAAAGTTGTGTCCTTGACCCCATCCCTACTTCCCTCCTTAAACGGTGTGCCTCTATTTGATTCCTGTGATTACAAATATTGTAAACAAATCTCTCTCGTCAGGCATAATGCCTCCTCAGTTTAAGCAGGCAATGGTTACCCCTCTCTTGAAAAAGCCAGGACTAGACCTTAATAAGTTAAAAGAACTATAGACCGGTGTCCAACCCCATTCCTCTCAAAAATCCTGGAAAGAGTTGTGCTGAAGCAGCTTCAGGCTCATCTTTCAGACCATTGTCTTCTTGAGGCCTGTCAGTCTGCTTATAGGAAGAATCATAGCACTGAGACTGTGTATTGAGCGTACTGGACTGTTTGCTGTGCAAATCCGACAGTAAAATTGTTTCTCTCGTAGCCTTGCTTGATCTGAGTGCTGCCTTTGATACGCTAGATCACACTACTTTACTGAAAGGCTTAGGGTCACTTTTGGTGTTGATGGGATAGTTCTTCAGTGGTTCGAATCATACATCAGAGATAGATCGCAGGCGGTGGTTGTGGGTGGTGTAAGGTCTACTTTGTCACCTCTTTTGTATGGAGTACCACAGGGGTCAGTATTGGGCCCAGTGTTGTTTACATTGTACTCACAGCCCTTGTCGGATGTTTTTCTCGGACCATGATTGTGATTTTCAAAAAGTATGCTGATGACACTGAACTTTCTAAGAGTGGCACACCTGATGTGTTTGTTTTGTTCAATCTGGGTGTCTCGGTGTTCAGCAGTGTGCAGGAGTGGATGACAAGTAATAAGCTTAAATTAAATTGTGAAAAGGGCTGAAGCATGCCCGTTGGAACCTCCTCCTGCCTCAAACTCGTTGAGTCAGAGTCAATGGTTGTTGATGGTACTGAATTACCTTTCAATAAGTCTGTCAAATACCTTGGTGTTACCATTGATCAGTGTCTGACCATGCAGAATCAAATATCTGTAGTCTGTCGCTCATTTCCCTTTTTAGAGCTGAGACGTATTGCTTCCATCCGACGCTTTATATCCAGGGAAGTAGCTGTCAGGCTAGTCTGTGCCATGGTGATGTCAAGATTGGACTACTGCAACTCTGTTTATGCTGGGCTTCCCACAGAACAGATTGCTCGGCTGCAGAGAGTCCAAAATAGCGCTGCACGACTTGTTTTGAAGAGGAGGAGGTGTGAGCACATCACTCCCATGCTGATCGAACTGCACTGGCTTCCCATACAGTATCGGTGGCAATTTAAACTGGCAGTTCTTGCTTTCCGCCACTTCAATGAATCTCTTCCTCACTATCTCTCTTCTTCTCTATGCACCTACAAAGCTCTCGTACCCTTCGCTCTTCTTCACAAAACTTTTGAAAATCCCTAAGCGTTCTCTGAAATCTGTTGGCGAAAGAGCCTTCAGTTTTAGAGCACCTTCTATTTGGAACTCCCTCCCTGAAGACCTTCGTAATCAGCCTACTCTTTCTTCTTTTAAATCTCAGCTCAAAATTTACCTCTTCAAAAAGGCCTATTCTCTTCTGTAGATTTACTAGATCTCTCCTAAATTTCTCCACAACTAGTTTTGGTGAGGCAGTTTATGCATGCTGGTGCGTCTGCAATTGTGTATTTTCTTTTTGCTGTGTGCATGAATATTGTATGAATAAGTGCAAATGGTGGATGTAAGCGCATTGAGTTGTACAACAAGAAATGCGCTATATAAGTATTATACATTATTATTTTATTATTATATGTGGTAGTGATGTGTGGTGTGGTACTGTATGGTGTGTGTGGTAGTGATGTGTGGTGTGGGGTGGTGCTGTGTGTGGTTGTATGGTAGTGATGTATTGCATGGTGCTGTATGGTGTGTGGTTTGTGATGTAAAGTGTGGTGTTGTGTGGTGCTGTATGGTGTGTGTGGTAGTGATGTATGGTGTGGTACTGTGTGGTGTATGTGGTGATGATGCATGTTGTGGTGGGTGCTGTATGGTGTTTGGTAATAATGTATGGTGTAGCATGGTGTGTTGGTCTATAGTGTGTGTGGTAATGATGTATGGCTTGGTGTGGTGCTGTATGGTGTGTGTGGTGGTGATGCATGGTGTAGTGTGGTATGTGTGGTGCTGTATGGCGTAAGTGGTAATGATGTGTGTGTATGGTATGGTGTAGTGCTGTATGGTGTGTGTTATAGTATTGTTTGGTGATGTATTATGTGGTGCTGTATGGTGTATTGTTATGTGTTGGTGTATGGTGTGGTCGTATAGTGCTGTATGGTATGGGGCTGTATAGGTGTAGTGTGGTGTGATGCTGTGTTGTATGGTGGTGTATTGTGTGGCGTATTGTGGTTGTATAGTAAAGTATGGTGGTATGATGTGGTTCTATATGGTGTTGTGTTTTATGGTGTGTGATGTGGTGCTGTATGATGTAGTATGGTGTTGATCTGTTTGGTGTGTAGAGTGCTTCTATAAGGTGTGTGTGATGTATGGTGCAGTGTGGTGTGGTGCTGTATCATGTGGTTAGTGTGTAGTGGGGTGCTTTATGTGTGATGTTCAGTGTAGTAGGGGAGAGGGGAAAAGGCGGTATGTATGTGTGACAGAGCAATCGTATTCGTGCACTTGAAGGCGTTTCCTTTGAGACCGTATTCGACATGTATGAATGTAATAGAATTGCTGGTATAGGTGCTTGCGTACGAAGCTCAGGCGCTCTGAATATTTTAATCATCATCGTCGCCATTACGTCATATTGTTATCACCATCATCTGAAACAAATGGTAACAATGCATCTGTTACTGCAGTGAACGTCACTGGATATTTTAGGCAGCTTCAGGAACGCCGCGAGCGGTAACTTGGACGTCTTATCGACTGTTTAGATTATTGATCTTGTGTTCAGGATTCTTTCAATCTTTTATCAGCGGGCCTGGTCACACGACACTGTGTGTGTGTGCGCGCGCGCGCGCGCGCGTGTGTGTGTGTGTGTGTGTGTGTGTGTGCGTGTGTGTGTTGTGTGTGTGTGTGTGTGTGTGTCTGCTGCGTGTCGTGCGTGCGTGGTGCGTGCGTGTGTGTGTGTGTGTGTGTGTGTGTGTGTGTGTGTGTTGTGTGTGTGTGTGTGTGTGTGTTATTTCAAGTGGCGGTGTCCTATAACTTGTGAAGTCGAGCACCCACAGTGGTACAGTGCCCAGCATCGTGGGTTTGCGGGATGCGGGGTCGTTGGTTCGAATCCAATCAAAGGCCCTTGTTCTTGAATGTTGGAATCATCGACTGGCTCTATCGAGAGTTTAAGGTTCTGTGGGATCCGCTGGGAAGACTGGAAGCGCACAGTTGTTTTGTGTCCTTTTTTTCCGTCTCATCCACCACGCCACCTCAGTGGCATCATTTCCAGCCGCTCACTCCGGTGTCGTATATAACACTGTCGCCATGGATCCTGTCGCAGCAGTAGACCTAGTCGGCTGTTCTAGTCCAAATTCTGACATAAGGGGGAATTGGGTACAAAAGACATGACTGTGGAAAGAAGAGTGGAGCAATATGCGTCTATGGCTTCATCTCGTCCTTTTGGCGGTTCATAAAATGTCTTTTTGTAGAATTTATCTTACGGAGTCCTTTGGTGTCTTCAAATAGCTGTACTTCACCATAGGAAATTGGGGTGGGACAGAACTTGGGTCCGTATGAAAGGAGCAGTGTTCTTTAGTTAGTTCGTGAGGTGAAAGATTGATCACCTGTGAGGGTTTTGGTAGTACCTCAGGTATCTTTTTCCTTCTGAGATATCTACTCCTTTCGTGGAAGAACTGGAGAGCTCACTATCTAATTTCAAAGTGATGTCAGTTTCTTTTAGTAGCTTAACACTGAGACTGAGTTTTTGCCGCTTTTTTTCTGGAGGTTTGTTTTTTAAAGTCCGTGAATTTTTTTTTGGTGAGTGAGTTCTGGAGTGTGTTGTTGATTTTTATGTAATTCTTGTTGAATTTATTTTGCAGTCCATCCGTAAAAATCTTTGCAAATGTGCACAATAGAAATTTCTGCTGAAATCAAAATATTCTTGATTTTGTCGATCAGCTCAATAGTTTGTGTAGTTTCAGAACAGAATGGAGCTCTATAGTGTCATCTTCATCCTCATCCTCCTGTTTGATCATCGCAGACGTTCCGCGTTATTGACCAGTTCACGGGTCTGTCATTTGGATGGATGTTGTGGCGTACTCTGAAGAGGGACCATCCTCACTCGGCTGGTTCCGTGGCCAGACAGTTATTGTCGCCAGAAGGTCGCGTAGGTAGGCAGTCAGTGTCCTGTGCTGCGTTTTTGGATTAGAACGGGAACACTGAACATCACCGAAGGGTCTCGGTAGCAGTGTGGTGTCGAAGATGACTCCTTCCACACCCCCTCCCACCTTTCCTGCTTAGCCCCTCCCCTCCAAACAAATCCCGTCCCTGTGCGGGAAGAGAAAGAGAGAGAGAGAGAGAGGGAGAGAGAGAGAGAGAGAGAGGAGAGAGAGAGAGAAGAGAAGAGAGAGAGGTCTTAATCTGTCGCCAGTATATTTCAAATCTTTTTCATGCGTGCGGGGTTTCGGCCTTCACGAATGTCTTTTTCATGATTCCCGATTTCATGAAAACGATGCCACCACTACTACCCCTCTCTCCCCTCCCAATGCCCTTTCCACCGCCCCTTTCCAAGTCATCCTTGTAAACTGATGTAACATCCGTTGTGTAATGGTCCGACTGCTGTCACGATCGATGAGCCACAAATATCACCATTAGATTTTTTTTAGTGCTATTAGTAGTCTCCACCGAGCGATGGCTCGTTTCGTGGAGACCGCGAATATGGTTCGTCCACACCCTCAGACACGTTGTCGAACATGCTGACGTTGGAAATTGAAACAGACGGTTATAAATGCGCGCTTTTATTGCCAAAAGGGACCGACCGCTTTTCTATTGGGTTCCGCGCAAATTGACAATCATTGAAAACCTCGCCCTCCGTTGTCAGTTCCCTGAACAGAATGGGCAGTTGCCGGACCAGGGGAAGGAGATGGAGAGAGAGGACGGATACAGATTGGGGGGGGGGGGGGGGGGGGGGGGGGGGGGCTGGAAGGGGAGAAAGTTTGGAGGGAGGGCAGACGAATCAATACCCTCAGCATAGCAGCGAACACAACCCGTCTGACGAAAGAGGGAGCGAAAGTGCGTGGAAAAACAACAGCAACAACAACCAAAATAATAAGACAAATTTTGATTGATCCAGCAAATCAATTGAATCAAAGTAAGCATAAAAAATGAAGCACGTTTGATTTTGTAGCTGTCAGTACAAATGTTTGTTCCTTGGCGCATTGTACCAGCTGTGGAGAGTTTTCTCAGCGTTGTAAAGCATGGGTATACAGTGAAAAGTTAGCAAGAAGTATATAAAACGATCTAAATCGCTGTATGGGAGAATGATCCTCTTGTGTGTCGTTTATTACTGAATAACCTTCCTGTCCCCAACACGGCATTGTCCTCTCGTTGAGCGGGACATGATCAGAAATCTGGAAGACGCCTCAAACGTACTCCTCCTCTCTGCTTTCTGGCTTGTTTTAGTTCTCCTCTGCGATCATTTCCCGTCCGTTAGTTGGTTGGTTGGTCGATTGTTGGACGATTTTTTTGCTTCTGTTCGTTTTGTTTGTTTCTTTTGTTTTGTTTTTCAACAGTTACGCATGAACACTAAGTGCGCGTTGAGTTCCAGGCAGTTTAATATGTTTAATTCTGGTACCCTTCAGTAAGATTTTTTTCCCCACACGGATTGTTTGAAAGTGTTCTATTGTTAATGTTTATGTTCTGTGCGATCACTCGTTGAAAATTAATGACCACTTGTTAAGAAATTAATGTAAGGAAAAAAAACACCCAAAAAACACGAAGAGGCAAGTCTTAAATCGACTTGCAGTGAATTCACGCCACAGGTATTGTGGAAGAGAGAGAGAGAGAGAGAGAGAGAGAGAGAGAGAGAGAAGAGAGAGAGAGAGAGAACTCAGAACTCAGATGGTTTACTTCATATAAAGGCCATTTCCCCATTATGAAGGGGGGGTATGGAGAAAGTAACAACAATGTATGAATATTACAAAACCCATCAAAGACTGGATGAAATTCTCTTTCACGAAGTCATAACTGATCGAAATTGAAATGCCTTGAACAAGTAAATTGAGAAATTTCTTACTACACTTTCATTTTGAGATGCCATAAGCAGACTTAACCAAAATTGACAGGGATCCCTGAAAAACTTAACTGGTATGTATTGCGCTCATAGACTAGAATAACTTGCAGCAGCATAAAACAAAATGCAGTTCGTCTTCTTTCCATCATTGCAAAGTGGACAAGTCGGATCCATTCCAGTATGTTTACAGTAGCGATACCGGTGTTGTGCAATATTGAAATTTCAAGTCGAAATTTGGTAATTAACTGAGAGAGAAGAGAGAGAGAGAGAGAGAGAGAGAGGAGAGAGAGAGAGAAGAGAAAGGAGAGGATCATATGTTCTTTGAAGAATCCGTTTATATATGTACGCTACTTTCAAATAAGTCATTTGTCCCAATCAACTTGTCTTTTCTACGATGTGCGCGCGCGCGGTTTTGTGTGTGTTGTGTGTGTGTGTGTGTGTTGTGTGTGTCTAGTGAATCGTAATCATGACTATCGCGTGTGGAAGTCAAAGGTCAAGGTGAGCCTTATCGCTGCGCGGTGAATTACAGTGGCCATCGCGCAGGGTCGTCTTAATCCTGGTCAGAGTCGTTCTCTGCGGCAGCTGACCGCCAGTGACCTCTTAGCTTACATGGAGGGTTAGACTGTCGTGTTGTCTGATGGTTTAGTTTAGAGCACCCCCCCCCCCCCCCCCCCCCCACACCACACACACACACACACACACAACACACACACGCACGCACGCACGCACACACCACACACACACACACACCACACACACACACACACACACACACACACACACACTTCCTTTGTTTAGATCTAATTGATTTGCGCTCTCACGAAGAGAAGCCATTCTGTCTGTGAGAGCGCCAATTAATCACGTCGACAAAAATGGAGGAGAGGGAAGGCTCTAAACTAAGACTTCGCCTGTAATGTTTCTGTCTTGATCATCTTAAAAAATTTAGCAGTGTCATATACGATCTCCGTGCTGGCTGTCATAGCTGGAAACAAAATACTGGATTGACCCCGTCTTTTAACCCCTCGACAGCTGAACATTAAGGCAGAACTGTTGGTTGATTTGAATTTTAACCCGAACACTACTAGACCGCAAAGTATTGAGTGGCTCCTCTTTTAGCCCTTTTACTACCGAATCTTAAGGCAACCTCGTTGATTGACCCGCCTTTTAAACGTTTTCTGCTGGGCCTTAAAGCTATAACCTTGAATGACTCGTCTTTTACCCTATATACTAAGGTCACAAAGGATTAAAGTTCCCATAGCCCATGCGGCCATGGAGGCAGTACACTGTCAGAGGTTTATTATGTCTGGAGAGATCCAGCATAATAGAAGGTGGAGCCAAACTCTCTTCTTCGCCGCTTATTGACCTTTCCTGGATTAGCATCAGATACCCTTTACTTCAGGATGGACACGATAGAAGGTTTGGCAACCGACAAAAAAACGGTCCCAAGTGGTGTTCAACTATCGACCATCCGCTCCGACAGCAAACGCTCTGACGGTTTACCACGGGCCTCTCGCCTGTGGACCCGTTACTACTGGAACTCGGAGCTACGACTACTACTTGTCTATGGACCCCATTATTACTGGAACTTAAAGCTACGACACTACTTGTCTATGGACCCCATTATATTACTGGAACTTAAAGCTACGACTACTAATTGTCTATGGACACCCATTTAATTAACTGGAACTTAAAGCTACGACTACTACTTGTCTATGACTCCACATACTACTGGAACTTAAAGCAGTCCTTGATTGTTCCGTCTTTTAACCCGAAATAACTGAATGTTAAAGCAGTGCCGTTGATTGCTCCGCCTTTTAACCCGAAATAACTGAATGTTAAAGCAGTGCCGTTGATTGCTCCGTCTTTTAACCCGAAATAACTGAATTTAAAGCAGTGCCGTTGATTGACCCGATTTCAACTCACTGATTTTAGACATTAAAGAACGTTACTATATTTTAACCCTAAATTACGGAACCATATGGCAATACCATGGATCGTCCCGTCTTGTGATCGTTAAGTACTGAACCTTAAAGCAATGCTGTGGATTGATCTTTAACCCCTTGACAACTGAACCTTTAAGCAGTACCGTAGATTTGTTCGTCCTTTAACCCCTTGACTACTTAAGTATAGAACCAGTGAAGTTTAAAAGGCAGTACGTACACTATGTATTGTGGACCAGAATAAAATGATGGTGTCCCATGGGAAAGAGTTCAAGACAAGTGACGGTACCCAATAACTTGATCAGCCTGCACATCTAAAAATGTACAGGTCTGAGCGTACGACACTGATGAGTTTATTCGACAGTGCCTGTGATTCTTTTACTCCTCTTCTTCGCACATCAGCTGGAGGAAAGAAGATCACTATTGATGAGATGTTTGCGTGTGTGACTGTTTTAATCCCAGTGTTAAGAGAAACCACATTCCGTTTCCGGAAATGACACGTACAGGACACCAGAACGCCTATGAACGCGCTGTGTGTGTGTGTGTGGTGTGTGTGTGTGTGTGTGTGTGTGTGTGTGTGTGTGTGTGTGTGTGTTCCGTCTCACCGGCACACGAAGGTCTCATTCTTCTTCGAAGCATGGTCTTGGCATTTAAAGCGCGCGCAAGTATTTGGAGAGGTTGGAGTTTGTAGCAAATTGACTCCGAAGAGAAAATCTTATCTTGCTAGGTGCCTCAAAAAGGGGAATTGAACGCCTGGACCTAAACATGTTTTAAGGTCCACATCTAGGTCTTGCAAAGTAATCGTCAGATATTTGCAAGTTGCACTCCCTCCCTCTCCTCATACCTCAGAGACTGAGTTGCTGTTGTTGTGTGTTGCTGAAAATCTCTGCCACATTTTGTATGTATGTACTGGTAAGTTTTATATTAAAAAAAAAATGCCCTGTAAATGAAGGTCTTGGGAGAAGAGCATTGTTGTTTAGGTCCAGGCGTTCAATTCCCCTTTTTGAGTTTTAATATTAAAAAAATGCCCTGTAAATGATACATAAAGAATGGGAAATGGAGAGGGAGAAAAAAGGGACACAGCCAGACCGCCAGGCAGTCACGGGAGAGTGAGGCGAAGAGTTAGGAAAGCCTTCACGGTAATTGGAAAAATTGCAAGCTTTGTTTTTCAGTGACATATTAAATCAGTATTGCCCGTGTTTCTTCCATTAGCCACCGACCTTGTTAAATCTGCTACCCAGTCACAGTGCTGGACGTGGTCGCAACGTAATGGCATACTTTCTAGTTCATTGATTCCTCGCCTTACACCAGACTTAAGAACCGGCGATGACGTAGTTTGCAGTCGATTCAAGCAACGGCTCTGGCTGTTTTGCTGTTGTGGGGCGAAAAGTATGAGTCTTCGTTCAAAACCATTGAGAATAGTGAAGATGGAGTGGTAATATGGCATTTCCATGATTACGGATTTCGAATAATAGATAACACGAGTGGAAGCCTTCGACACAATTAACACTGATGCCCCTTAATATTAATCAACTCGTAAACGAGTGTGAGCGCATGTGTGTGTGCGTGCGTGCGTGCGTGCGTGCGTGAGTGTGTGTATGTGTGTGTGTGTGTGTGTGTGTATGTCCGTGCGTGCGTGCGTGCGTGCGTGCGCGCGCGCGCGCGCGGCGCGGGGTGTGTGTGTGTGTGTGTGTGTGTGTGTGTGTGTGTGTGTGTGTGTGTGTGTGTGTGTGTGTGTGCGCACACTGTGTGTGTGTGTGTGGTGTGTGTGTGTGTGTGTGTGTTGTGTGTGTGTGAACCCGCGAGATATTTCGATCACATTTTATTGACGGGAGGAGGAGTGTATGTGAGTGCATGGAAGAGTGGAGGGGAGTGGGGGGGGGGTCTTTGTGTATACAGAGCGATAGAAATGTAAGATTTTCAAGTGCAAAACTGACGAAATGCCAAACGAACAAATAAAAAAATGTTTACAATGACCCTATCCCCATCCCCCCCCCCCCCCCCCCCACGCACACAGACACGCGTCTTTCTTGACCAAACGATCAGCCATTTCAATTCCCCGAATGCCAACATGCTGGGAACCCAAGCAGGAATAACGTAGTGGCAAAAGTTCAGAAGTTCAGGATGATAGAGGTTACAGCAACGTTGTGGAAAAAGTGGAGAAGTTCAGGATGATAGAGGTTACAGCAACGTTGTGGCAAAAGTTCAGAAGTTCAGGATGATAGAGGTTACAGCAACGTTGTGGCAAAAGTTCAGAAGTTCAGGATGATAGAGGTTACAGCAACGTTTGGCAAAAGTCAGAAGTTCAGGATGATAGAGTTACAGCAACGTTGTGGAAAAAGTTGAGAAGTTCAGGATGATATAGGTTACAGCAACGTTGTGGAAAAAGTTGAGAAGTCGGATGATATAGGTTACAGCAACGTTGTGGAAAAAGTTGAGTTCAGGATGATATAGGTTACAGCAACGTTGTGGAAAAAGTTGAGAAGTTCAGGATGATAGAGGTTACAGCAACGTTGTGGAAAAAGTTCAGAAGTTCAGGATGATAGAGGTTACAGCCAGCTGTGGCGTCCTAAGCTGACAGCATCGGACAAAATCAGAAAGTCCTTGTTTGGAGATTGGGAGCTTTTCTTCAGTGCTAGACCCAAAGCTGTAAGTTCTACAGAATAAACAGAAGTATCTGGCGGAATATGTCTTGATATTTGAGAAGAAACACTTGAGCAACAGGATGTACAAGCCACTCCGACCACATTAATATCAAGGAACGGCCTAGGGAAGAGGAAAGGTATGAAACACTCCGACGTGGATGGAACCTGAAGCAAGGGTCTGTGGTAATCTCCGTGGCATCCTAGACCAGTATATATCCTTCCTCTGGTTCACCAGTATCTATCCACCCTCTGGTTTAGTATCTATCCACCCCCTGGTTCACCAGTATCTATCCACCCTCTGATTCACCAGTATCTATCCACCCTCTGGTTCATCAGTATCTATCCACCCTCTGGTTCACCAGTATCTATCCACCCTCTGGTTCACCAGTATATATCCCCCCTCTGGTTCGCCAGTATCTATCCACCCTCTGGTTCACCAGTATCTATCCGCCCTCTGGTTCACCAGTATCTATCAGCCCTCTGGTTCACCAGTATCTATCCACCCTCTGGTTCATCAGTATCTATCCACCCTCTGGTTCACCAGTATATATCCACCCTCTGGTTCACCAGTATCTATCCGCCCTCTGGTTCATCAATATCTATCCACCCTCTGGTTCACCAGTATATATCCACCCTCTGGTTCATCAGTATCTATCCACCCTCTGGTTCACCAGTATATATCCGCCCTTTGGTTCACCAGTATCTATCCACCCTCTGGTTCACCAGTATCTATCCACCCTCTGGTTCATCAGTATATATCCACGCCTTGGTTCACCAGTATATATCCACCCTTTGGTTCACCAGTATCTATCCACCCTCTGGTTCACCAGTATCTATCCTTCCAGTATCTATCTGTCCTTGTTTGGAGATTCTTCAGTGCTAGACCCAAAGCTGTAAGATCTACAGAATAAACAGAAGTATCTGGCGGAATATGTCTTGATAAGAAACACTTTGAGAAGAAACACTTGAGCAACAGGCTGTACAAACCACTCCGACCACAATTTAATATCAAGGAGACGGCCTAGGGAAGAGGAAAAGTATGAAACACTCCGACGTGGATGGAACCTGAAGCAAGGGTCTGTGGTAATCTCCGTGGCATTCTAGACCAGTATATATCCTTCCTCTGGTTCACCAGTATCTATCCACCCTCTGGTTTAGTATCTATCCACTCCCTGGTTCACCAGTATCTATCCACCCTCTGATTTACCAGTATCTATCCACCCTCTGGTTCATCAGTATCTATCCACCCTCTGGTTCACCAGTATATATCCGCCCTTTGGTTCACCAGTATCTATCCACCCTCTGGTTCACCAGTATCTATCCACCCTCTGGTTCATCAGTATATATCCACCCTCTGGTTCACCAGTATATATCCACCCTTTGGTTCACCAGTATCTATCCACCCTCTGGTTCACCAGTATCTATCCGCCCTCTGGTTCATCAATATCTATCCACCCTTTGGTTCACCAGTATCTATCCACCCTCTGGTTCACCAGTATATATCCCCCCTCTGGTTCACCAGTATCTATCCGCCCTCTGGTTCACCAGTATCTATCCGCCCTCTGGTTCATCAGTACCCTCTGGTTCACCAGTATCTATCCACCCTCTGGTTCACCAATATCTATCCACCCTCTGGTCACCAGTATATATCCACCCTTTGGTTCACCAGTATATACCCACCCTCTGGTTCACCAGTATATATCCGCCCTATGGTTCACCAGTATCTATCCACCCTCTGGTTCATCAGTATCTATCCGCCCTCTGGTTCATCAGTATATATCCACCCTCTGGTCACCAGTATATATCCACCCTTTGGTTCACCAGTATATACCCACCCTCTGGTTCACCAGTATATATCCGCCCTATGGTTCACCAGTATCTATCCACCCTCTGGTTCATCAGTATCTATCCACCCTCTGGTTCACCAGTATATATCCGCCCTTTGGGTCACCAGTATCTATCCACGCTCTGGTTCACCAGTATATATCCACCCTCTGGTTCATCAGTATCTATCCACCCTCTGGTTCACCAGTATCTATCCGCCCTTTGGTTCACCAGTATCTATCCACCCTCTGGTTCATCAGTATCTATCCACCCTCTGGTTCACCAGTATCTATCCGCCCTTTGGTTCACCAGTATCTATCCACCCTCTGGTTCATCAGTATCTATCCACCCTCTGGTTGATCAGTATATATCCACCCTCTGGTTCACCAGTATCTATCCACCTTTTGGTTCACCAGTATCTATCCACCCTCTGGTTCACCAGTATCTATCCCCCTCTGGTTCATCAGTATATATCCACCGTCTGGTTCACCAGTATATATCCACCCTTTGGTTCATCAGTATATATATCCACCCTCTGGTTCACCAGTATATAACCGCCCTCTGGTTCATCAGAATCTATCTATCCACCTTATGGTTCACCAGTATATATCCTCCCTCTGGTTCATCAGTATCTATCCACCCTCTAAAGACCGGTATATATCCACCCTCTAAAGACCTCTAAAAACTATATATATATATATATATATATATATATATATATATATATATATATATATATATATATATATATATATATATCAACCCTCTAAAGACCAGTATATATCCACCCTCGAAAGACCCGTATATATCAACCCTCTAAAGATCAGTATATATCCACCCTCTAAAAACCAGTATATATCCACCCTCTAAAGACCAGTATATATCCACCTTCTAAAGACCAGTATATAGCCACCTTCTGAAGACCAGTATATATCCAGTATACATCCACCCTCTAAAGACCAGTACATATCCACCCTCTAAAGACCAGAATATATCCGCCCTCTAAATACCTGTATATATCAATCCTCTAAAGCCAGTACATATCCACCCTCTAAAGACCAGAATATATCCGCCCTCTAAAGCCCTGTATATATCAATCCTCTAAAGACCAGTGCATATCCACCCACTGGTTCACCGCTCACTTCCCACTTGATCAACTGTTCACAAATGGGCGATGTCAAGAGAATAAAAAACTTGGTACTTCACGGCCATGTCAGTGTGAACTTTACCCCCTCGAACCGGAGTTTCACCTCCGGGACTTTGAATCTGAATTCTGTTCTCACTTTCTTTGGGTGCCTAAGAAAACGGACGGGGGGGGGGGGGGGGGGGGGGGGGGGGGGGGGGGGGAGAGAGGGGGGGGGGGGGGCGGTAGAGAGACGGTATGGGTGGGGCGGTAAAGGAGGAAGTGTGCTGCTGCAGATGGGGAGGGGGGTGGCAGTTGTTAAAAGCACTGTAATCTGGTGGAAGATGAAAAGAAATTTGCTGCTTTTGTTTTCTTTTCTGATGTTTTTTGTTTTGGATATTCTTCCGTTCTTCTGTCTTTTGTTTTGTGCACTCTTGTGTCTTCCCCAAGTCTTTTTCTTTCACTTTTTTAAGCTTTCAGATTCCTTTCCTTCCTTTCAATTTTTACTTTCTCTCAGATTTGTATTAAATTCCAATTAGTTTTTTTTTCTTTGGTATGATATTTGAGCGGTTTTTTATCCTGGTCTCTAAACGTTTTTCGTGTTGTGACCATTTGTGTGTGTGTGTGTGTTGTGTGTGTGTGTGTGGTGTGTGTGTGTGTGTGTGTGAGTGCGCGCACTCGCGCATATGTTGAAAAAAAAATCTGCATTTTTCTTTAGAATTCCTCATTTTCTTCGTTATTTATTTGTCTCCCCTTCTATTGTTTGTATTTTCTTCCTTTTTTGCTCTTTTTCTGCGCTCTCCTCTCTCTCTCTCTCTCTCTCTCTCTCTCTCTCTCTCTCTCTCTCTCTCTCTCTCTCTCTCTCTCTCTCTCTCCTTTTTTCTACTTTCCTTTCCTTTCTGTTCTATCTTTATTCTTCACTTTCTCGGTGCCTTTTTTCTTTCCTTTCAACTCGCTGGGCGACAGCTCATGGAAATGACATGGTAACAAGGTGTTGGATAGTGTGTGTGTGTGTGTGTGTGTGTGTGTGTGGGGGGGGGGGGGGGTTGATGGTCCTCCAAACATCGTGTGCGTCCTGAAAATACCTCCATAGGAAAGGGCACAGGGACAATTTCCGCGTCAAATGTATACGGGGAGGAGGTGGGTTGGGGTGGAGTATTTGTATTCAGCTTTGAGTTGTATTCTTCTGTTCTAGCAGAAAGTACGAACTCGGTTGTTTGCACTGGCAGTGGGTCATACACGCAAGACTGCACCGGGACAACTTTCCACACTAGTTTGGTCAAGCCCCAAGATGACCCCAAGGGCGACCATCAAAGCTCTTCTTTTAGGCAGGCCCTAATATGATCCCAAGGCAGCTTTCTACGGCTAATATGGCCCCCAGAACGATCTTCACTCGACTAGTCATGCCCTAAATGCCTCCGCTCCTCCTTGAACAACTTCGTTTGTTTGATCAGTCCCTGACAGTGCCCCTAGGGTAACCGTCTACGCTTGTTTGATCAGTCCCTGACAGTGCCCCTAGGGTAACCGTCTACACTTGTTTGATCAGTCCCTGACAGTGCCCCTAGGGTAACCGTCTACGTTTGTTTGATCAGTCCCTGACAGTGCCCTAGGGTAACCTGCGCTTGTTTGATCAGTCCCTGACAGTGCCCCTAGGGTAACGTCTACGCTTGTTTGATCAGTCCCTGACAGTGCCCCTAGGGTAACCTGCGCTTGCTTGATCAGTCCCTGACAGTGCCCCTAGGGTAACCATCTACGTTTGTTTGATCAGTCCCTGACAGTGCCCCCTAGGGTAACCGTACTACGCTTGTTTGATCACTCCCTGACAGTGCCCCTAGGTAACCGTCTACGCTTGTTTGATCAGTCCCTGACAGTGCCCCTAGGGTAACCTTCTGTGCTTGATTGATCAGTCCTGACAGTGCCCCTAGGGTAACCTGCGCTTGTTTGATCAGTCCCTGACAGTGCCCCTAGGGTAACCTGCGCTTGTTTGATCAGTCCCTGACAGTGCCCCTAGGGTAAACCGTCTACGCTTGTTTGATCAGTCCCTGACAGTGCCCTAGGGTAACCGTTTACGTTTGTTTGATCAGTCCCTGACAGTGCCCCTAGGGTAACCGTCTACGCTTGTTTGATCAGTCCCTGACAGTGCCCCTAGGGTAACCTGTGTTGTTTGATCAGTCCCTGACAGTGCCCCTAGGGTAATCGTCTACGCTTGTTTGATCAGTCCCTGACAGTGCCCCTAGGGTAACCTGCGCTTGTTTGATCAGTCCCTGACAGTGCCCCTAGGGTAACCGTCTACGTTTGTTTGATCAGTGCCTGACAGTGCCCCTAGGGTAACCGTCTACGTTTGTTTGATCAGTCTCTGACAGTGCCCCTAGGGTAACCGTCTACGCTTGTTTGATCAGTCCCTGACAGTGCCCCTAGGGTAACCTGCGCTTGTTTGATCAGTCCCTGACAGTGCCCCTAGGGTAACCGTTTACGTTTGTTTGATCAGTCCCTGACAGTGCCCCTAGGGTAACTGTCTACGCTTGTTGATCAGTCCCTGACAGTGCCCCTAGGGTAACCTGCGCTTGTTTGATCAGTCCTGACAGTGCCCCTAGGGTAACCGTTTACGTTTGTTTGATCATCCCTGACAGGCCCCTAGGGTAACTGTCTACGCTTGTTTGATCAGTCCCTGACAGTGCCCCTAGGTAACTGCGCTTGTTTGATCAGTCCCTGACAGTGCCCTAGGGTAACCGTTTACGTTTGTTGATCAGTCCCTGACAGTGCCCCTGGGGTAACCATCTATGTTTGTTTGATCAGTCCCTGACAGTGCCCCTAGGGTAACCGTCTACGTTTGTTTGATCAGTCCCTGACAGTGCCCCTAGGGTAACCGTCTACGCTTGTTTGATCAGTCCCTGACAGTGCCCCTAGGGTAACCGTCTACGTTTGTTTGATCAGTCCCTGACAGTGCCCCTAGGTAACCGTCTACGTTTGTTTGATCAGTCCCTGACAGTGCCCCTAGGGTAACCGTCTACGCTTGTTTGATCAGTCCCTGACAGTGCCCCTAGGGTAACCGTCTACGCTTGTTTGATCAGTCCCTGACAGTGCCCCTAGGGTAACCGTCTACTCTTGTTTGATCAGTCCCTGACAGTGCCCCTAGGGTAACCTTCTATGTTTGTTTGATCAGTCCCTGACAGTACCCCTAGGGTTACTGTATATACGTTTGTTTGATCAGTCCCTGT
>CM031606.1:87453617-87486117 GCA_018398815.1 Conus ventricosus | reverse complement strand
GCGCGCGCTCGTTCAGTGGAAAAGGTTAACAAGTGAATATATTGCTTATTGGGTAATAAGAACATTTGGAATTAAGTGATTACGATGACTGTGAGAAACAATACAGACAAAGGCTGTGCGATGTGAAGTGGACAAACATAGGTCGTAAACAATCAGTCCGCAGATTAGGAATGAGTGCTGATTACCTTTCCATTATAAAGAAGACGCTCAAATCTGACACGTAAAAATGTATAGAATGAATGCACGCAAATCTGTGATATATTTTCCAGATCGTTGAGGTAATGAAGAGATAGGATCGACAGGGAAAAAAATGTACCCGTGTAATTAATTCACCGAATTCTCTCTCTCTCTCTCTCTCTCTCTCTCTCTCTCTCTCTCTCTCTCTCTCTCTCTCTCTCTCTCTTCTTTCTCTTCACACACACACACATACGCGCGCGCTCACACACACACTGGGCTCATAAAGTAAAGATAGCCCTTTCAGAACAGGGTTTTGGAATCGTGTGGATGACCCAGGAAGTTGGAAATGAGCAACAGTTCATTGCAGAATTTAAAGACAGGTTTATTTGTTCTTTTAAACATAATTGGCACTCAGATATGGAAAGTAAAGAAAAATATCGCTGGTTTTTCTCATTTTAAAATGTGTTTCATTCTGAAAAGTTTCTCAATGTCATAACAGATAAATGGCACAGAATAAATTACACAAGATTCAGGTGGAGAACGTTTAGATTTTAATGCGAACAAAAGATGGTTTGAATGTAAAACGGATCATATGCCACTTGAATTACACTTAATTTTATTTATTTTTTGTTGTTGAAGAGCATGGCAGTATGAAATCTCAAGATGCGAAGACTAGGATAGTCTGGAACAATGCCGCGCCGGTGTTTATAAACTCAATGTACTCTGATGAATCTTGTAGAATTTTGAACTAGCTGTACGTTAATCGATTATGATATTGATGAAACTTTGTCTACTTCTAACGATGGTATTGTGATGTGCTGAATACATGATGAAGCAGATCAGAACTGGTGATAATGATAAATCAGATGACTGGTCCGATCATGAGTGTAGGACAGCAAAGAAAATTTTAAGAAAGCTTTACAGAACAGCCGTCGAACAAGGAGATCAAAAGACGAAAATGCTTTTTGTGTTGCACGTAGAGAGTATAAGCATTTGTTGAAGCGCAAAGAGAACGATTTCCATAAGTCGTTTTTAAATGAATTGTTATCTTCTGTGAATAATCAAAAGCAATTTTGGGAAAATTTAATTAAACTTTCATCTAAAACAAAATGCATTAGTAAAAATTTCACTCTGGATGACTGGTTTCAACGCTTCAAAGATTTACTCGCAAAAGAAGGTGAAGCAGATGAGGACGAAGCAAAAGTTGATGGTAATGATAATCATTTGAATCGACTAATTTCAGAAGAGGCAATTCTTTTATCAATTAGAAAGACCAAAATTCTTAAAGCTCCTGGACGGGTCGAATAACTGGAGAGATGTTAAAAAAATGCAGATGATTGCGTTGCAGATTTCTTTGTCATATTTTTTATGCTTGGTTTCAGAAAGGTATATTCCCTGACACGCGGACAGAAAGTATTGTGCGTCCTCTGTACAAAAATGAGATGTCAACACTCCTGACAATTACAGGGGCATTCCGTTATGCAATATTAGAAGTAAAATTTATAGTACATTAATTGTAATTAATTATCGTTTGCAAGAGTGGGTTGAAGAAAATAACATTACTGGGGAATATCAAGCAGGGTTCAAAAAGGACTATTCAACTATTGACCACACGTATTCTTTGTTAGCTCTTGTTTAAAAAGTCTCTTTCGACAGAAAATTATGTTTCATTTATTGACTTTGAGAAAGATTTTAATACTATAAACAGGAACGTTCTTTCGTCAGTTCTGGTCAAAAATGGTATAAATGGGAATCAATACAATTGCATTAAATGTGTGTATAATAATCTTAAAATACGGTGGTCGATATAAACTAACTGATTTTATCATGTGCACTTAAAGTGTTAAGCAAGGTGATGTGTGCAGACCGTTTTTATTTCTTTGTTTATAAATGAACTTGCCATAGAAATCATTCAAAATGGTAAGCCCGAGTCGTCTGTAGAGCAGGAAAAATATGATCATATTTCGCCTCCACTTCACTCTCTTCACTGGCTATCTGTCTCAAACCGTTTTCTCGTACAAAATCTGAACTCTCACTTTCTCTGCCTCTTTTTAAAATGGACCTTCTTATCTCTCAGATCTCCTTAAAATCTACACCCTCTCTCGACAACTTACGCTCCTGTGCTGACGACGCCTTCTACGAATGACTCGCTTCAGGACTACTACTGGTGAAAGATCGTTTCTTTTCAAGCTCCAGCGACATGGAACAGACTGCCAGACTCTCTCAGACATTCAGATTCTATCTCTTCTTTCAAGTCTAAACTTAAAACCCATCTATTTTCTCATGATTAGTCAATGCTGTTTGGGGGGGGGGGGGGGGTGTACAACCTAACTCATAGCCGTCTGGGCCTTTTCAATGTAGTGCATGTGTATGTTCTCTATTGCATGTATTTGTTGTATGATTAAACGTTATAGGATTAAGTTTTTGTAGTGATACTTGAAAAATAAGTGAATGTCACACTCGTAGGATTACGATTTGTTAGTTATTGTAGTAATAGTATTTGTGTCTGGGTGTAAGGTGTACTATTGTATATGAGAAGGGTGAATTTAGAATGACTTTGTAAAGCGCTTTGAGAAATTCGTTTGATTAAGCGCTATATAAGAACCATTATTATTATTATTAAGCATGGTGCAATGTTTACAATCGACTACTTTGAGCTCTTTATCTTACTACTAGCAGATGATGTTTTACTGTTATCAAAGACAGTAATTGGTTTGCAAACTCATTTGAACAGTCTGCAGCGCGCAGCTTTTTCTCTTGATTTGAAAGTGAAATTAAGTAAAAGCATATAAAGTGTGTTTAGAAAAGGTGGTTATTTAACAGCAAGAGAAATCGGACGTATAATCACGCTGTGATGCCTGTTGTAAATGCTTATAAAGACTTTGTTATGCTTGTTTTCAAGTTTTCAACAAAGATCAGCTTCACATTGGCATGCGATGATTCGGTAAGTAAAGCAAAGAAAGCTCTGCTCTGCGTTATTAGAAAACTAAATGGTTTGAAGAATTCTAGTGTAGATTTATTGTTGAAATTATTTGATTCCCAGGTTCAGCCATTGCTCTGTACGGTCCAGAACTTTGAGGACTAGACGTTGCATCCCGCCATTGCGAAAAAAGTACGCCTTTTTGTCTCAAAGAAATTTTTAGGAGTCGAAATGCGAACAGCCAGTGACTTTGTCTATGGAGAGACCATAAGATATCTCATTTATTTAAATTATGTATCAATGTGCATACGACACTGGTTGAAATTAACGAAAATGAATGATCATAGAATACCACGAAATCCTATATTATGTTATACGACCTAGATACAAGAGACAGAAGAAACGGGGTGTCAAATATTGTATTTGGGTTTGTTTGGATAATCCAAAGGGTGCAAAATGGTAGATTATTTCTATGTGAATCTATAGACAGATTGATTGCATGCAGGTGGCAGGAATGGGACGCTCACGTCAAAAAAATAGCGATAGATTTACTGTCACGAGTTTGTCGCGAGGCCTACGACGTTTGGCCCCGCTGGGGTGGCGGAGTTATTCATTTGTTTATTGTCGTTGTTGTTGTCACGTGTCCGTCCCTTGGTGTGGCTTGTGGTGCGGTTGCACCTTGGTGTAGTTCAGCTCACGTTCGGTTTGCTTTCTCTCTCTCTCTCTCTCTAATTCCACTGCCCGTGCTATTCATCCTGCAGGTTCACGGGTGGCTGGTACCTTTCTCTCGAACTTGCTGTCTATCGGCCTCTCGCTGTCTTTTTACCTGTCGCACGTGCTTCATTTCTTTTAGTTTGAAGTATGCTCACTCTGTGACGTAGCGTGGCATGTTGGCCGCCATCGCTGAGGGAGGTTAGCTCTTCACTCGAGCGGAAGATGTCTCTGGGAGCGCTGCTCGGTCTTGGTTCTTCACCTTATCGTCGAAGGTACAGTCGGTATCTTCAATTCCTACAGTCGGCCTGTAGGGAGGGACATCACTTCTTCTTTTTCCGCATCTGCGCCTCTGTCCTCTCGACTGGACAGAGGGCAGAGAGAGTCGTTTGACCCGCCTCTTCGGGGTCACCCACGGGTTAGCTGGTAAGCATCAGTTTCGTGGTTTGTTTGTTTTGGTTTGTTGTTGTTAGCCGGCTTATTCTTCTCTTTTGCGCAATTTTCTTTTGTTTTCAAAATTGTAAAAGAAATATTGTTTGAGACCTTTTTTCTGGTTAATTCAGTCTTTAACCTTGCCATTCTAAATTATATCCAAAATTCTTTCTCCTATTTATGCATCTGGTGATGCGGTAGTCGGTGGGGATGGGAGAGAACCTGGTGATTCAGGGTTGGTACTTGCTTGGTCTCGCTCGTCCGCCCTTGTCACATTCGCCGGACTCTTATCCTTCGGCCACCGTCTGTTTGTGTGTGCAAGAAGAACGAGTTTATGTTCGCGAGCGTGCGTACGCATGATTTGTCGTTCGGATGCGTGGTTGGAGATTTGTGTTATTTTGAAATGTGGCTATAAAATGTGACAATTATGCCATTGAATTATTATTTGCAAATGTGGTGGCAGTTATAAAGCGATGGTCGCTGTGTTGGTTTATTTCCTAAGAAAGGAAAGTGTTAAGCATGAGTGAGAGAAGGATGAAGATAATTCATATTTGTTTTATAGCCTGTTGATTTAATGCAGTCTTTTACCTGCTTCGTGTGAGAAGACTTTAACGAACATTCCTGATTTGATTGGTTTACTGTGTTATGCTCAGGTCTGTGTTGAGCTGGTGTTGTTGGTGTATTTAGTAGACCTCCCCTCGCCCATCATGCGAGTGGCTGTTAGGATTTAACAGCATGGGTCAGATTGTACTGACGGCGGGGTTCCAGTGCCCTTCCTTCCCTCCCTTTCTTCTCTCCTCCCAGCTACCTTTTCCCCCCTCCCGGGGGCTTCACCCGGAGCCTGGACTGGTTGGTGCCACGCGCTGGTTGGGGCCACGCTCTGGTTGGGGCCACGCTCTGGTTGGGACCGCGGACTGGTTGGTGCCACGCTCTGGTTGGGGCCACGCTCTGGTCGGGACCGCGGACTGGTTGGTGCCACGCGCTGGTTGGGGCCACGCTCTGGTTGGTACCGCGCGCTGGTTGGGATCACGCACTGGTCGGGACCACGTTCTGGTAGAAAAGCCCGTGGTTTTGACTGGCCGGCCCTGATCCCCGTCCAGGACCTCCAGTAACAACGCCACGTTTCCCCCCCCCCCCCCCCCCCCCCCCCCCCCCCCAGGACGCGCTCTTCACTGTCTGCTTGTGCGTGTCAAGGGTGTCGGCCTTGAACGACTCTCTTCAAGAACCGACCCGGTTTGGAGCACCTAGTGCGACAGGGTGCTCCCAGTAGACTTTGGAGAGGCAGGGGTGTGGAGGCACTCCATGGTGAGGGAAGGGATGGATGCTGGAAATGTTTATTTATAATTGTGTATATGTCATATGTGTTGAAATGCTGTGATTGTGATTGTGTACGTCGTATGGTGAAATGTTTATTTATAATTGTGCATGTTGTGTGTGTTGGAATGCTTGATTGTGATTGTGCATGTTGTGTGTGTTGGAATGCTTATTTATGACTGTGTATGTTGGTGTGAATAAATGGGTGTTGTATCGTAATCTTTATTGTGTGGTCTCTTGCGGGGCGTGTGAGGTCAGTCACTCCCTTCACTCCCACCTAGACCGATCCTGTCAGGTCAGACCTCCAGGGGTCGGTCGTGACATTTACCATGTATCGGACATTTTGTACAGTACACGATGTCAACCTTTATCTGCAAATGGATTTAGGCAAACACTTGAAGTTTATTATGACCAAATTTTGACTGGGAATTTTGGACATTGCACAACACTGGTATCGTTACGGCAAATATATTGGAATGCATTTGACTTGTCCACTATGCAATGATGGAAAAGAACAACTGCATTTTGTTTTATGCTGTTGCACGTTATCTAGTCTAAGAGCGCATTATATACCAGTTATGTCTTCCAGGGATCCCTGTCAATTTCGGTTGGTTATTTCATCTCAGAATGAAAGCATAGTAATAAATTTCTCAATTTACTTGTTCAAGGAATTTCAGTTTCGATCAGTTATGACTTTGTGAAAGAGAAGTAGGCCTACATCCAGTCTTTCTTGTGTTACGTAAAATTTATATATTTTTGTTACTTTTTCTATACTCCCCTTCATAAAGGGCAATGGCCTTTATATGAAATAAATCATTTCTCTCTCTCCCTCTCCCTCCCTCCCTCTCCCTCTCTCTCTCTCTCTCTCTCTCTCTCTCTCTCTCTCTCTCTCTCTCTTTGTGGGGAAGAGACAGAGATGGAGACTGACTGTGAGGTGGGGCATGGTGGGCTGAACCACACGATCAAGCATCACACACCACACACACACACACACACACACACACACACACACACACACACACACACACAGCGCGCGCACACATACACAGCGCACACGCACTCACAGAGAGAGAGAAAGGGAGAGAGAGAGGGGAGGGGGGGGGTATCACACAACCAAAGACTGAACGAGTAATAAAACCTGTGCTTTGTCTTAGGGCGTCCTTAAGATTTTTTTGAAAATCCTTTATCTTTCGGTGCATGATCAGTGAAAAATGGGGAGGGAGGGTGGAGGGGGGGGGGGGGAGAAACCTGGTTGGCGATTGTACAACGCACGTGTAGCCCTCAAAGCTGATCAATAACAGGCAATAAAAACAAGGAGGTCACTTCATCGGCTTTTCGCCGGCCGTGCTATTTGTGTCGATACGTATTAGGTGAAGGAGTTGGCCAAACCATCGTGATATTAGTACATTCGGTGAATAGGTTCGTAGACTGGAAACAGTTCTAAAGATGCAAGTTTGCTGTTTATGTTTTTGTCTTCAGATGCGTGTAGAGTTAGCAGTGGCAAAGAGTGTAGAGTAGGCAGGGGCAAAGAGTGTAGAGTTAGCAGTGGCAAAGCAGGGGCAAAGAGTGTAGAGCTAGCAGTGGCAAAGAGTGTAGAGTTAGCAGTGGCAAAGAGTGTAGAGTTAGCAGTGGCAAAGAGTGTAGAGCTAGCAGTGGCAAAGAGTGTAGAGTTAGCAGTGGCAAAGAGTGTAGAGTTAGCAGTGGCAAAGAGTGTAGAGCTAGCAGGGGTAAAGAGTGTAGAGTTAGCAGTGGCAAAGAGTGTAGAGTTAGCAGTGGCAAAGAGTGTAGAGTTAGCAGTGGCAAAGAGTGTAGAGCTAGCAGTGGCAAAGAGTGTAGAGCTAGCAGTGGCAAAGAGCGTAGAGTTAGCAGTGGCAAAGAGTGTAGAGCTAGCAGTGGCAAAGAGTGTAGAGTTAGCAGGGGTAAAGAGTGTAGAGCTAGCAGGGGTAAAGAGTGTAGAGTTAGCAGTGGCAAAGAGTGTAGAGCTAGCAGTGGCAAAGAGTGTAGAGCTAGCAGGGGCAAAGAGTGTAGAGCTAGCAGGGTAAAGAGTGTAGAGCTAGCAGTGGCAAAGAGTGTAGAGCTAGCAGTGGCAAAGAGTGTAGAGCTAGCAGGGGTAAAGAGTGTAGAGCTAGCAGTGGCAAAGAGTGTAGAGCTAGCAGTGGCAAAGAGTGTAGAGTTAGCAGTGGCAAAGAGTGTAGAGCTAGCAGGGGTAAAGAGTGTAGAGTTAGCAGTGGCAAAGAGTGTAGAGCTAGCAGTGGCAAAGAGTGTAGAGTTAGCAGTGGCAAAGAGTGTAGAGCTAGCAGGGGTAAAGCGTGTAGAGTTAGCAGTGGCAAAGAGTGTAGAGCTAGCAGTGGCAAAGAGTGTAGAGCTAGCAGGGGTAAAGAGTGTAGAGTTAGCAGTGGCAAAGAGTGTAGAGCTAGCAGTGGCAAAGAGTGTAGAGCTAGCAGGGGTAAAGAGTGTAGAGTTAGCAGTGGCAAAGAGTGTAGAGCTAGCAGTGGCAAAGAGTGTAGAGCTAGCAGGGGTAAAGAGTGTAGAGTTAGCAGTGGCAAAGAGTGTAGAGCTAGCAGTGGCAAAGAGTGTAGAGCTAGCAGGGGTAAAGAGTGTAGAGCTAGCAGTGGCAAAGAGTGTAGAGCTAGCAGTGGCAAAGAGCGTAGAGCTAGCAGGGGCAAAGTGTGTAGAGCTAGCAGTGGCAAAGAGTGTAGAGTTAGCAGTGGCAAAGAGTGTAGAGCTAGCAGGGTAAAGAGTGTAGAGCTAGCAGTGGCAAAGAGTGTAGAGCTAGCAGGGTAAAGAGTGTAGAGCTAGCAGGGGTAAAGAGTGTAGAGCTAGCAGGGGCAAAGAGTGTAGAGTTAGCAGGGGCAAAGGGGACATGCGGGGTAAAGGGCCAAAATGGATTTTCAGTAAGATCGCGAGATATCGGATGGATTACCGGCCCTGGTTAGGTGGTGATTTGGTTTTATGGCCATTTAACGAAGTCTGTAATGCCTATCATCAGAGGTAAGAATTTTACATTTGACTGAATTTAAACAGACGCAATTTTCCAAAAGTCATAGTCGACAACATAATGTAACTGTCCTACTTAAAGTGTCTGACATCCGTGTAATTCAGTACAGATGTGGTGATGATTTGTTCTTAATCAGAAACTGTGCCAGACATTTCTGTAGGGGTTAAGATGCAGAAACTCTAAAACAATACCACACACACGCACGCACGCACGCACGCACGCACGCACGCCCCGCACGCACGCACGCACGCACGCACACACACACACACACACACACACACACACACACACACACACACACACACGCACGCACGCACACACACACCACACACACACACCACACACACTCACACGCACGCACGCACGCACACACATACGCACACACATACGCGCGCGCACGCACACACACACACACACACACACACACACACACACACACACACACACACACACACACACACGCGCGCGCGCTTGCGCGCACGCACGCACGCACGGACGCACCCACGCACGCACACACAGACGCACGCACGCACACACACACACGGACGCGCGCACACACACACACACACACACACACACACACACACACACACACACACACACACACACACACTGACATAGGGTAAAGCAGCCGCACATAAGTGGGGCAAAGAGCCAAGAATGGGCATTTTACCCCACAGTTAGGGCCCTTTACCTCAGAGAGATTCTCATTCTGATAATGTATTCATAATAGGCCATGGTCCTGCATGAAGGGATGTGTAAACATGTCAAGCACAATATGTATAGTTACATATACAGCATGGATTAAAAAAAAACAAATTGTTGTCATATGTTCAAGAAGAGACCGTTTCTCTCAATTTGAACGTTTTGTACAGAAATAGTGAAAACCGATTGACGACTTCGGCAAAAGTGAAAGACAGAAGTAGATTAAGTTTAAACAAAGATGGCTGTCTGCAATATTTGGGCTTAATGAACATTTCTCTGATGCTTCTGAGAGCTGGGCAGCAGAGAACAAAATATAATTCTGTTTCCTGTGATTCTCTACAGAAAGGGCTAGGAAGTCAAATCATAAGTATTACTCGTTTGATACCTAAAATAATGGTAAGCTAATTCAGATATTCCTGATCTAAATTTTGCTGTTACATGTTTTAAATGCCGGTCTACATCTATGTTCAGGTAAGTTTTCAAGTCATGGGTATATAAGAAATTCCTATAAAAATCAAACCTGTCACTATTACGAATATGATCAGACCATTTCTGCCATCTGTCGATGGCGAAAAAGATATATGAAGACTTTTATGTTCTCAACCCCTTGGTTCAGCCAGACGAAACCAAATCCATATTCAAACGGACAGAGGCGCACTTTGGTCACCCGATCATTTTTGCCTTTGGTAGGCCTATCTAAGTCATAAAACATATTATGCGCTTTACGAGGTATTCTAGTATCTTCCGTGTGAAGTCATTTCAGCCAATATCGAATATATTTAACAGCAGAAAATCGATCAGTTTCGCCATAAATGAGATCATTCGGAGTACGCCTATGAACACCTAGAAATTTCTTCAAAGCGAAAACGAACCGATTCACAATAGATAGCCGCTTTTTCTAATACCCATAACTCAGAACCATATCGTAGAATCGGCTGAGCCTGGGTATAAAAAAGATTGATAAATAGCGTGACTGAGGAATTATTTAGAGTATCTGATACAAATCAAAACACTTTCAGCCTCAATTGACAGGCCCTTACATGCACCAACAAAAGGCCCTTACATGCACCAACAAAAGGCCCTTACATGCACCAACAAAAGGCCCTTACATGCACCAACAAAACTCAAACGTGTTAAGGATCATATACCCAAATATCGACAGGCATACAATTATTATACAGCCATCTTTCTCCAGCACTATGAAAGGAATATTATTGAAAACAGGCATACAATTATTATACAGCCATCTTTCTCCAGCACTATGAAAGGAATATTATTGAAAACAGGCGTACAATTATTATACAGCCATCTTTCTCCAGCACTATGAAAGGAATATTATTGAAAACAGGCATACAATTATTATACAGCCATCTTTCTCCATCACTATGAAAGGGATATTGTAGCATTCTGTAAAGGTGGATATTTCTTTTTTCAGATTAACTCTTAACTACAGAGATCCAGCAGCACAGTGTAAATTATTCAGTTGTGTTTGTAAACCTATGACAGTTTCTGACATCAAAATAACATCATCAGCCAGCAAAAGGATAAACGATTCAAAAGCATCAAGCCAGAGAGAAATCTCTCTCTCTCTCTCTCTCTCCCTCTCTCTCTCTCACACACACACACACACACACACACACACACACCACACACACATATATATTATATAATAATTATAAACAAAGCTTGCTCTTATGTCTTAGATTGAAAAAATAGGGGGAGATAAGCATTCATATCTGCAGTGGTAGATAATTCTGCCTAGCTAACAGTATGTGCTTGAGTGGGTGAATGGGGAAAAATAAAATAAAAGTATTGCTTCTCAAAATGAGCCTTCAGCAAGCTTATAGTCTCCAAGGGGGAGACAGTCTCCAATAGGGAGGGAAGCTCACAACATATAACTCCTGGTCAGATACCGATATTTCGAAACCTGATTGTTTCTCCTCGGTGACCGCGGAAAGTGGTAATTTGACTTTTGCTTTGATGGTGAGATTAACGTCCTATTGGCCTGAGGCCCTTAAGGACAAGGTTCATGCAGTCAAAAGTCTGCATATTTGTGGCAACAGTTGTCGCCTGGCAGTAGTGGGTAGTTTCAGTGAGGGTCGTCGCATTTGTCTCCCAGAGCTCGTGTTCCTCTTGAACATTGGCTCAATTCTAGTCATTATCTTCTTGAAAGTTGGTTCAAGTTTGGTGGAGTTGGTCTTGAACGTTGGTTCAGTTTCAGGATCTTGGTCGACCGACGGTAGGCGTCGGTGTGTGTTGCCTGCTGTCCCCCAAACATCAGGCTGTCTTCAGGACCACCGGGCGGCCTTCTTCATGCTCGGGTGGCGATGGTCCTGTGCCGCGTGAGGCCGACTCAAGGAGGGAGCAGGACGAAAGTCGCTGGAGCGCTGCATGAGTCCCTAAAACTTGGCGGGCACTCGCTGACTGCGGCCGAGAGGGCAATTTTTCAGCCCAACCCCGTAAGGAGTGCCCCCATGTCTGTCACCCCTTAAAACAGCACGGTATTCCAGGCCACGGTAGTCGCAGTCAGGCAGCGCTCCTTCGTCAATCGCCCCACACCTCCAGGAGCCGTCCCCCGGCGACACAGGCTAGACCCGTCGTCACCCACATGGCTGGAAGGTTGTCTGTGCCGCCCAATGACGCTGACCTCTCACGCCAGCATCCTTCAAGGGAGAGCTGCCACCTCTCCCCTGGTGTTGACTGCTATGCCACACTCGCAGTGTAATTTGACTCCTTGCCTTTTCTGTTTTAAGAAGAATGCTATCCCAGAAAGGCTGGTGTGCAATACCGTAGTATGTTTGTTGAGTTTTCAAAAAACCAACCAAAGGTGCCACCTAAGAAGCAAAAGAAAATCATTTAAGAGTAAAACAAGCTACATTTTCTTGTGAAAAGTAGACAATATAAAAAGATAACTTCTTAAGACACAAGTGCTGAGGGCCAGTTCTTGGAATGAATCCGCAAGGGACTAAATTACAGCAAACTAATAAATTCCAAGGATAAGTACCGAGCTCCATTCCAGCAACTTTCAGAGCAGCTTGGTGTTGCAATGACTGCAAGAAATATTGAATTATAAACAAAGCTTGCTCTTTTGTCTTAGATTGAAGAAATAGGGGGAGATAAGCATTCATATCTGCAGTGGTAGATACTTCTGCCTAACTAACAGTATGTGCTTGAGTGAGTGAATGGGGAAAAATAAAATAAAATAAGATTATTGCTTCTCAAAATGAGCCTTCAGCAAGCTTATAGTCTCCAAAGGGGAGACAATCTCCAATAGGGAGGGAAGCTCACTAACATATAACTCCTGGTCAGATACCGATATTTCGAAACCTGATTGTTTCTCCTCAGTGACCGCGGAAAGTGGTAATTTGACTCCTCTGCCTTTTCTGTTTTAAGAAGAATGCTTTCCCAGAAAAGGCTGGTGTGCAATACCATAGTATGTTTGTTGAGTTTTCAAAAAAAAACCAAAGGTGCCACCTAAGAAGCAAAAGAAAATCATGAAAGAGCAAAACAAGCTACATTTTCTTGTGAAAAGTAGAAAATATAAAAAGATAACCTCTTAAGACACAAGTGCTGAGGGCCAGTTCTTGGAATTAATCCGCAAGGGACCAAATCACAACAAACTAATAAATTACAAGGATAAGTACCGAGCTCCATTCCAGCAACTTTCAGAGCAGCTTGGTGTTGCAATAACTGCAAGAAATATTGAATTATAAACAAAGCTTGCTCTTTTGTCTTAGATTGAAGAAATAGGGGGAGATAAGCATTCATATCTGCAGTGGTAGATACTTCTGCCTAACTAACAGTATGTGCTTGAGTGAGTGAATGGGGAAAAATAAAAATAAAATAAAATTATTGCTTCTCAAAATGAGCCTTCAGCAAGCTTATAGTCTCCAAATGGGAGACAATCTCCAATAGGGAGGGAAGCTCACTTACATATAACTCCTGGTCAGATACCGATATTTCGAAACCTGATTGTTTCTCCTCAGTGACCGCGGAAAGTGGTAATTTGACTCCTCTGCCTTTTCTGTTTTAAGAAGTATGCTTTCCCAGAAAAGGCTGGTGTGCAATACCGTAGTATGTTTGTTGAGTTTTCAAAAAAACAACCAAAGGTGCCACCTAAGAAGCAAAAGAAAATCATGAAAGAGCAAAACAAGCTACATTTTCTTGTGAAAAGTAGAAAATATAAAAAGATAACCTCTTAAGACACAAGTGCTGAGGGCCAGTTCTTGGAATTAATCGCAAGGGACTAAATTACAACAAACTAATAAATTACAAGGATAAGTACCGAGCACCATTCCAGCAACTTACAGAGCAGCTTGGTGTTGCAATGACTGCAAGAAATATTGAATTATAAACAAAGCTTGCTCTTATGTCTTAGACTGAAGAAATAGGGGGAGATAAGAACTGGCCAAGAACTGGCCTCAGCACTTGTGTCTTAAGAGGTTATCTTTTTATATTTTCTACTTTTCACAAGAAAATGTAGCTTGTTTTGCTCTTTCATGATTTTCTTTTGCTTCATAGGTGGCACCTTTGGTTGTTGTTTTTGAAAACTCAACAGCACCGTTTATTGACCACTCTTTGAATAACAATGCCATATAAGACTGGCATGAAGACTGAACATTGTCGAGAGTTTGGACTTGAGCGGCATGAAGACTGAACATTGTCGAGAGTTTGGACTTGAGCCTTCGGCATCTTTACCTGGAGGTGTGTGTGCTCTGTATGAATGTTAATGATGTGTTAGACATTAAGAGTTGTAATTATTCTTGGGTTCATTTATAGACTCTCTCTCTCTCTCTCTCTCTCTCTCTCTCTCTCTCTCTCTCTCTCTCTCTCTCTTTCTCTCTCTCTCTCTCAACTCTTGCCTACATTGCAGTCTCTCACTCACTCTCTCACTCTCCTTGCGTATCTGCTGCCTTTTTGCTTTTCTTTCTTTTCTTTTACCCCCCTGGTGTAGAGTTAAAATACGCACGTGCCTAAGCTAACTCCTGGGGAGTTACTTTCGATCAAGAAATGTTGATCCAGATTGACTCCCGGGGAGTTAAAAAAATAGAAGGGGGGAGTCATTCTGGCCTTATGCCAGGACTGCCCCCCACACACACACACACTGCAGACAGACACTTGACACATGACACTTGAAAACTTTACTTGACAAGGTTAAGATCTTAGGCTTACATAAAAGCCTACTGATCCAATCTGTCTTTGATAAGCACTAATAATAGTAGTAAACAAAGCTGACTAGAAGCATGCAGAGAGAGACAGAGAGAGAGGGAGAGAGAGAGAGAGAGAGAGAGAGAGAGAGAGAGAGAGAGAGAGAGAGAGAAGGCGGGGGGGGGGGGGGGGGGTAAAAGAAAGAAAGAAAAACAGACAGACAGACAGAGGGGGAGTGGGGGAGACACTAGAGACAGGGACACTGAGATAGATAAACAAATAGACAGGCAGACAGAGAGACAAGCGAAGAGAGAGGGAGAGAGATTAAGAGAGACAAACAGAGAGACAAGCAAAAAGGCAGACAGACAAGCAAGAAGAGTGAGAGAGTAAGCGAGAGACTGAAAGAAAGTTGGGGGGGTGGGGGGAGACAGACAGACAGACAGCAGACAGAGGGGGAGGGAGGGAGGGTGGGGTGTATATTGAATGTGTAATTCTCATATCGTGACAAACACATAAAATTGAATGTTTTGTGGTGGGGGAGTTAATCTAAAACAGGGGGGAGGGGGGGTCATTCTGGCGTGGTTTGTTTTAACTCCCGGCGAGTTGAAATTGGCACGTGCTGATTCTAACTCCCGGGGAGTTGAAAAGTGGAGGGGAGTTAAAATGGATCGTTACACCGGTTTTACCTCAGCACAGTTCACTGGCCAACTAAATCTTCGCGCTCGTGTATTTTTTTCCCCCAGAGAACGTAATAATGCCGGTTCTAGCTCAACCGCCCTCAACCAGTTTCGGGCGGTTGACTCTAGTCCCGGCATTATTACGTTCTCTGACAAGTAAGACTTCAATAACCAAAAAAATAACGATTTTTTACAAACAAACATACTGTGTAGGGTTATCCGTTTTCAATACTAATTTACAAAACTTTTCAGATTTTAGTTTTTGCTTAATCCTGCGTTTTTCCTGATCATTTTCAATAACATTATTTTCACGCATACATTCATCAAATGCGTCTCTGTCTTTCATGTGAAATAAAACTACAGTCTTTAACTGTTCTCTAAAGTCTGCCAAACAATCATCTATAATAATAGTGTCTGCGCCACTTCTTGTGTCTCTGTCACTGGTAATATGAGAAAGGTAAATGACGGGGTCCACACCCCTAATTGCTGGTGCCGGCAGTAAGAGCTTGTAAGGGAGAGATAATAGCTAGCTTGCGACGTGCGCCCGACCATTAATGTTCATGTGCAACGGTTATTTATAGTAACAGTCAGCAAGGCTAGTTTCGCTGCAGCATACGCCCCCCACTATTTCACAGAGTTTTGCAGAGAGCGGCGCGAGGAGTGTGTTTTATTGTGCTCTTACTGACTACTGTGTTTGGCTGTGTTGTTATTTTAACAATGGCTAACAGGTTTACCGAAGAACAGGCTCGCGCTATTCAAGATCACAAGTTTTACTTCACTAGCATGTTAGAGTATTTGTCAAAAAAAGAATAGGCGAAGCCTGTTCTCTGCCAGCAAAACCCCAAAAGAAGCATTGCTTTTCTAGAAGGAACAGAAAAAGAAAAAGGCGAACCAACTGCTTTAGAAATGAACGCCTATCTTAAAGGCTTGTTGGTTCAAGAAAATGAAAACACTGAAAGCAATATTGTGAACAAGTTTATAAGCCGGTTTCAATAGTGTTTGACCATTGATGAGATGGTTCCTTATCTAAAAAATGGCGCTACATTGTTGAAGCTGGCCAAAAGCAAATCAATCCTTTCATGCATTGATTGTTGGGCGCTGGCTTGAGACAGCTCAAGTCATGTTTAAAAAAAACAAAAATGCTTCAAACATGGCGTTCATTTCTTAAGATGCAGGTGAACATGGCTGATTCGTATGCTAGAAAACTTATTCAACTTTCTGTGTGTTTTTATAACTATCCTAAATTTCACAAGCTAGGAATCAGTATAAATGAACTGTGTAGCAAACGTCAAAGTATCATTAGGCTTATGCAACTGAATAGCGATTTTCTGGGGGTTCTGGCAAACAAACTAGATAGGGTTAGGCAGACCTTAGTACATCTACCAGTATGGAGAGGAGTAGTGTGCAGCCAGCACTATCTCCTATAAATGCTCCAAATATACAATGACGGATGTAATACTACTGGCGATTAGAGCTGCATAAAAGCTCGGCTACAGCAGTAACTGCTGTAACTCTGCCAAGCCAGTTGCAAGCCTGGTTGAGAAAAGAGGAGCACAGCAGCAAACTAGGCCAAACGACCCTATGTGATCACTTGACCTGCAAAGCGCAGCAGTAAACTAAGCCAAGTGATCACATAGGATCGTTTGCCCTGCAAAGCTCAGCGGCAAACTAGGCCAAACGACCTATGTGATCACTTGGCCTAGTTGATTGAGGTGCGCGCGAGACACAACCTGTTGAGTCACAAAGCAAGTGGCCCCCAGTTCCACTTTGAGACACTTGACCCTCACCCCAAGTCTCCCAAGTCCTTAATTAAGTTCTTAATCAAGTTACTCCAAGTTCTTAATTAGTTTTTAATCAAGTCACCCAAGTTCTTAATTAAGTTTACTCTAAGTTTCTACTTAAGTCACCTCAAGTTCTTAATCAAGTTCTTAATAAGTTCTTGATCAAGTCACCTTAAGTCACCCTAAGTTCTTAACTTAAGTCATCCTTAAGTACAACCAAGTTCTTATTCAAGTTTAACTTATAATTATTTATTAAGTTTTTAAAGTATTATTGCATTTGAAATGGATCAAAATGAACTTTTGTTGTTGGCGGGTTTGGCAGGCTTTTTTGTTCGGCTTCTGTAATTTAGTGGTTGAGATTTTTTTGACGCTTTGGTTTTTTGCTGGCGTTGTTTATATATTTTATAACCGTAATAACCGCCCCTGCGGCAATGCTGCCAAAATGACAATTGCTTTAAGAAAATTCCACGAAGCTTTGGGGGGTAGGCAACCCTGTTGTTGTAGGTCTTGAATCATCTTGTTCTGGCGTTTTTATAGCTGGCGTTGAAGCAACTGGCTGCGGCTCTAGCACTTTTTCATTATGAGTTTTATGTGCTTGAAATTTTTGTTTGTTTGTTCCACTCTGCTAATTGTTTTCCTGCCGCAACGTGCCAGGATGAGGCGGCTTTTTACTGGCCACTTTCTCCACCTGATTTGGTGTTTTCTGATTCTGATTCTGCTGATTTTCTGGCTCGGTATTTTTAAGGGAAACAAAATCTATATGATTAAAAGTAATTAATCCCGATTAGCGGCGACATAATGTTCCAAATCTGTAATATAGATCACATCCTAGAGACTCTAATGACTTTGTTAAAACTGGATCCTGCGTTAAATCATACAAAGTCTTGTTCAGAATCAATAGGCACAAATTTACTTACTAGTTTAGTGTACAAACTAAGAGCCGTTTGCCCTACACTTTTTACCATTCTTGATCCCAGTTGCGCTTCATACTGTTATGATACTTTACAATGTCTTGTGGCGACATTTGTTGAATCTGTTCTATGCTGAATTCATTTCCGAGGAACTGTTTTGTTTTTCCGCATGCTGCCAAAGAATACAGTCTTTCTTTTTTTGGCATAACAGCTTGGTCATCAACTTGATCATTTGTAATCATAAGTTCAGGAAGGTTTAGGCTGCCCTGTAGTAGATCGTCGCCGTTCATGTTTTTATTAATTATAATTATTTTATTTTTTAAAAATGAGCACCGAAAAAACTGTTACCAACCTTGTATACCATTCTGCTGTTATTGGAGGCCTAAGTGTAGGATACACAATGCTTGGTAAAAGCCTGTTAAAAATAAAACCAGCAGATCTTGGCAAGCTAGGCTTTGAGGATTCAGCAAAGCTAATTGCTGTTATAACAGCTTCATTTGCTACGAAAGATTTTCTAGTTAAGCAAGGAATAATTCCTGACAGTATCAATATGTAAAATTAAAAAAAATACATTTATAAAAATGGCTTCATTCGAAATTGATGATAGGCGGCGCTGTAGTGAATGCGCTTGCTTTTAGCGGAAGTAATTACGCGTTTAGTAAACTGCGGGATGACGGCGAGAGAAAAAGACATAACAAAGCTATGGAGCAAACTAGCCGCAGCACAAGACGCCTATGAAAAGCAGAGAATTGAGCAGTTAGATTTTATTAACGACAAACTCAAAAAAGGGACATGCGGCTTACACATTTAAAGACGTTGACCAAGCAATAAAAGAATATTTTCTTGTAACAGGCAAACCAATCGAGACATTACCCCCACCAAAATTCAGTGACTTTTATCAACCATCAGAAAAACAAAAGATGCAAGAAATCGTGTTTATCGTCTTTGGTATGACGTTGTGTATTTTGTTGCACAAAATATTGGCTGAATAAAATGAACAAAATCTATTATTCGCCAAAAGGATATGGAAGGGAATCACGGCAATAAAAAAGCTAAGCCAAGCAGCAGGAGTCAGCGAACAAACAGCAAAGGAATGGTTATCTAAACAAGCGATTTGGCAAATTTATTTACCTGCGCCTAGACGATACAGAGACCACACTTTGTGAATACAATACCGAACGACACCCATCAAATGGACCTTCTATATTTACCCATGATACGATTAGACGAAAAAGATTTAAGTACGCACTTACAGTCATTGACATAGCTTCAAGATACAAAGATGCAGAACCATTAACACAAAAGAGTGCTTCTGCTGTTGCTGTTGCTATACAACTGATATTTTCAACGAGGCCCATTAACTTACCCTCGCATGATTCAAGTCGATGATGGAAAAGAATTTAAAGGCCAAGTGAATCAATTATTGTTAAAACATAGAGTTACCATTAAAAGAGGCATTCCAGGAGTTCACAGATCACAGGCTTTAGTTGAAAACTTTAACAAACAGTTATCTGAAAGACTTTTTTCCTACCAGTATCACAGAGAGCTGATTGACAATTCTCGCAACACAGGAATGGGTTAGAAGACTTCCCTCTGTTTTGCGCGCTATGAATAATGAAGAATTTAAATTAACGGGGCTAAAACCAGTACAAGCAATCAAAAAACAAAACAATAAATGTTGCTGAAGACTCAGTACAACCAGCAAACTATTGCCGTTTGGTTTAAAAGTAAGGTACCTTTATTTACCGGGGGAAGCAGAAGGGGACACTCGCATCAGGGCAACAGATCCAGTTTGGAGTGTTGACCATACGAAATAAAAAGAATTGTAAAAATGAATCCCCCCGTGTATTATTTATGAGAAACTGACACAACAAAACAACCAGCTCCTCAAAGATCTTTTGTGAAGGAAGAACTGCAGATAATCCACCAGACACAGTTCCAGTTGCTTAATTAATTTTTAATTTACATAAATTGGAAGCTCAGAAGGAAGCGCAGAACGAAACAAGAATGATAAATGAAGAGAACTTGGATTGATACGGGAATTATATGATACGAATTCTATTATTAAGGACGCATTTACGAGGATTTATCAGTACATGGCAATGCATCCAGATCACCTAAAACCCCAAAATTTCCCCAAATATTTTGATCATCAGATATGGGGAAAAGAATATCTTGAAATAATAAAAAAAAATTAGAGCACATCAAGCAAACATGAAAAATAATTTGACTGAATTGGTTAAGGATATGATTGAGCTTACAACAAAACTTGAGGAAAAATATGAAGAACGTATGTATTTATGCTGTTCTCCAGTGCCCAATTGCATATGAAAACTCTGGATTAACAAATACTCGTTTTGTGTTGGTGCTGTCAGGAGACTTTTTTGTTACAACTGTTGTGCTGATCTCATGTAGATTAGATCGTAGTTTTACGTTGTCATGATGAAAAGTATGTTTATTGAACAATGTTTCTTTGTAGTTGTCATGTGATATGTTTGATGCACAACACTGCGAGATATTCCCTTTGCTTTTTTGATGGTTTTTTTTTGGCTCGAAAGACGTACATTTTCGACCTTAAACCAATAAACTCCTTAATCACCCCTCCAGATATTTCATCCTTCATCTTTCCTAAAACCTTTTTATGAACGGATGAATGCAAAGGCGAATCTTTAGGGTAATCAGATGTGTCATACCATCCCGCATGCCCTTTAGCTACTTCTATTTCCATGTCTTTATAGATGTCTTCAGTAGGGATATCTATAACAAAACTATCTGTATCTGTGTAAAGTACTCTGGACTCTGGATACAGGGGTTTAAAGTAGTCATAAAGAAATTCTAACATCAAAAGCTTTGATAATTCTAAAACAGTAAACCCAATAAATACAGGCTTGTCCAATTTGACTTCTTTTTTTTCATCATTATGCCAAAAACCCCATCATGAAATCTTCTAAAGTCCTGATAATTTGGTTTTGAAGTCAGCTTAATTGCTTCGTTCTCTTTGGTGACCAATCTGACATCTTTACGTTTGTGGGGATTTTCCATAGTCTTTCCGGAACAGCTGTTGTTCATCAGCTTGAAAAGTCTTTTTCTGAAGCATCTGTGGATTTAGTTCTAAGATCAGTGTTCTTCATGATGTATGGTTTCATGAACTGTTCTTGATCAAAGCAATTACACGATGAACTGCTCTCAACTTTAAACCATGTCTTAAAAAAAATTGTAGAAGTCTGTAATGACAGACATAATTTTTTTTACCTCGAAGATTAGGCACAAGTTTAGGTGGCTCTGTTGGATTCATCTTTAGACTTTCTGCTGCTAATGGGTAGTCATTATGTAGGTCATTGGAGTTCATGATGATATTCTAAGTCAACTTCTAGAATAAGACCTCTTTTACGATCAGCTGTAAGAGTATGCAGTTGTTCTACAAATTCTTGAATGTTTTTATACCGCCAGTGTACATTTTAAAGTTACGTAATGGAAGTGATTGCGCCATAGCCCACCATACAGATTGTTTGCATCTAAATACATGAGATAGTTGGACCTTTTACTTGGATCATAATCATCTAGGTATTTGTTGTTTGCTTTACAGTAATGATGCGACGCCATACTAATTCCTCCGCGCAATCCGTTTTCATTCATCTGAATCATTGGTAAATCTGACAAGAAATCAATCTGTACTCCAGTAAACTTTAAGAAAGCATCCCAACTCATCCGGGCGCAGAAATGTAATGCGCGGGGATCCAGGCTATAATGTTTCATGCAGGTCTTTCTGTAATTTTCAAAGACGTCCGCCAACAAACAAACGTCAGCCATCAAGTATAAATCATGATAGTCTCCATTGTTTTACACTCTAACTTCTGCCATGCTTCTTGAGCATGCTGGTAATCAAAATTTCACTGATGTCCTTTCCTCTAAGACTAGAAAAGAACGCGCCTTTAGGTGGAAGTGAATCTTCATCAAACCTTTCCCAACTGTTCATGTACTCATAAGGGTAAACGCCCTTTCTAACAAGAGTTGGGTCAACATATTCTTCTGTTATTGGGCAGGACTTTAAGGACATAGCCAGTGACTCTAATGATCCCATCAGGTGTTGCATAGAGTCATAAAAAACATGTTATTTAAAGTGAAACACATGTACTTTTCTGATGACTGTGCAATGCATGTTATCCTGAAGGCGTTGGAGTCGCTGAAGTCGTTGGAGTCGCTGCCTACTGCTTGCTTTTATAAGATGAGAGTCGTAACCTCGCAAGTTATGAAGAAGATGGGCAGCTTCCATGTCTTTGGTTCAAACTTTAGTTGAAGATTGCAGTTGTTGTGCGCTGGTCCTCTGAACTTTCCGCTAATGTGATCAGGGTCTCTTCCTGTCGGATTCGCTGCGTCTGATGAGAGGCCTAAACCACAAATCCAACAAATGTGTGGCTGAGTCATACTGTTGTTGATCTTCGGGAGTCATAATAATGTCTGAGAGATTCAGATTATTAGAACAGGCGTTACGCACTTGCTGCATGCGTTTTAAGAAGTATTTTGCAGCATCTGGCCCTCTATACAATTCTGGTTCTGAATGGGCACCATCCGACATGACAATGATAAAGGCATAGGAACAAATCTGATGATTACCATTAAGACAGTTTTCGGAAGTTTCTGTGGGGCCGGCCCCTTCATAAGGAACAATAAGCGACTCGAAGTCTGCGTAAACTACGTAGGGGACTCGTTTGCAGCCGTTTCCAGTTTTTAAAAACTAACTTTAGATCCGGGTGGGGGCGTAGTTAGTTCTGTATTACAGTCAACTGGGTTAATACAATGTTTTATATGTTCAAGCGCGGCTTGAATGGATGGCATTCTTGTTAAACATTTTTTACAGAATTCTTGTTTATGTTCATTCTTTGAAGCATGCGTCAATAATCTACTCATTGTTCGTATCAATGTGTAATGCGGTAGCCCTGCTGGTGAAAACATCAGTAGTAAGTCAACATGATTTTTGTCTGGTTCGCCAATCGATGGACTGTTTTTGGACACTCTAATAGGCCCCCAAATTTGTTTTCTCAGACCATGTGTATACATTAACAGTTATTGGTTTGTTTTGTTCTTCAAACCGATCAATTTTGTCCACGCTAACAGGAAAGGATATTCCACTAAAGTTAAGATCATTAATGTAAGGTTCATAGTTAGATACTCTCTCTGCGTTTTTGCGGACGTAATGCAGCCTTGCAAGAACACACCACATAAAACATTTGTTGTCTGAATTCTTTATGTTTAGAACTGCTCTTTTTGCGACTAATGCTGGAGGTAGTGAAATGTAAGACTTGCCTACAATCGGCTCATACTTAGCCTGTTTTAATCTGATCTCTAAGACTTCGCCCTCTGCCAACCAGAGCCTCTCATTTTGGCTTCTTCAGCGGCCACATCAAACTGTGTGAGCAGTTGGTCTGCCCAACCAGGTGTTAAGTCATTATGAGAAAGAATAACCTGTTGTTGAGTCGAGACCCAGACTTCTAGATTTTCTTCATTTATTGTTATATAGTCGATTAAAACAGCTAACATTACTTTAACTGGCGGGTCTATTGTTAGTTTACCTGGAACTTGAGAAATAGCATGAACAACACTTGCCTGTACGTTTGCTGGATCAATGACTTCTAGATTAATATCATTTAAAGCTTTTGACAAACGCTCCCCTCGAGCATTCCTTTAAAATTCGTCAGCCATGTTGAGTTTTCTTTTCTAACTCAAAATATTTATTTAAATTAAAAAAAAAATACAACGACTCAAAGTCGTCTTAATCAGAATCAATATCAACGGTCTTTTTGTGCTTGGACTCATAAACATAAGTATTAAACGCCCTTTGATGTTGTTAATGTGAGCTGTTTAGAACAGAGTTTAATGTTTGTTTACTTTTTTTAAACATTCCTTTTTTTTCTGCTCGGTGTTGGCTGTTTAGAAAAACTTGCCTTGCCTTTTTGAAGATCAAACTTTTGTCTTTTATAGTCATCAAAATCGGCCTGTAACGACTAAATTCTTCATCCTTGATGTGTGAGTCAAAATAGCGCTTTATTTATTTGGTCAGTTTGAACGAAAATAAGTTTAGCTGTTATTAGTTGAACCATAGCTGTGTGCTTTTGGAGTTTAGTTTTTTAAATTTTTTGCTAGCAGCACTTACAGCTAATGAACACAGGCCAAGAGTTAAAGACAAACCGCCTAGAGGTAAAGCTGCGGGTGCACCTACGCCTGTTGCTAAGAGGCCTACACTTGTTCCTGCTGATAGAGCACTAATTGTCGATGCTCCAGTATTAACATATGTAACAGCATTAAAGGCAGCAGAATACCTTCGTTTGGTTTTGCTGTATTTTGAAAGGTCTTGCTCTAGTACTCGCTGCATTTGTGTAATGTTTGTTAATCTAAAGGTTTTTATGTCAGGGGTTTCTACTATCCCTTCGTTTGGCGACTTGGCGCTGTAGGCACATTTGGATAAACCTGAACAGACATGCTTTTTTTAAAATAAAAAATAATTTAGTATTGTATATCTTTTAATTAATCTGTTATCTTGAATATTCAGCTGCGCATATATATTAAAACAAATGTACATTAACTGGTTTATCGCCATCTTTTTCTTTATCAATTTGAATGTTTATTCCGTCTTTAACAGTTCTCCCACTTCCATGCAACTGATTATCCTTGTCGATCTTAGGTCAATCCATAAGCCGTATTTTGTTGTTAAATATCATCAAGCCTAACACTGTGAAGGTGTAGATCTTTAGACACAAGGTCTACTGTTGGAAAGTCTACACTCCCACCCCCAAACAATTTTCTTATTTCGTCAAAATGCTGATAAGGTTTAAGCCCGCTAGCGTAGATTTGGTTAGGATACCCTCAATCGAACATTGTACTTTCGTTATTTTAGGATTAATAAAATTTTCACTTCCTCTTTTGAACGTTCTTCATCTTCACACAGCAATAAAATACCTTTAAGCGATCTTGCTGTGGCACTACAACTAAAATTCCATATAGCGTCATTCTTGCTTCTGGGATATGTTGTATGATGAATCACTCTTTCATAATATATTGCTAATTTTGCCTGATATTGTTGCTCAATCAGCCTTGCTAAATTTGGGTTACTAACAGCGTCAAACTCTAACGAGATGTCAGAAATGCTGTACTTTGCTTCGGTGTCTGATGATCTGATAACACGTTTTATTTTATTGAAAGTTAGTTCATATGACAATCTGTCTTTTAATGCTCCTTGAAAGTATGGCGCATGCGCACTTAAACAACTCAAAATCTAAGGGAATAGAAAAGCGATTTCCATACGCAAAATTTACAGCTATATAGTTTTTGCCGTCTTTAGCATCTTCAGCGCCTATTTTTATGTTTTAGCGCTTCTTCATTTTCGATTCCTTGAAACGCAACGTCAGCCCTTTCATTCGTGGTTAGCCATAGATCAGAATAGGTTAAAAATATGCCTGCATTGTGTAAAGAAATATTTCTTGCCCCTCAAGTTTTATAGAAATTTTCTTAACGATTGCCCGTCCCAAATTCTGGACAACTGTCCTGTTTGGGTCTGTTGCTGAATCGAGTTTCTATTTTGAAAGTAAGTCGCGCAGAGCCTGGCACAATCACTTCATCTGCTCCCTAGGTCTGGAAATTTGACAGTAAGAATTTGATCTGCATCAATAGTAGATGGATTATTTGGAACTGTAATATTCCGTTTATTTCCCTTCACGCAAGGGCTCTTTCAGTCTCTATGCGGGTCAAGAATTGAACCATATGCTTGTGACTTTTTTATAAAACAAAATAAAAAGTTAATTATTTAAAACATGGCAGGCATTGAAGGTGAAGAAGATTATGATGTTTTTGATCCTGGAGACGACATGAGTGAAAGGGCTCCTTTGGCACAACCATCGCGCTCATTGATGTATGAATTAGCAGAAAGTCGGCGTAAATTAACAGAAGGTAAGATCGAAGCATTATACCAAAGTTTAGGTCAAGAACCTCCCGAATTTATAGACCCTAATGATTTTGAAGTAAAAGATGGCGGCCATTTGCATGTGGAAAAACGATCAAGGACAACTTGTTCAGCTTACAACTAAAAAAGACCATTGAAGTTTTTAGCCATGGGTACAATTAGACAAAGCCTCAGGGTGAGCGTACAAAATCGTCTTGGCATTTCTAAACCAAAATTAAATAGGGATGCAGCTGCTAAACTTCAAAACACACAACAAAAACTTCCAACAGATAACCAAATGCAAAACATGGAACTTAAAGAATTAAATCAATCAGCAGGGGAATTAATAAATGTAATGGAAGCAGAAAACCAGTTTTTCAGAAGAAACAGCATTAAAAACTATACACAACCCGCCGCTACCCATGCGAGAAATAGCGGCCCTTTATCATGCTTTGAGAAGCATCAGAGGCGAATTAACAAACAATTTAGCAAAACTGGGTGAACTAGATGAGCATATAAAAAGAGAAAAAGAAAAACTCGTTGAAGCTGATGACTCCAACTTAGGGCATGATATTAAAGAAAGAATAACCCAAAGACTAAAAGATCTTGAACAAGAAAGATCAGCAAGACTAGAAATGTTGTCTACTAACCCAGAACAATTACGAACTCAAGTGAGCAGAATAAGAGATACTATTCAAAGAATTTTATTTGAAAACACAACGCTAGCAGAACGATACGAACATGTTTAGAGAGCAAGGAGTCACCTTAGCAAGCGTTATAACGTCCTTAGGATTTGCAATAAGTACACTGGTGATGGCTATTACAGGCGGCGGTGGTCAAAGCCCAGTGCCTCCACCGCCATCGCCTCCATCACCGCCTGATAAATCATGGGTAAAAAAACAGCTTGATCATCTTGCGGGTTTATTAAAAAAATTAGCCAGTAAAGCCATGGACGCTTTACGGATATATTAGGGGGTGTTGTTAGCTGGCTTTTGTCTACTGCAAGCAAAGTAGTTGGCTTTATGGCTGAGCACTTTGGACATTAGTTCTCTTAATAGTTGGATTAATTTTTAGTAAGATAAAGACCAAGTAATCCTAGGCCAGTTAATCCAAAAACAAGTGCTGTCTTTTCATATTCATGGTCATTATTTTTTTTTGACTTCGGGTTCTTCAACGGCCTTCGGGCTTTGGACCACGGGGATTGGATGACTTATTCTTTGGGGGTCGACTTGTTTGTTTACTGCTTGCAATATTACTGGCTCAGAATTTATTTCGTTTTTTCCGACTTTCTGTTCATCGCCTGCCACAAGGATTTCATTATTATAGTTTATTATTGTACCTATCTGGAGCCTGAGGTCAGAAGGCAGCATGTATAAACCAGTGCCAACAGCAAAGTTCTACTTTCGATCTTGCAAATTGTAAAACATTTTGGTACCTTTTAATACTTGAAGGTAAATCAAACTGTAGAATTAATGGCGTCCTCTAAATTTGCTAAGTATTGTTTTTGTGCATCAAACCAGTAGAAGGATCAGTTATGCTCGATCTCGTTTGCGCTTGCGAACCTAGCAAACACCAAACGTAAGTACGAATAGAGTCGTTTATTCGTTCTATTCCTGCTTTAGTTAGGCCCTTAGAAGTGTCTAAGATAAATGTTGTCCATGCTGTTTTATGCTCTTGCTCTATGGACCTAGGTGAACAGCTGTGCCTGAAGAGAAAGATGTGTAAGGGGGATTCCAGTCATAGTTATACTTTCTGTGCACGCCCCAAAATAAGGGGTGCCTAAGCCATGATTGCGGTCCAACTTTTGTCTAAAGTCTGTCTTGGCCTTAATATTAAATTCGTTACAAATCCTTTCAAAAGCCTTCATGTCTATTCTGTTGCTAAATGGATAAACGGTTGTCATTTGGTAATGGAAATTGCAGTTCAGTCAAAATACGTCTGAAGGTGTAATAAAAATGAAATCTGTACACTGACCTCACCAAAGGATCAGGATGATTTAAGTGATCAGCATACGACACTCCACACCCCGTTGATGCACAAAACACAGCAAAGTTTAACTGGTTCTGATAAAACTGCATCGGATGACTAAACCACACTTTCGGATGTGGTCGTTTTTAATAGGAGGGTTAAGATAGCTCTTCAATGGAGTACTAACCCTTTTCTTGAAAGGTGTCAGACTGAGTCACAGAAATGTCAAGAGTATCAGTTGTCATATTTTAAGATTGTAGTGCGGCCCAACAGAATATTTTGCATTAGTATATTTAAATGCCCTCATTTTTATTTCGTTTAAAAAATGTTTGTAACAATAACAACTCAAGACCGTCCTTCGTTTTTAGAACATGCTATTGATAACGATTGCGGAACCAGAATGGTTGCACTTCATGAAATTTTTTACAAAGTCGTATGGTTTAATATAAGTGAATCGAAGAATAATAATAGATTAAAAAAGTTGATAATAGAGGACAATTAGTTAGCCAGTTAACCATACATGATGGTTATTATGGGTTTTGCTCACTAAAAGAAGCAATGAGTAACTTTGACATTACTCTCAAACTTAACAATGCGAATCTGAAAAACAATGTTGACCTTCAAACCTGAAAAAGAAGAAGTAGGTTACTATTTTGATGGAGAGCTAGCTAAAATGTTAGGCTTTAAAAACTGCCAATCGACCCATTCATTTGTTTTAGAGTTACGCCAAACAAAACTACTTATGAGGAGGAAAATCCGCTCGATCTTGCATTACATTCATTACTCTATGTTCATTTGGACGAGCTGAGCACTGATGAAAACTTATATGATGGAAGGCCCTCAACAGTTTTAAGAGCTCTTCCATCTGGGAAAGCTGCATATTGCGATTATGAAATTATACAATTCCCTAATTTACAGTTTAAAAGATTAGTTTGTGGGAGGGTCGGATCATTTAATATAAAAATCGCAGACAAAACAGGGAAAGTCGTGAAATGTGATAACCTGCACATTGTTTTGGAAATAAATAATAAGTTGTACTAAAAAATGTCGCGTGGGCCAGAAGAATCCGGAGTTACATTAGCGCCTGTGAGGTGTATAACTTTAGAATTAAAAGACCTTGCAGACGTTGCGGACTTTGAACAGAATGGCGAGATAGGCGCTTTGTATGGTTTTGAGTACACTAAAGATGGTGATTATAAACGCAAAGAGGTTGGCGACAACAAAAGTTTCCTAAACTAGAGCAACTGCGCAATTTAGAAGCAAATAATGCTGGCCAGTATGAATATAAATAGTTAGAAAACCTGACAGCAAATGGCACTTAGAACCATATTTAGAATGGGACATAAAATTTGAATTCATAAGCCATTTACATTTTTTAGCCCTCAAAAAAGTTTCAGAAAAGCATTCAACTTGGCCCTTTACATGTAAGTCTTATGCCAGAGGACAATAGTCGGAAAGAGATCGAAATAAAGCCGTTTGGGAGCAAACAGTACATCCTCCACAGAAAGGAATCAGTTTTGAAAGATGCTTCTACAAAATTACAGTTCATTCCACAAATGAAATTAGGAGACACGTTCACAATGATATTTGAAATTTCTGTCTTAAAAGATGAGGAGAGGGATGGGGTTGTGGGCGTTAGTGACGTCCTTTTAAAAGGAATTCTAATTAGCTGGCAAAACTTAGACGTTGAAAAACTTAAAGTTACTGTCGTCGTTCTTAACAACGGTGGGGAGATTAAAGTCATTATATCCAGTGACAAAATCAATATTAGTCTAAATAGAAGGAATCTCAGAGAACTGACTTGGATTAATCTTACACATTTAGATGTTATAGGATTTTATTATACTGAACAAGTTTTGACAGAAAGTATAATAAAAACAATAACTGGATTAAATTAAATTCTGTTATAAAACTATGGAGCAGTTAAACTTTATGATAAAAAAGCCTCATTGTTCATTGATTTGTGGACAGACTGATTGTGGAAAAACAATATTTGTCCTAGACCTATTACAAACAGTTTATCGCTATAATTTTGATTATATTGTAATTTTCTGTCCAACGCTTAAATGGAACAAAGCATATCATGATAGAAGGTTTATATGGACAGATGATGACGTATTTTTAGTTGATCCTAGCAATAAACTGAGTGACTGTTTAGAATACTTTTATAGAATGTTTGAAGGAGCGCAGACACTATTTATTATAGATGACTGTTCGGCAGAAAAAGACATAATTAAAAAGAGAAACACTTTGTCAAAACTGGCTTTCAGTGGAAGACATGCTGGGATAAGTGTGTGGATTTTATGTCAAAAATATAACACAGTTTTAGAAGACTTTAGAGAACAGTTAAAGACTGTAGTTTTATTTCACATGAAAGACAGAAACGCATTTGATGAATGTATGCGTGAAAATGATGTTATTGAAAATGCTCAGGAAAAACGCAGGATTAAGCAAAAACTAAAATCTGAAAAGTTTTGTAAATTAGTATTAAAAACGGATAACCCTACACAGTATGTTTGTTTGTAAAAAATCGTTATTTTTTTGGTTATTGAAGTCTTACTTGTCAGAGAACGTAATAATGCCGGTACTAGAGTCAACCGCCCGAAACTGGTTGAGGGCGGTTGAGCTAGAACCGGCATTATTACGTTCTCTCCCCCTAACAGCATGCGGTAACCCTATTATTTTTGATACCTATTACATTTTCTGGGCAGAATAATCTTAAATTCCAAGGCCGGCCACATTTTCATTTAAGTGGGACATGATGATCGCTGCCATCTGGAATATACATAATTCCTTCAATAACAAGATGGCCATAGATTATTGACATTTTTTTGTTTTGGCTTCTGGCTAACTTCAAGTGTGGTAATAACCTTCTTCTAATCTCCTTCACTCTGTAAGAAAGTCTTCACCAACAAAAAGCTGAGTACCCTTTAACTTTCTTTTCGCTCGCTAGATCCTGTCTTTATCTTCATAAATGGTACAGCGTGCAGTAATGGAGGAGTCTGACCCAGAGTTTAAACGATGAATTCCACGTCTCTTAACAGTTCTAACTTGTCTGTGACCATGTCCTGTACAAGAGCCTCACAGTCCTGTCAGGTCTCTCGTCCCCTGCATGGAATGCCATGTATTTGGAACGACCCTCAAGAGCATCGATCTTCCAGTCCAAAGCTTCAACTTTCTGATCCAGTCTATTATTTTCGGATTCTGAATGTTCGTTTTCTTGTCTTAAATCGGAAAGTTCATTTTTAAGAGAGATATAATTTCTCCTTGAATGCTACTCCTTTCACCTCTTTCATATCTCCATTCATCTGCTCACACTTACATTTCACATCACTCGGCATTGTCATCAAATCCTTCAGGCTGGGATCCTTGGCGTGAGTAGATGACGTGTCATACGTAGATCCTGTCCTGACCATACTGTCCCTGCGCGCACCAGCCCCAGAGCTGTCCAGGCGGGTCTGTCGCTTGCTGTCAGTGGTCTCGGTGCCAGGTCCTGGGTTGAGCTCCGCGTCCCCACACTGGTGAAGTAAATTCCTGAAGAAGAATAGGAAAAGGAGCACTCCTACCACGACACTGTCAACACGGGTTCTGGGCTTCAAAGAGGACACCCGGCGCTGCGCTCAACATTCAGCACGCTTCAGCAAGGAAGCTGTAAATGTCAGCGCGAACTGACCACACACGGACTAAAAGTTATTGGGGCAAATGGCATACTTCCTTACAAAGGCACTGGTCAGTCACAAACGCTGTACTCCTTTACGCAGAGAAAATGGTCCGATTATGCAGAGCTCGTAAACCGTGACTTGTCAGTCTTCTCTCGATAACCCCCCCCCCCCCTCCGCAGAGAGAGAGAGAGAGAGAGAGAGAGAGAGAGAGAGAGAGAGAGAGAGAGAGAGAGAGAGAGAGAGAGAAAGCGCATGAATGTGTGTGTGTGTGTGTGTGTGTGTGTGTGTGTGTGTGTGTGTGTGTGTGAGGAAAATGGAGGGATGTAACAATTGAGTGTGCCGGGGAGAGAGAGAGAGAGAGAGAGAGAGAGAGAGAGAGAGAGAGAGAGAGAGAGAGAGAGAGAATGACAATGACAAAATGTTTAATGAGCCAGGCCTTCTGCCCATGTCAAGGGGAGGGGGTACAAACGGAAATCATGTCAGGATACTACATTGAAAATGAATATGATTAACATCCATACTAACCTGCAGACAAAATAGCAGGATTACGGATTTTAAATGCATCAGTTAGATATGCTGCCAGTCTGCACATTAGTGTCACACATCAATAACGATAACCTGAAAGAAGAAGGGTAATTGTAATACTTACAGGGAATGTATTTTTCTTTAACATTTGAGTATTTGGGACAGACGCATATAAAATGAAGTTCACTTTCTGGGACACTCTCACAAAATGGACAGTTAGGGGAGATATTATTGGAGTATCGGTACCGATGCGTTCGTAATGCTGAAACAACATATCATTCGTAGCTTTTTACTATCATTGTCAACATCATTTTTTACAATACTGTCGCAAACTGTGCGAAATGTTCGTAAAGCTTTACGTACCGTACTTCACGTCTTTTTTTCTGCACAGTCTCTGTCAAACCATGGCTTTTGTCTAAAACTATCTACCCTAAACGTCTTTAACATACTTTTGTCTAAAACTATCTACCCTAAACGTCTTTAACATACTTTTGTCTAAAACTATCTACCCTAAACGTCTTTAACATACTTTTGTCTAAAACTATCTACCCTAAACGTCTTTAACATACTTTTGTCTAAAACTATCTACCCTAAACGTCTTTAACATACTTTTGTCTGAAACTATCTACCCTAAACGT
>CM031606.1:87446117-87448617 GCA_018398815.1 Conus ventricosus | reverse complement strand
ATAACTGAATGTATTTTCGTTGAAGACACTGACGAAAACGAACGACGGGGGGCACTCGATAGATCCCCGTCTCGATAGATCCCCGTCTCGATGGATCCCCATCTCGATAGATTCCCGTCTCGATGGATCCCCGTCTTGATAGATCCCCGTCTCGATAGATCCCCATCTCGATGGATCCCCGTTACTGTTTTTGGGTACGGGAATCTATCGAGATGGGGATCTACCGAGATGGGGATCTACCGAGACGGGGATCTATCGAGACGGAAATTCGTCCACATGTAGTGGGGGATCTATCGAGACGGGGATCTACCGAGATGGGGATCTACCGAGACGGGGATCTACCGAGACGGAAATTCGTCCACATGTAGTGGGGGATCTATGAGACGGGGATCTACCGAGATGGGGATCTACCGAGACGGGGATCTATCGAGATGTACCCCTAACGGCCATATATTGTAGGCCATATCTGAAGAAGACGTTTTACATGCCATTAGAAAACTAAATGGTAAGTCTGCTGGTCCAGATAGACTTATAAGTGAGGTTTTTTTTTAAATTCCGATGAGTTAGTTGCTACTTTCTTCGTAACATTATTAACCAATTATTTGCAATTTGAATATATCCGAAAACTTGGACAAAATCTATAATTATCCTTTTATTTAAGGAAGGTAATGTTAATGACGTGAACAATTATAGAGGTATCTCTTTATGTGAGTAAGTAGCGAGTTACAAAGTTCAGTTAATAATAACAGATTACAAGAATGGATTAGCCAGTATGACATGTAAGCACCAAGCCGGATTTAAGAAGGGATATTCAGCAATTGCCCATGACTTTACTTTGCTGCTATCCCCAAACAATTTGCCTACAACAAGAAATTGTATATTGTCTTTGTGGACTTTAAAAGGGCATTCGATTCTATTTCTAGAAGGTTGTTGTGGCCAGTTCTGATCAAGAACGGAATCACGGGTAAGTTTTTTTTTCGTTGTGTTAAAAGTGTGTAGAAAGAAGTAAAGACAAGAGTGAGGACTGGGGCAACATTATTTGATGCGTTAAAGTGTAGTCGTGGGGTTAAGCACGGGGATGTTTGTAGTCCATTTCACTTTTTATTAACGAACTGGCTTTTGAAAAAATTGAGAATGGTCTTCATATAGTTACGTTGGATCTCATAGAACTGTTTACTTTACGCTGATGACATTATTTCATTATCTGTAACAGTTGTCGGTTTACAAAGGCAGCTGAATAACTTACATAATGCTGTAAGTAAACTAGAACTGAAAGTAAACATGGACGAAAGTAACATTACTGGTTTTCGTACGGGTGAATATTTGTCATTAAGTGAAAAATGAGCATGTCCAGAGGGTCATGGGTTCGAATCCCAGCCATGGCTCGTCCCAAGATGGGAAAAAAAGGGGCAGCAGAGGGACATCCTGAGTCATGAACCAGGTGTGGCCCAACCCCCCTAGAGTGTCAGGAGATAAGGGCCGAAACACTTGCTTGAAGGGGGCTTCTCTTCTGAGGACTCTCTGCTGCCGCGCTCTCCACGAGTTTCTTTCTACTATTGCATGTCAATATATAGCTAATAAAGGAAAGAAAGCATTCATTCTCTTAGTTCATTTCTCTACAAACTAGACTGCAATGCTTTCAGTGTGTTTAGTAAACTATTTCACTCTCGATTCAGCCAGTGATAGAGTACGGTGCAGAAATATGGGCTTTTGAGAAAACCACGGAAATAAAAAAAAAAGAAAAAAAAGATACATTTGTTTGCATTGGAACGCTTTCTTAATGTCGACAGTCGAACGCCAAACGATTTTGTTCACGGCGAACTAGACAGATACCCTATTTACCTCAATTCATACGTGAAGTTTTTTTAAACGTTGGCTGAAACTGACCTACCTCAATTCACACGTGAAATGTATTAAATGTTGGCCGAAACTGACAAGAATGAATGAAGATAGACGGCCTTTTAGTGCAAACGAAATGTTATTTGATTTGGATCCTAATGGTATGTGTGTTCAAAATATACAAGGCTTTTTAACATCTTTCAAGCCAAGAATCATTTATTGTAGATGGCAGGACTGGCATGATCACATATGTATATACGGTAAGGTAAAGTGATACAGCTTATAGCCCAGCCGACCGCAAAGGGCCATATGACGGCTGTCACGGCGTTGAAGCCAACTCACAAGTTATTATATAAAAAAGGCATTCACACAAACCCTTTAAAACACACCTGAAATCACACCGGAAATTTTGTGGAAAAGCTTTCCTTCGTAAAATCTTAGATCAGATGAAAAATGTTAATCTTCTTCAGAAATTCAAAGATCACATCAGGTGAAACATCTGTGAACAAGGTTTTCATGGAGTCTGCTGTAAAGTGTTCATGTCTTACATCATGCAAGTCCCAACACTCTAAAAGAATATGTTTCACTGTGAGTGGTACATGACATGGAATGCACCACGGAGCTTCTTCACCTCTTAAAAGATAGCAATGGGTATAAAAGG
>CM031606.1:87423617-87436117 GCA_018398815.1 Conus ventricosus | reverse complement strand
ACATTTTTAGCACCTCTTCCCCAGTCGACTTGGTTGTTTTTTCATCCCAAGAAAAAAAGAGAGGAAAGAAGGAAATGCGAAAAGAGGGGGCGGGAGCAGGAAGCTAAATTTCTACACAGGGTGTATGATTTGAGGCTGAGAAATGTCTTTCACACACACACACACACACACACACACACACACACACCACTTCAACTCGTTCTTGTATTCACAAATAGCAATAGAACGGGAGGGGTGGGGGGTGCTTCTATGCGCCGGGTGCATCATTCTGGTCTAGAACACATTTTTTAGGCCCCCAGCCGACTTGCTTGTCCCGTGGACAGATTGATTTTTCTCTCTTGTTGCAGGCGAGCGGTGGTGAACCTCGGGGCCTGTTCCACTCGAGCGCCTTCTTTGGTTCTTAATTTTCTTCTTCTTCTTTTACTGGCCGCACGTGCGCTGCTATCGACCACACGAAGCAAGGTATTGACTGTCGCCTACTTTGGTTCGGTGACGGGGTTTTTCGCCGACATTCGCGGCTTGGACAGTGAGGTTCAGACTGACGCCGGGCAGATACATGGAAGTGGTCATGGATACTTCAGTTCTTCGGGGGCGCGCGCGTGTATGTGTGTGTGTGTGTGTGTGTGTGTGTGTGTGTGTGAGCGCGCGTGTGTGTGTGTGTGTGAGGGGGATGGGGACAGAGGGGATGGGTGGGGAGCTGCAACGAATGAAAGGCAATCTTATCGGGCACCAAACGCTGGGTAGTTCATATATATATGTGTGTGTGTGTGTGTGAGGGACAAAAAGAGGGTTCAAGTGCCTGCCTCATTTTTTCCGCCCGGAGACTTTGCCATGAAGAAGAAACGCTAGATTGAACCTTCTACAGTGGCTGTCAACCATTGGTCAGTTCAAGGCGAAATGAAGTCACCAAGTTTGACAGGACTGTTTCGACTTTGAACTCTAGAGAGATTTGACACGTGGTGCCTCTCGTCACTTGACGTCATTTTACAGATATCTTTTAGGTGTCAGAGATTCCTATATCTCCTGCAATGTAAACTGTGACCTAAGAGGCGTCACCCATGACAGTTACCAATGATAGACAGGAATCAAGTACACAGGAACTTGGCAGCTCCAGGCCAGAACTTTTCCAGCAGGACGCCCGAGCGCGCGCGCGCGCGCACGCACGCACTCTTCTCTCTCTCTCTCTCTCTCTCTCTCTCTCTCTCTCTCTGGCACTGCAAGTATTAGTGGAAGAAAACACGAACACACAGGCACTCAAGCACGCGCACACACACATACACATGCACGCACGCACGCACACACACACACACACACACACACACACACACACACACACACACACACACACACACACACACACACACACACACACTGACTGACTGACTGACTGACTGAAACCATTTACTGTCAGATTAACAGTGTTGTACTGACAACACACACACACACACACACACACACACACACACACACACACACACACACACACACACACACACACACACACACACACACACACAGAGCAAAGGGATGGTCGGGAGTCTCGATTCGTGAGAGATCGGATGGACATCTGCCGTCGTGCTTTGACAGTGAGATCCAGGGGTTTAACCTGCTAGGCCCGTCTTTAGGTCCGTCTTTATCTACGCTATATAGGACCTGGTGCTTTAACCTGAGATTCTGGGTCCCTCTTCATCTACGCTATAAAGGACCTTTTTTTTTTTTTTACAGTTTAATTCTTACTTAGAGTTTCTCCTCATCACACATACACGCACACACGCACACGCACGCACGCGGGCGCGCACTCACGTACGCACGCTGCACGCACACACGTACGCACGCTGCACGCACACACTCAAACACACACACACACACACACGGACACACACACGGACACACACACACACACACACACACACACACACACACACACACACACACACACACACACACTCACACACACACACACACACACACACACACACACACACACACACACACACCTTGTCTAATATCACATCTAGTGAAAAGACGTTAAATTGAAGAACAACAACAACACACACACACACACACACACACACACACACACACACACACACACACACAGAGCAAAGGGATGGTCGGGAGTCTCGATTCGTGAGAGATCGGATGGACATCTGCCGTCGTGCTTTGACAGTGAGATCCAGGGGTTTAACCTGCTAGGCCCGTCTTTAGGTCCGTCTTTATCTACGCTATATAGGACCTGGTGCTTTAACCTGAGATTCTGGGTCCCTCTTCATCTACGCTGTAAAGGACCTAGTGCTTTAACCTGAGATTCTGGGTCCCTCTTCATCTACGCTATAAAGGACCTGGTGCTTTAACCTGAGGTTCTGGGTCCCTCATCATCTACGCTATGAAGGACCTGGTGCTTTAACCTGAGGTTCTGGGTCCCTCATCATCTACGCTGCACAGGACCTGGTGCTTTAATAAGTACTGGGGTTTGACCTACTGAGTCCCTCCTCATCTACGCTATACATGACCTGGTGCTTTAACCTATGAGACCCTGGGGTTTAACCTACTGGGCCCCTCTTCATCTATGCTATACAGGACCTGGTGCTTTAACCTATGGGACCCTGGGGTTTAACCTACTGGGCCCCTCTTCATCTATGCTATACATGTTAACCTATGAGACCCTGGGGTTTAACCTACTGGGCCCCTCTTCATCTATGCTATATAGGACCTGGTGCTGTACAGTACACAGGACCTGGTGCTTTAACCTGTTAGTTCTCTCTTTGTCTACGGTACACAGGACCTGGTGCTTTAACCTGTTAGTTCTCTCTTTGTCTACGGTACACAGGACCTGGTGCTTTAACCTGTTAGTTCTCTCTTTGTCTACAGTACACAGGAAGTCTCCCTTCATTTACAGTATACAGGACGTGGTTCTTTAACCTGTTAAGTTTCTGTTTATCTACACCATGCAGGACATGCGTCTTTAGCCGTTTCACGTCCCTTCCTCTGCACTACACAGGACCTGGGACTTTAATACATTAGGTCTTCATCCACAGTACACAGGACCTGGGTCTTTAATACATTAGGTCTTCATCCACAGTACACAGGACCTGGGGCTTTAATACATTAGGTCTTCATCCACAGTACACAGGACCTGGGACTTTAATACATTAGGTCTTCATCCACAGTACACAGGACCTGGGACTTTAATACATTAGGTCTTCATCCACAGTACACAGGACCTGGGACTTTAATTCATTAGGTCTTCATCCACAGTACACAGGACCTGGGACTTTAATACATTAGGTCTTCATCCACAGTACACAGGACCTGGGACTTTAACCTGTTAGATCTCTCTTTGTCTACAGTACACAGGACTTGGTGCTTTCGTCTATTGGTTAATTTCATGTAAAAATGTTTTGGTACTCCACAAAAGGCGATTTCTGATATCAGTCCAAAGTTATGCACATGTGGTGTATAAATGTTGGCTGGAAAATGAAGCCTTCGGGGTGAAGTTTTCAAGAACAAATTGAAAAATGTAGAACTTTATACACAAATACTGTGTACTACATACTAAACCGTACCTTCTGCGTAATGGCTGTAAGTCGAATGGCCGATGAAGACGGCGGAGAGCACAGTGAAAGTTCTGGGTTACACTCCGGCATTGGCTAATAAAGACGGAGGACACGTGCGTGTGCTGGGTGATCAGACAAGCGTGAGAAGGAGGGGGGGGGGGGGAAGCGTGAGAAGGAGGGGGGGGGGCTTGGATAGTGCGCCGGCAGTTTAAGTGAGAAACGACTGGTGGAAAAAGAAAAGTAATAAAGAAAAGACATACTGAGGGTGTTAGTATCCATGAAATGTTTGCCGTCCCCCATGGAGAAAATGGTGTTGATCAAGGGACAGAGTCCCAGAATTGAACTCTTTGAGTGTGGTGTCTATCTTTAATGAAAATCAGGATGGTAAAAGGTATACTGTGAATCAGACATCGGACCCTTAGGATGCCTGACCATGTAGGTAGCACATGCCGTCACACCCTTAGGATGCCTGACCATGTAGGCAGCACATGCCGTCAGGACTTTAGGATGCCTGACCATGTAGGTAGCACATGCCGTCACACCCTTAGGATGCCTGACCATGTAGGTAGCACATGCCGTCACACCCTTAGGATGCCTGACCATGTAGGCAGCACATGCCGTCAGGACTTTAGGATGCCTGACCATGTAGGTAGCACATGCCGTCAGGACTTTAGGATGCCTGACCATGTAGGTAGCACATGCCGTCACACCCTTAGGATGCCTGACCATGTAGGTAGCACATGCCGTCACACCCTTAGGATGCCTGACCATGTAGGCAGCACATGCCGTCACACCCTTAGGATGCCTGACCATGTAGGTAGCACATGCTGTCACACCCTTAGGATGCCTAACCATGTAGGCAGCACATGCCGTCACACCCTTAGGATGCCTGACCATGTAGGTAGCACATGCCGTCACACCCTTAGGATGCCTGACCATGTAGGTAGCACATGCCGTCACACCCTTAGGATGCCTGACCATGTAGGCAGCACATGCCGTCACACCCTTAGGATGCCTGACCATGTAGGTAGCACATGCCGTCACACCCTTAGGATGCCTGACCATGTAGGTAGCACATGCCGTCACACCCTTAGGATGCCTGACCATGTAGGCAGCACATGCCGTTATGAACTCCCCGTCTCGGTCAACAGGCCTCCCGACTCCGGAGACGTGGACTGAAGGTGACCTTCTCCCCAGCCTCAGATATCGGCCCCGTTGCTTGCAAAGTGAATCAAATCTACATTTCCAGTTGGCGGCACTGTTGTATCACGTATAAACGGCAGTGTCTTAGTTTAGAGGCCCCTCTGTTCTTGATCACAGCTCACCTCACATCTCTCCCTTGACCGGATGGTCGTGGGGGAGACATGATGGACGTCTTGCGGGCCAGGGAGCGCCAGCCAGGTCTGTCTTCTGTCGCTCTGATCAGGGAGGGGCTGTCCATTCGGGTCCACTCTTTGATGTTATCCATCCAGTTCTTTGTTGGTCGTCCACGTCTGCGGCCACCTTCCAATGTTCCTTGCAGCACTGTCTTGGGTAGGCTGTTGTGGCGAGTGACGTGACCAAACCATTTGAGTTTGGTTTGGTTTGTTCTTGATCACTCCGATAATAATTCTCACGAAGATAATTGTGTGTGTGTGTGTGTGTGTGTGTGTGTGTGTGTGTGTGTGTGTGTGTGTGTGTGTGTGTGCGTGCGCGCGCGCACGCGCTTGTGTCTATGAGATCGCTGAGCAGTGACGTTGACGCAAATAGGGGCCAGTGAACTAGAACTTTGCATACTTTTCGGGGTAACTTTTCTTATTTTGCTTTTCGATGATATCACTCTACTGAAGCGCCTGTTACAAATCCATCTGCTTCCTTTTCCCACCAAAGAGATGCCAAACAGTGCCAGCATCTTTTTAAATTCTGCCTTTCGTTCGAGTTGGGTTATTAAGAAGAAAAGTGTCTGAGGAAGAGTTTGGATAGGCGTGCAGAGAGGTGAAACTCAAATCGTCGGCTACAAGAAGAAATAACGCACTTCAAAGTCTGTCCTCTTCTCTAGACCTCTGAGCCTTTGCATGCCGGGGTGGAGTGAAGTCTCGCAGCAAATGTCACCAGGCCATCCCAATGGTGGGTTCTTTATCATCTGTCACCAGGCCATCCAAATGGTGGGTTCTTTATCAAATGTCACCAGGCCATCCAAATGGTGGGTTCTTTATCACCTGTCACCAGGCCATCCAAATGGTGGGTTCTTTATCACCTGTCACCAGGCCATCCAAATGGTGGGTTCTTTATCAAATGTCACCAGGCCATCCAAATGGTGATTTCTTTATCATCTGTCACCAGGCCATCCAAATGGTGATTTCTTTATCACCGGTCACCAGGCCATCCAATGGTGGGTTCTTTATCACCTGTCACCAGGCCATCCAAATGGTGGGTTCTTTATCACATGTCACCAGGCCATCCAAATGGTGGGTTCTTTATCACCTGTCACCAGGCCATCCCAATGGTGGGTTCTTTATCACCTGTCACCAGGCCATCCGAATGGTGGGTTCTTTATCACCTGTCACCAGGCCATCCCAATGGTGGGTTCTTTATCAAATGTCACCAGGCCATCCCAATGGTGGGTTCTTTATCAAATGTCACCAGGCCATCCAAATGGTGGGTTCTTTATCACCTATCACCAGGCCATCCAAATGGTGGGTTCTTTATCACCTGTCACCAGGCCATCCCAATGGTGGGTTCTTTATCACCTGTCACCAGGCCATCCAAGTGGTGGGTTCTTTATCACCTGTCACCAGGCCATCCGAATGGTGGGTTCTTTATCACCTGTCACCAGGCCATCCCAATGGTGGGTTCTTTATCACCTGTCACCAGGCCATCGCAATGGTGGGTTCTTTATCACCTGTCACCAGGCCATCCAAATGGTGGGTTCTTTATCAAATGTCACCAGGCCATCCAAATGGTGGGTTCTTTATCACCTGTCACCAGGCCATCCCAATGGTGGGTTCTTTATCACCTGTCACCAGGCCATCCACAATGGTGGGTTCTTTATCAAATGTCACCAGGCCATCCAAATGGTGATTTCTTTATCATCTGTCACCAGGCCATCCAAATGGTGATTTCTTTATCTCCTGTCACCAGGCCATCCAAATGGTGGGTTCTTTATCACCTGTCACCAGGCCATCCAAATGGTGGGTTCTTTATCACATGTCACCAGGCCATCCAAATGGTGGGTTCTTTATCACCTGTCACCAGGCCATCCCAATGGTGGGTTCTTTATCACCTGTCATCAGGCCATCCGAATGGTGGGTTCTTTATCACCTGTCACCAGGCCATCCGAATGGTGGGTTCTTTATCAAATGTCACCAGGCCATCCCAATGGTGGGTTCTTTATCAAATGTCACCAGGCCATCCAAATGGTGGGTTCTTTATCACCTATCAACAGGCCATCCAAATGGTGGGTTCTTTATCACCTGTCACCAGGCCATCCAAATGGTGGGTTCTTTATCACCTGTCACCAGGCCATCCCAATGGTTGGTTCTTTATCACCTGTCACCAGGCCATCCAAGTGGTGGGTTCTTTATCACCTGTCACCAGGCCATCCGAATGGTGGGTTCTTTATCACCTGTCACCAGGCCATCCAAGTGGTGGGTTCTTTATCACTGTCACCAGGCCATCCGAATGGTGGGTTCTTTATCACCTGTCACCAGGCCATCCCAATGGTGGGTTCTTTATCAAATGTCACCAGGCCATCCAAATGGGTTCTTTATCAAATGTCACCAGGCCATCCCAATGGTGGGTTCTTTATCAAATGTCACCAGGCCATCCAAATGGTGGGTTCTTTATTACCTGTCACCAGGCCATCCCAATGGTGGGTTCTTTATCAAATGTCACCAGGCCATCCAAATGGTGGGTTCTTTATCAAATGTCACCAGGCCATCCAAATGGTGGGTTCTTTATCACCTGTCACCAGGCCATCCCAATGGTGGGTTCTTTATCAAATGTCACCAGGCCATCCCAACGGTGGGTTCTTTATCACCTGTCACCAGGCCATCCCAACGGTGGGTTCTTTATCACCTGTCACCAGGCCATCCCAATGGTGGGTTCTTTATCACCTGTCACCAGGCCATCCCAATGGTGGGTTCTTTATCACCTGTCACCAGGCCATCCCAATGGTGGGTTCTTTATCACCTGTCACCAGGCCATCCCAATGGTGGGTTCTTTATCACCTGTCACCAGGCCATCCAATGGTGGGTTCTTTATCACCTGTCACCAGGCCATCCAAATGGTGGGTTCTTTATCAAATGTCACCAGGCCATCCAAATGGTGGGTTCTTTATCACGCGCGCGCGCGCGTGTGTGTGTGTGAATGAGAAAGAGAGAGAGAGAGAGAGAGAGAGAGAGAGAGAGAGAGTGTTGTGTGTGTGTGTGTGTGTGTGTGTGTGTGTGGTGTGTGTGTGTGTGTGTGTGTGTGTGCTGGAAGGAGTGTGTGTGCGCGCGCATATCGCATATAGGTACATACATGTGAAGCGCTGGACAACTCGAGCTTTGTTGTTTATAGCTTAGCAACCACAGAGGCCCAGTCAGGGACGGAAGCAAGTTCTCAACCAAACTATGTACTAATCAAAATGATAAGATTAAACTTTGAAGTCAGGACATATCTGCAAACAAAAGAGCTGGTTTAAAAACAAAACCGTCCACCAAGTTTGCCAAGCTGTGGCATGTGATTCAAAACAGAATGACTGCTGCCAAACGAAAGAATGAACAAGTTACAAAACAAACGCTGTAAAGTTGCTGCTAATGGCAGATAGATGACTTGTTGATCGATTCGTATGAATTCACACGAACAGATGGGAATACTTCGTTGAAGTCTCGCTGGGAAAGTAAGTTAATCGAAGCACCAGAGTCTGCAAGGAACTCGAAAGAATGTCCATTGACATTGACTGTGAAATGAGGAAGCTCAGTGTTCATGGTAGGGGCCTATGAAATGTGAAGATATCTTCCATGTCACTGGTATCACTAGTGTCATGTACGTCTGGTGTGGCACCGTCTTCATTGTTGACATTTTTGACAAGGTGGACGCAATGTTTGAGTCCTATTTTTGTGTGGTATTGTTTTTGATGACGTTGGCGTTGGTTAACGCTGTCTGTTCGGCACACAGAACCAACATGATGGAGTTCCTGACAGAACCGACATGATGGAGTTCCTGGCAGAACCAACATGATGGAGTTCCGGACAGAACCGACATGATGGAGTTCCGGACAGAACCAACATGATGGAGTTCCTGACAGAACCAACATGATGGAGTTCCTGACAGAACCGACATGATGGAGTTCCTGACAGAACCGACATGATGGAGTTCCTGACAGAACCAACATGATGGAGTTCTGACAAAACCAACATGATGGAGTTCCTGACAGAACCGACATGATGGAGTTCCTGACAGAACCGACCGACACCCTTTGTTAGCCGGGCACTTGCGTTTGCCACCTTTGTGCGGCCAGTCACCTCCACAGTTGCAACAGGCATCTTGTCGTTGCGGCTTCCGTTGCTGATGATTATCACCAGAAGACGTGAGCGTGGCATGTTCAGATGTTTGAAGACGACGGACTTCAAGGTTGGACACTGCCCTAGCTTGCATGGAAGTAACCTGGGGAGTGCGGGAACATGTCAGCTAGTCAGTAAGAGTGACGGCAGGATTAGCAAGGCCCTTCTCCCGAACTGTGGGAGATTTACAGCCTGCCATAAAGTGGGGCATCCTCATCATGAAAGCTGCATGTGGCAGCCGGTTGCTTGAATTCAGCACAAAAGTCATCACCGTTGTCGTTTTCTGTTCACAATGTTTGGAAATATAACGCTAATATTCAGGGTTTGTTTGAGGATTCAAACGAGCAGTTATGGTAGCTCACAGTCCTCCAAAGTGAGTTTCGCCTTCATCAGGACGTAACTGCTGTGCAGTGAATGTGTCTACAATGTCATTCAGTTCTTCCCCTCCGTATGTAAAAAGCAAAGCTTTCTTACATAGGCAGTGAATGAGTTCCATAATCTAGACACCCATTTTCGCCACCTGATAGCTCTACCATCGGCCGAACAGTCAAAAGGAAGATACTTGGGTAAAGCAGACATGCCTATTCTTCGTTGACGTCACAAAACACAAAATACTTGATGCGCAATTGCAGCTTGACAGACTTCGTAACGCTGCCTTGCTCGTCGCCAATGTAAAGCTGCTTGCTAATGGCAGATACATGACTTGTGGGTCGATTCGTATGGATTCGCACGAACACACTGACGGGAATACCTCGTTGGAAGTCCCACGAACTCAATCATGATAGTTTGCCATCGATATTTGCTGCCATGACAGTCAGCTACTTTGATAAGCAGAACATGCCTCATAGAACAGTAACAGTTGTTTCTCTGGTATCACACTGATTCATTTCAGTGCATTACGAACACAACGCGTTTGGACCTTCTTCAGGCAAGACAACATTTAAGCGGCGCAGTGATTCGGTTTTAAGTCTTGTTTTAGTTTCTGCCCGCAGTCACCTCGCTTTGAATCCAACCAGTTACGTGTGAATTCTTGCATTAGCAATATAAGGGAAGAATGTTGCACAAATTTACTACTGTGCTTAGGAAACCAAATTTACATAAAAAGCACTATGCAACAGAATTAGTTTCAACAATGTATAAACGGGTGCATACACACATGTTCATACTTTGTCAAACTTTCAATGGAAATGGGGTCGAGTCTTTTAAACCTTAATTCGTTTTGACTCGGGTTTTGTTTTGTTTTTGGAGGGTGGTGATTAGTACACAGACTTTTCAATGGTCTAGTCTTGATTATATACTACGCACAAAAAGTTAAGGATCGGTATGTGAAAACAGGTGCGTAATAAACTCAGTTCGCTACTGTTATTTATTTCTTAGTCCAGCCAAATTGTCATGAATTCTTGTTCAGCTGTAAGTGGGCGATGTTGTGTTAGTGCGAAAATTGCACGGGATTCTCTATTACTGAGCTGGGCCGCAAACGGAAAAGCGGAAACTTGCGAAAAATGACCTTGTTTTGGACCGTTCTGCCTGAACACATTGCACTTGCCAGATGGAAAAACCATATGCACGTGCAATCACTGCTGTTTATGTGTGAGATGCTGTCGCTCGCTTGGCTTTATGAGAAGACATTCCACCAGTAGTAGGCCTGATCTGACAGTGCCTCCTTGACGAAAATTAAGCGAGTTGGATAGGGAACGAGCTGTTGCATGGTTCCAAGATGGTGTTCCCAAGCGAGAAGTGGCCAGGTGACTTCATGTCTCCATCTCGGTCATTGTCCGACTGATTCAACGCTTCACAGCCACTGGGATTGTCCATGAAAGACGCAGATCTGGTCGACCGAAGAAGACAACCCCACGTGACGATCGTCTCATTGAACGACAGCCATGCAGACAAGAACAGCCTCTTCCAGCATCATTCAAAGGCAGTTCAGGGTGGCTACTAACATCAACATCAGCCAGCAGACCATACGGAACCGCCTACATGGGTTTAATCTCCGTTCTCGTCGCCCAGCAGTACGGCCACGCTTAACTCCAGCCCATAGGCTGCGCACGTCACGTGAGGTGGACACGTCAGCAATGGTCCCAGGTCCTGTTCAGTGATGAATCACGCTTCATCCTTCACCACAACGACGGCCGACTGAGGGTCTGGAGGCGCCCAGGGCAACGCTTTATTGACGCCACTGTCCAAGAAAAGGTGGCCTTTGGTGGAGGTTCTGTAATGGTCTGGGGGGGGGGGGGCTTCAGCCTTCACCACAGAACACCCTTGTATCATGTACAGGGTAACCTGACTGGCATCCGATACTAGGATGAGATCCTTCGACCGCTGGCTGTGCCTACACTGCAGCAGATGGGACCGAGGGCTGTCTACCAGGATGACAAGCTCGCCCCCACAGGGCAAGGGTGGTCAACGACTTCCTGCAGCAGTCTGGAGTCAACAGAATGGAGTGGCCAGCATGCAGTCCCGATCTCAACCCGATTGAGAACCTCTGGGATGAGCTGGATCGCAAAGTGAGGAGCCACCCCCCTCCCAGGGATGCCCAACACCTCTACCAGTGCTGCAGGCTGAGTGGCAGGCGCTTCCACAGAGGATCTTCACCAACCTGGTCAACTCGATGAGGACTCGCTGCGTCGAGTGCCAGAACAGCCATGGTGGTTACACGCATTACTGAGCTTTTGGGAGCATCAGTATGCCTGTCTTGTGTTTCAATGACTTTGGGAAATCAAATTTGGATACGTACCCACTTTAATCAAATGTACACACCAAACGATTGCTCGAGATTGAAGGCAATTGTGTATCGTTATCACTAAAAATGGAATTAAATGTTGGCCAAACTTCAACGCATTGACTTTCTTATTTTGACAGTTATGAATGTTTGTGAAAGTGATCTTAACTTTTTGTGTGTAGCTTATATGATTTGGAACGAGCTTTGTTTAGCGGTGTGGGGGTTAAAATACGCATGTGCCTAAACTAACTCGCCGGGAGTTAATTCCGATCAAGAAGTGTTGATCCAGATTGACTCCCAGAGAGTTAGGGAAATAAAAGAGGGGGGGGGGGGGGGGAGTCGTTCTGGCCTTATGCCAGGAATGACCCCCCCCTCCTCCCCACTGCACCAAGAATACTGGCTGCGTCTATGGAAAATGAATAAATAATTGAGTAGTTTGTCTTGTATATATATATTCCAAATCTTGTGTGTGTGTGTGTGTGTGTGTGTGTGTGTGTGTGTGTGTGTGTGTGTGTGTGTACCTTATGCACGGCCACAGTTCGCAACCGATCAACACCAAATTTGGCATCAAGCATCCTTGGCACCCTCGTAAGGTCATGGCGTCTTTACTTTTTGAATAACCGTCCACCAATGAGCGCGAAGCGCGACTCGGAAGTGCTTAGCGCTGAGTTCGACCACAGTCTCAGCAGATCGACT
>CM031606.1:87421582-87422617 GCA_018398815.1 Conus ventricosus | reverse complement strand
GAATTTATATCCGGGAAATTGGGACAAAATCTATAATTATCCTTTTATTTAGGAAGGAAGTTAATGACGTGAACAATTATAGAGGATTCTTATGTGAGTAAGTAGCGGTTACAAAGTTCATTAATAAAACAATTACAAGAATGGATTAGCAGTATGACTTTAAAGCACAAGCGATTTAAAGGGATATTCACAATTGCCCATAACTTTACTTTGCTGCTATCCCCAAACAATTTGCCTACAACAAGAAATTGTATATTGTCTTTGTGGACTTAAAAAGGCTTTCCCGATTCTATTTCTAGAAGGTTGTTGTGGCCAGTTCTGATCAAGAACGGAATCACGGGTTAAGGTTTTTTTCGTTGTGTTAAAAGTGTGTAGAAGAATAAAACAAGAGTGAGGACTGGGAAAACATTATTTGATGCGTTAAAGTGTAGTCGTGGGGTTGAGCACGGGGATGTTTGTAGTCCATTTCACTTTTTTTTAAACGAACTGGCTTTTGAAAAAATTGAGAAGGGTCTTCATGAGTTACTTTGGGAATCTCATAGAACTGTTTACTTTACGCTGATGACATTATTTCATTATCTGTAACATTTTGTGGGTTTACAAAGGCAGCTGAACAACTTACAAATGCTGTAAGTAAACTAGAACTGAAAGTAAACATGGACAAAGTAACATTATTGGTTTTCTTTACGGGTGAATATTTGTCATTAAGTGAAAAATGAGCATGTCCAGAGGGTCATGGGTTCGAATCCCAGCCTGGCTCGTCCCAAGATGGGAAAAAAGGGGCAGCAGAGGGACATCCTAAAGTCATGAACCGGGTGTGGCCCAACCCCCTAGAGTGTCAGGAGATAAGGGCCGAAACACTTGCTTAAAGGGGCTTCTCTCTGAGGACTCTCTGCTGCCGCGCTCTCCCACGATTTTTTTTCTACTATTGATTCAATTATAGCTATTAAAGGAAAGAAAGCACTCATTCTTTTAGTTCATTTTCCTACAAACTAGACTGCAATGCTTTCAGTGTGTTTAGTAAAAATATTTCAC
>CM031606.1:87399082-87416582 GCA_018398815.1 Conus ventricosus | reverse complement strand
TTCATTTTTCTTATATACATCTCTGGCTGTCTGTCTGTCTGTCTGTCTGTCTGTCTTTCTGTCTGTCTCTCTCTGTCTCTCTCTCTCTCTCTCTCTCCCCCCTTCTTCTTTTTTTCTCTCTCTGTCTGTCTCTGTCTCCTTTCTGTCTCTCTCCTCCATCTCTCCCGCCCCCCCCTCTCTAGATTCTGTCTCTGTCTGTCTGTCTCTCTCTCTCTCTGTCTCTCTCTCTCTCTCTCTCTCTTCTCTCCTCTCTCTCTCTCTCTTCCCCTCCTGCGTCTGTGTCTTTCTTTGTGTGCGTGCGGGCGTGAATGTTTTGCCCCAAAAAAGGATTCTATACAAGTCTATTTTAGAAGGATAACCCCACTTTAACTTCTGGCAGAGCCAAACAAAATACAACAAAGGAGGGGGGGGGGGGGGTGTTTTAGAATTCTATATTGCTCATCGACTACATAATTCAAAGCCAAATCACTCGCTATTCTGTTCCACTTTCCCACACCACCCCCGCCTTCCCCCAAGTGAACAAGCTCTCATTGACAGGATTAGGAGACTCAAGACTCAAGACTCAAAGACTCAAAAACTTTATTACTCAAGGATAGAGATTTTAGGCAGTGCCTATCTTCCAATCTGTCCTTGCTTCTACAACATTCAACTAAACACACTGCACTATTAATAATGGAAAGAAAAAGGGAAGAATATAGCAACATTATAAAAATAACAATAAACAATGTAAAAAAAAAAAAATTCCATTACAAAATTACACAAACATAACAAGACGTACGTGCGCGCTCCATGCACCCCACACGCCCACACTACACGCCGCACGGTACACCCCCCCCACACACCACACACCCACCCCCCCACCCACACATACATACATACACTTTTTTCATCAGCTAATATAGAGGCAAACATAAAAGTAGGGCGTTGAGACTTGATAAAAAGGTTAGATTTATTGTTCAAGTAAATTTTTTATGTTTTGCTGATTTGAAGGACGGCAGTGATTGACATGTTTTGGCAGACGGAGGAAGAGGAGTTCCACACAGATGGACCAAAAAATGCAAAACTAGATTTGAACAAATCAATGCGGACAACGTGGTAAAATGTAATTATTTGAATCATATCGCGTTTTTGGCCATTTGGATAAACTCAGCAAGATATGTTGGCGCCATGTTTGCATGGACTTTAAACATTATTTACTGCCTTATTATAGATCAGTTGGCTTGCAGTGGTAGCATAAATTAGTTTTGCGAATTTGCCCGGGGTTGATAGAAACTTTGTGGGGAAGAATCAGCTTAATTCCCCGCCTTTTGCATAGAGTTGATCTTTTTTATGTGATTTTCACCGGCACCACTCCAGACAGTGGACGCATAGTTGATGTGAGAAAGGCAAGGGGCTTCAAAAAATAATTTCCGGATGTGTGGTTCAACATAATAACTGAGTTTATTGAGCAAAAAAAAAATTTGCGAGCCAACTTTTTGCAAACATGATTTATATGTAAATTCCCATTTAAAATTATCTCAAAAATTTCACGCCTAAGACACGGTGTTCGGTAACCTGCTCGATCAAGGTTTCACTCTTTTTTTAGGCTCAACAAAAGATGCTGTCGTTGATTTTTTCTGTCTCATGAGGACCATACATTTTGTTTTGTGGGGAAATTAAGCCCATTGGGTTTTTGGGTTTGCACCATTCTAAGACATCATTTATACTTTGTTGTAACGATATTTGTACAGACAGATGTTTGTATCACTACAGTGAAGAGAACTGTCGTCAGCGAACAGATCACGATGACATCATTGTGAGATATGTGCATGGGTAGGTCATTTATAAAAATACAGAACAAAAGAGGCCAAGACAGAGCCCTGTGCAACGCCACAGCTCACTTTTCCTTCAGAGGAATAAGTACCGTTTAAGTAAACCACGCTGGGTCCTGTTTTCAAGATATGACTGAAAGAAGGTGACTACTGCCGGATTTTGAACATAAGCAGTCATTTTGTTTAATAATATGTTGTGGACTACAAGATCAAAGGCTTTCTTAAAATCGAGGAAAACAGTTCCAGTGAGTTTTCTTTCTTTTGACGGCGGGATAGTCATGTATCACAGAGGCGGTTAAGGCCGTGTGGCATGAGTGATTTCGACGAAAGCCTGACTGAATGGTTGAGAACAGTTTGTGATTTTCCATATGTTTAGTTAGGTGTTTGTGAAGCATCTCAAGAGGTTTCGATACAACGGATAAAAGAGATATTGGCTAAAATTGTTTAAATCAGTGAGATCTCTTGTTTTGGGGTAAAGGGATAACTTTTGCTGCCTTTAGCCCAATGGGAAGACATTCTGATAAATACACAATTATAAACCATAACGTAAGGTATCAACAATGTAAGGTAGAGAAAGGGCTTGAGTATAGAAGCATTTAAGTTATCTGGACCCATTGCTTTTTTATTTTTAAGTTTTGAAATTAAGGAACCAACTTCATTAATAGCAAGCAAGGGGAATGCTAAATGAAACCCTCTAGTATCAATCGTTCTTGGCAAAACTTTGGAGAACAGCTGGAGTCTCATATCGATTAAAGAATGTGACACTGGCAGCATGTTTTGTACGATTCAGTTACTGAAGGAAATGATTGTTGAAAAGTGTTAGCCCCACATAGTCGCAGTTATTATCTGATTTCTTTCTCGACTTGTCCAGTTATTTCATTAACAGCTCGCCATAATGATGCTGTATCCCTGTTTGCGTTTATCAGTTTTCCTAAAATGTCAGTTTTTTGTTTTTCTAACTAGATCTGATACTCTGTTTCTCTGCTTTTTATATTCATCTATTTTTTTTGCGGTTTTAAGTGCATCCCTTAGTGCCATTTCTATAATAATGTCTTTTGTCAGCCAGCTGGGAAGTACTCTGTGTTTTACCCTTTTTCTTCTAAGTGGGGCATGTTTATCAACGATTGAGAGAAAGATATTATACCAGGTATTATACGCTCATTTGGATCTGTGAAATTGAGTACACTGTGAAAGGAGCTAAGCTTAAGTCGAGGAAAAAAATTATCCTTACTGAAATTTTTGAAGCGCGGATATTGAATGGTTGTGTGGCCCCTTATTCTTTTGCTTTGGAAGTTTACAAGACCAAGTAACAAAATGAGACAGTGGTCGCTGATGCTTTTGTTGCCCCTGTTATATGGATACCATGGCTTTGTATGTTCGTGTAGATATATCCAGCAATGTAAAGATGTTTTTGCGATTCTAGTGGATTATGAATAAGCTGATGCAAGCCAAGAGTGTGGTGGTCGCATCCCAGGCGGGCTCCCCGTTTTAACAGATCAATGTTAAAATCACCAAGAAGAATGACATTTGGATAGCTCTTATATACACATCCCATGTATAACAAAGTTGTCATACCAAAGGAAAGTGGCAGCGGGATTCCTGTACACATATCCAACTAGAAGAGGGGCTGAGTTGGAGGGTTTGCCCTGCAGCCACATACATTCAAACATTATCAGGCTACCAGGTAAACGCCCCCTTTTTTTGTACAGTGAGCGATGCTTTGATGAATATATACAAGTCCTGTTTCACCAGAGTGATGTGCATCGCGTCGGAACAAAGTTATAGTTAGTTTTGGATAAAGCTGTATCAGTGAAACGGGAGCCCAAGGCGAGTTTCACTAAGACCAAGCAGATGAATAGAAGGGGATTCGTTTAGAAGAAAACAGACTTTCATGAATCTTATTTGGCAGATGAAAAACATTTAGGTGACCAATGCGAAAATCCAGTATCATTATCAATGGTCCCAATTGTATTAATTCTAGAGCAAAGTCCGAGCAATAAAACAAAATAATACTGTTACAACAACAATTAAAAATATAAGATCAGCAATTATAAAATTTCCAAGAACACACAAAATCCAGAAAGCAGGGAATGAAGTTCAGTCCAAAAGGACAATTCAGTAGGTGTATGATGGGGATGATTAATAGGAGACGACGATTTTGCACGTTAACTGTCGTTAAGATTTTTTATAGTCAAGGAACACGATAAAAAGCCCCTAAAAGAGAGGGAATATGGGGCTGGTTTACACACCGTAACAACTTTAGGAAACTAGAAGCGAAAGAGAAGACATAAAATCTTCCAGAATATCCCGTAAGCTCCTCGGTCAGATAGTAAATTATAGAACATTTTCTGAAATGAAAAGATATACACAAAGGAAAAATACTCTAAAGCAAAATTACTCGTATAATCTCTCATTACGAGCACGGTCACACTCCCAGTGTCGGCACCCTTTTGTTCTGTCTTTTTAAACACTGAGTGGTAGCACTTCGATGACGACGCACCAGTTTTATGTTGTCTAAACAATCCAACGTCAACACATTTGCTCTGTCTTTTTAACCACTGAGTGGGAGCACTTCGATGTCGAGCACCAGTTTTTTGTTTGTCAACAACACCATAGAACACACTTTTGAGATAAAGTAACAAGTGTGCAATACATCTGACAGGCACCCGACAGACTGCGCAGGGGCCCGACAAGGAAACGAACCAAAAAAACAAATTACACATAGATTCCCCACATACACACGCACGCGCGCGTGCGCGCGCGCACACATACACAGACTCACAAAACCACACATACGCACGTACGCACACTCACTTTCACACCGCGTGTGTGCGCCGCACACACGCATGTAGAAAAACTATTAGATATGCGCTCAAAACAATTAGATATGCGCATGCATACATAACACAGGATGATGAAAAATTTAATAGCATATCGCACTACAAAAACCCGTGTGATTGAAGTGGATATAAACATTATGCACGCTCACAACCATTAGATATGCGCACACATACATAGCACATGGAGATGAAATGCATATCGCACTACATACCTATGTGACATGAAGTGGATATAAACATATGCAGAGACGGTGATGAAGCAATAATATACGAAATATAGGGGTGCATACAGTGCAAATTAATTTTAATTTAATGAGGCAATGGGGAGAGGAGCTGGTTGGGGTTGCTGTGACAGGAAATTGGGGCAGTCATTGTGTTCAGCAACTGGGAAAAGCAAGTGGATGTAGTGGGCTAGGGGGTTGTACCGACTGCTGTGGGTTGTGTGGGGATGGTGGGGGTTGGAAGTGTAATGTGTTGGGTGGTGGGAGGAGTGCGTATTGTGAAGTGTAAGGTGGGCAATTTTTTGGAGTTGGTGGATTGTATGGGGTATTAGAGGGGGGTAGTTGTGCTGTGCTGGGAAATTGTAGCCAAGTGTGTTGTGAGGTTGCAGCTGAGATGTGTTTGGAGATGGTGTGTGTTGGTTGCTGCTAGTGTGTGGTTTGGACATGGCAGGGGGTGATGTGCTATGTGGGTGGAGGGTGCAGGTCACGTTTCTGTACTCTTCACATTGCTGTTTGTTATTTCATTCACTGGGAAGAAAAAGGAATCCATGTGGGGGGGGGACTGTAGAAGGGTTGCTTTGGAGGGCGTTGATTTCGACCTAGTATACTATACACACTGCGCCCAGTTGGGATTTTGGGATGGGTTCGCTGGGAAATCACTTTCATAGTTTATAAATAGGTGGACTGTAAGTGGTCACTTGGGCGTCTTGTGTTGCAAGACGGTCCCTTTTTGCTCGGTGTGTGGTGGGCCTGATGTAGTTGGAGGGTTTGGGTCTTGTGGTTTCTAGTGAGCAGATGTTGGAGGCAAGGACTTTGCAGCCATAGGAACTGGGATGTAAATCTGTCTCGGTACATGGCTTTCTTTGGCGCCCCAGATCTGGCGAGGAAGTAAGGGGGGTTATTAGGTAACTGATCCCCTCTTGACGGCAGGAGAGGCGAAGATTGGCCGTGGATCGTGACGCCATGTCCTTAAGGGGTGTTGACCCCAAAGGGGGGGAAGAATGGAGGAGGCCTGCAGTGAAGCACTGGGGAACGCTTGCTGAGTAGGTGGATTAACTTAACCCAGTCTGCTACAGGCACTGGCCTTTCCCCACAGTGTTGATCCTCACAAAGGAAAGTGACCCGTTGGGTGTGGGGTGATGGGGGCAAGTGATTTCAGCATTGACACAGATGATGGCCTGTCAGACCAGGCACTGACAGATTTTTCACCCTGTGCGCTCTGTTGACATTTCCTTCTCATCTACCCCCTGTAACACGAGTTCCTAATAGCAGCATGTTTACAAGTGTCTGGGATTGTCTTTTGTCGTAGGATAGCTAAAGGAGGTGGGGGATTTGGATTCTGTTTGTTGATGGCAGTTTGGGGGTTTCTGTCATTGTTTTGTGTTTGTTTTTTTTCTTTTGTGTAGAGATTTTGTTGACGGAACAGATGAGCCTGTTTTGCTCGTAGAACTGTCTGAGAGCACACTGTATGTATTTGATGTCTCCACTGCATATTCAATCTGTGTAGATGATGTAGATGAAGTGTCACTGTGTATCTGGATGCTTGGTTGTCTGATTTTTTGTGTTTGATTATTTGGGTTTGAGGGCATGACTTGTTTCCTAATGTCACTGTTGATGTTGTTTTGACTGTCTTTTTAATGATGCCAGTCTGCTTGTGCTACTTTCATCTGACGTTGTAGATGTGTGTGTTCATCCTGTACTTGTTGATTTGTTTTGGAAAAGATCTTGATTTTAATGACCCTTTAAAAAAATTTTTCACCCAATTCCATATCACCAGTGTTCTGAGTGTTCCGTTCAAATTGCTGGATGTGTGTTCAAGCTGAATTTTTCAGTGGGTTTTTATGTCTTGCTGCAAAGTTGGAGATAGTGCGTGTGTCTGAGTAAGCTGTTTTTGAGGTGTGTGATAAAGGCCATGCTTGCTAGTTTGAGAGAGTGTGGGGGAAATCCGATGCTGAGAGCTGGCACTTGGGGGGTCAGTGTGTTGACAGAAGGGTGGCAGGCAGGGGGGTCAGTACTGGTGGGGGGGGTGACAACACACTCTGTTCTAAAACACACGGGGTAGGCGTGGGAGGATCAGATGGGGGGTCAGTTTTTGGTGGGTTGGAGGAAGGGACTGAGGATGAGAATGTCCCAAAAGGGATGAAGGACTGTTGATGGCTGGGGACTGGAGGGATGCAGGTGGCGATTCCATGCTGTCTGGGGCGGATGAGGGGGGGAGTGTGGAACGGGGCGTGTTGGAGCTGGCAGGCATTGGGATTCTTGAGTCAGCGAGGGGTGAGCGAGTGATGGTGGAGGGGTGGAATCACCTGACCCTTTAGCAATGTTTCCCACAACATCATTTGTCTGTGCAATCACGATGGCCAGTGGAGTTGGAAAGGGAAAAGACTCTGTGACATTGTCAAGGGCATCTGCAAATTGACAATAATGAAACACTGGTGCAGACAAATGGACACCATGTTTTTAGTCTACCAAACTCCTGCTGTACCCATCTTTGGGAGAAAATTGTCCTTGCACTAAGATTTTTCCTGTTGTGTAATAGACGTGAATTGTCAAAGTTTGTGTTCACCGTTCAGAAAATATTTGGGTAGGATGAATGCCATAACTCACTGGGCCAGTGGGTCACAAGCTGGGCGCCAAATCCAAAAGAGTCTTGTTATTTTTGTTGTACTTTTCAAAACACAAGAGGTAGATGACGGACGATAATTTACCACAGTACCTTTCCATAATACCCAAAACTCATACAGGCAGGTTAGTGAGGGGAGAATCAAACGTCACTTGGCAGGGGGCTTTGGTGAGTTTAATTGTCTCGTTGGTGAAATATTTGGCGCTCATAGAGCGCGTGGTGAGAGGCATTATTGGTTTGTATTAAGAACATTATTGTGGTGTTTACCCAAAGAAGAAAGAAAAAAAAAAAAGCAGAAACTTGCATTTACAGATACACATAGACTACACACATAATGCTGGCCGCTGCAGTGTGTGCCATGGCGGTTTTGCCGTCACAGCACACCTGCCACATCTGTCTTGGGAGGAGAAAACCCTTTTTCCGACACTGCAGCGAAACAGGATTAGTAAACTTTCCTTTACCAGCCGAGTCGTGACAAAAGTGGACGACAGGATTCTCTCCCCTTTAGGCGCGTCGTCCAAGTCCGGATGACGGACAGACAGCAGACATTCTGCCCTGTCGCCACAATCAGACGACAGGAACAAAAAAAAAATTCCTACACTTTCCATGAAATGGTCCAAGGGAAACAACCTCTGCAAACCAGTCCCGGGGATGTTGGAACGAGTTGTCGACCAAAAACTTTCAGTGGCCCATTGTGAACTCGGCTGACCCTAGGAACTTGAAACAAAGAAATGTTGGCGGCACCACGCCGCGCGCGGCACGTATTTCCTGTGCCAGAAAAAAAAAATGTTGGTCAGGCAAAGGTTGGTAGCAATCTCTCTCCCAATGAAGCGCCGAATCGCATTACAAATTGGAACACCCCGTCCAACACAGGAATCCTTTCTATAATGCACATCGTGTAAAACAATCACACACCTCCTTGCAAGATTACACACATGCAGCACATGAATCACACGTACAGAAACTGATTCTTGGTAGAGCGAAGTGAAATGTCGTAACAGGTCGGCGGGAGGTCGGTGAGGCCGCAGGTAGGAGAGGGAAGCGAGCCACCTGCTACGTTTGCTGTATTACAAGGCCAGAGCACTCAGTTTTCCCACGGATAGAAGAGTGGACTCTGAGTTTTGCCCTGCTACACCGGAATGTATTGTTTTGACCGGAACACACATTTTTTGCACCTCTTCCCCAGCGACTTGGTTGTTTTTTCATCCCCAAAAAAAAAAAAAGAGAGGAAAGAAGGCAATGCGAAAAGGGGGTGGGAGCAGGAAAACTAAATTTCTACACAGTGTGTATGATTTGTGGCTTGAGAAATGTCTTTCACACAAAACACACACCACACAAACACACACCACTTCAACTCGTTCTTGTATTAACAAATAGCAATAGAACGGGAGGGGGTGGGGGTGCTTCTATGCGCCGGGTGCATCATTCTGGTCTGGAACACATTTTTAGGCCCCCAGCCCGACTTGCTTGTCCCGTGGACAGATTGATTTTTCTCCCCTTGTTGCAGGCGAGCGGTGGTGAACCTCGGGGGCTGTTTCCACTCGAGCGCCTTCTTGGTTCTTAATTTTCTTCTTCTTCTTTTACTGGCCGCACGGGGCGCTGCTATCGACCACACGAAGCAAGGTATTGATGTCGCCTACTTTGGTTTGGTGACGGGGTTTTTCGGGCCGACATTCGCGGCTTGGACAGTGAGGTTTCAGACTGACGCCGGGCATAACATGGAATGGTCATGGATACTTCAGTTCTTCGGGGACGCGCGCGTGTATGTGTGTGTCGCGCCGCGCGCGTGTGTGTGTGTGTGTGTGTGTGTGTGTGGTGTGTGTGTGTGTGTGGAGGGGGATGGGGACAGAGGGATTTGGGGGGGGAGTTGCAACGAATGAAAGGCAATCTTATCGGGCACCAAACGCTGGGTAGTTCATATATATATATATATATTGTGGTGGTGTGTGTGGGGTGTGTGAGGGACAAAAGAGGGTTCAAGTGCATGCCTCATTTTTCCGCCGGAGACTTTTTCCATGAAGAAGAAACGTTTTGATTGAACCCTTTACAGTGGCTGTCAACCATGGTCAGTTCAAGGCGAAATGAAGTCACCAAGTTTGACAGGACGTTGATTTAGACTTTGAACTCTAGAGAGATTTGACACGTGGGCCTCTCGTCACTTGACGTCATTTTACAGATATCTTTTAGGTGTCAAGATTCCTATATCTCCTGCAATGTAAAATGTGACCTAAGAGGCGTCACCCAGAACAGTTTCCAATGATAGACAGGAATCAAGTACACAGGAACTTGGCGCTCCAGGCCAGAACTTTTCCAGCAGGACGCCCGAGCGCGCGCGCGCGCGCACGCACGCACGCACGCACTCTTCTCTCTCTCTCTCTCTCTCTCTCTCTCTCTCTCTCCTTCTCTCTCTCTCTCTCTCTCTCTCTCCTCTGGCACTTTCAAGTTTTGTGGAAGAAAACACGAACACACAGGCACTCAAGCACGCGCACAAAACACATACACATGCACGCACGCACAAAACACACACACACACACACACACACACACACTGACTGACTGACTGACTGAGACTGACTGACTGGGAAACCATTTACTGTCAGATTAACATGTTGTACTGACAACACACCCACACACACACACACACACACACCACACACAACACACACCACACACACACACACACACACACACACACACACACACACACACAACAGGGCCCCTTTCATCTATGCTATACATGACCTGGTGCTTTAACTGTTTTGTTCTCTTTGTCTACAGTACACAGGAAGTCTCCCTTCATTTACAGTATACGGACGTGGTTCTTTAACCTTTAAGTTCTGTTTATCTACACCATGCAGGACAGCGTCTTTAGCCTTTTCACGTCCCTTCTCTGCACTACACAGGACCCGGGACTTTAATACATTAGGTTCTTCATCCACAGTACACAGGACCTGGACTTTAATACATTAGGGCCTTCATCCCCAGTACAAAAGGACCTGGGGCTTTAATACATTAGGTCTTCACCCACAGTTCACAGGACCTGGACTTTAATACATTAGCTCTTCATCCACAGTACCAGGACCTGGGACTTTTAAACCCGTTTGATCTCTCTTTGTCACATTCACAGGGCTTGGTGTTTTCTCTAGGGGTTTAATTTTTGTAAAAAAGTTTTGGTACTCCAAAAAAGGGGATTTTGATATCAGTCCAAAATTTTTATGCACATGTGGGGGATAAATGTTTGGTGGAAAATGAAGCCTTCGGGGGGAAGTTTCAAGAAAAATTGAAAAATGTGGTTTTTTAAAACAAATAGTGTACTACATACTAAACCGGAAAACCCTTTTGCATAATGGGGTAAATCGAAGGCCGATGAAGACGGGGGAAGACAGTGAAGTTCGGCTACTCCGCAAAGGGTAAAAAAGACGGAGGCACTGGTTGCTGGGGATCAACAAGCGGGGAGGGGAATGGGGGGGGGGGGGGGGGGGGGGGGGGGGGGGGGGGGGGGGGGCTTGGATAGGGCCGGCAGTTTTAAGTGAGAAACGCTGGGGAAAAAGAAAAAAAATAAGAAAAGACATCTGAGGGGGGGTTAGTATCCATGAAATGCTTTCCCCCCCCTGGGAAAAATGGGTTGATCAGGGACAGAGTCCCAGAATTGAAATTTCGAGTGTGGGCATCTTAATGAAAATCAGATGTACATCAAAACGGACCCAGGATCCTACCCGTAGGTAGCACATCCCCTCAGGACTTCGGATCCCCCCCATGTAGGCAGCACATGCCGTCACACCCTAGGGTGCCTGACCATGTAGGAGCACTCCGCGGGACTTTAGGATGCCTGACCATTAGGGAGCACATGCCGTTACCCCGGGGTGCCTGACCATGTAGGACAATCCGTAAAAACCCTTTGGAAGCCGCCCCTTAGGGAGCACTGCCGTCACACCCTTAGGAGCCTGACCATGAAGGGCACATGCCGTCACAACCTTTGGAGCCTGACCAAGTACACTGCCGTCAGATTCAGGATGCCTGACCCGTGGAGCAAGGCCCCCACACCCTTGGATGCCTGCCCTGTAGGAGCACATGCCGCCACACCCTTGATGCCTCCCGTAGCCGACAGCCCGCACACCCTAGGAAGCCCGACCATTAGGGAGCACATGCCGTAAAACCCCCTTTGGATGACTGCCAGTAGGCGCACATCCGCAGGACTTTTAGGGGCCTACCATGAGGGCCAATGCCGTCACACCCTTAGGATGCCTGCCATTAGGGAGCCATGCCCTCACACCCCTTTGGTGCCGACCATGTAGGGGCACTGCCAACAGGGGCTTTAGGGTGCCTGACCATGTAGGGAGCACATGCCGTCAGGACTTCAGGATGCCTGACCATGTAGGCAGCACAATGCCGTCAGGACTTTAGGATGCTGACCATGTAGGGAGCACATGCCGTCAGGACTTTAGGATGCCTGAAACCATGTAGGTTAGCACATGCCGTCACAAACCCTTAGGATGCCTGACCATGTAGGTTTCACATGCCGTCACACCCTTAGGATGCCTGACCATGTAGGCAGCACATGCCGTCAGGGCTTCAGGATGCTGACCATGTAGGGAGCACATGCCGTCACACCCTTAGGATGCCTGACCATGTAGGTAGCACATGCCGTCACAAAACCCCTTTGGATGCCTGACCATGTAGGCGCACAAAGCCGTCAGGACTTTAGGATGCCTGACCATGTAGGGAGCACATGCTGTCAGGCTTCAGGATGCCTGACCATGTAGGTAGCACATGCCGTCAAAACCCTTAGGATGCCTAGCCCTGTAGCAGCACATGCCGTCACACCCTCAGGATGCCTGAAACCCTGTAGACAGCACATGCCATCACACCCTAGGGTGCCTGACCATGTAGGCAGCACATGCCATCAGGGCTTCAGGATGCCTGACCCATAGGCAGCACAAGCCGTCACACCCTTAGGATGCCTGACCAGTAGGGAGCACATGCCGTCAGGACTTCAGTAGCACATGCCGTCGGACTTCAGGATGCCTGACCAAGTAGGCAGCACATGCCGTCACTCCCCTTAGGATGCCTGACCATGTAGTAGCACTGCCGTCACACACCCTTAGGATGCCTGACCATGTAGGTAGCACATGCTGTCCAAACCCTAGGATGGCTGACCATATAGGTAGCACATGCCCGCAGGACTTCAGGATGCCTGACCACTGACCACGTAGGTAGCACATGCCGTCAGGGCTTCAGGATGCCTGACCAAAGTAGGCAAGCACATGCCGTCAGGACTTCAGGATGCCTGACCATGTAGTAGCACATTTCCGTCACACCCTTAGGAAGCCTGACCATGTAGGTAGCACATGCCGTCCAACCCCTTTGGATGCCTGACCATGTAGGTAGCACAATGCCGTACAACCAAAACCCCTTAGGATGCCTGACCATGTAGGTAGCACAATGCCGTCCACAACCCTAGGATGCCTGACCATGTAGGTAGCACATGCCGTCGGGCTTTAGGTGCCTGACCAATGTAGGTAGCACATGCCCCTCAAGGACTTCAGGATGCCTGACCATGTAGGCAGCACATGCTGTCAGGACTTTAGGATGCCTGACCATGTAGGTAGCACATGCCGTACACCCCTTAGGATGCCGACCATGTAGGTAGCACATGCCGTCAGGACTTCAGGATGCCTGACCATGTACGTAGCACATGCCGTCCCAAACCCCTTAGGATGCCTGACCATGTAGGCAGCACATGCCGTCACAACCCCTTAGGATGCCTGACCATGGGAGGCAGCACATGCCGCACAACCCTTAGGATGCCTGACCATGTAGGTAGCATATGCCATCACATCCTTAGGATTTCCTGACCATGTAGGCAGCACATGCCGTCACAAACCCTTAGGATGCCTGACCATGTAGGCAGCACATGCCGTCAGGACTTTAGGATGCCTGACCAGTAGGCAGCACATGCCGTCAACAAACCCTTAGGATGCCTGACCATGTAGTAGCACAAGCCGTCAGGACTTCAGGATGCCTGACCATGTAGTAGCACATGCCGTCAGACCCTTAGGATGCCTGACCTGAGGTAGCACATGCCGTCACACCCTTAGGATGCCTCACCATATAGATAGCACGTGCCGTCACAACCCTTAGGATGCCTTACCATGTAGGTAGCACATGCCGTCACAACCCTTAGATGCCTGACCATGTAGGCAGCCACATGCCGTCAAAACTTTAGGATGCCTGACCATGTAGGTAAACACATGCCTTTAGGACTTCATGATGCCTGAACCATGGAGGCAGCACATGCCGTCAGGGAGTTCAAGATGCCTGACCATGTAGGTAGCACAAAGCCGTCACCACCCTTAGGATGCCTGACCTGTAGGTAGCACAAGCAGTCACACCCTTAGGATGCCTGACCATGTAGGTAGCACATGCCGTCACACCCTTAGGATGCCTGACCATAGGTAGCACATGCCCGTCACACACCCTTAGGATGCCTGACCATGTAGGTTTCCCATGCCGTCAGGACTTCAGGTTGCCTGACCATGTAGGGAGCACATGCCGTCACATCCTTAGGATGCCCGACCATGTAGGCAGCACATGCCGTCACACCCTTAGGAGCCTGACCATTTAGGCAGCACATGCCGTCACCCACCCTTAGGAGCCTGACCATGTAGGGACACATGCCGTCAGGACTTTAGGATGCCTGACCATGTAGGCAGCACATGCCGTCACAACCCTTAGGATGCCTGACCATGTAGGTAGCACATGCCGTACACACCCTTAGGGTGCCGACCATGTAGGCAGCACATGCCGTCAGGACTTTAGGATGCCTGACCATGTAGGGAGCACATGCCGTCACACCCTTAGGATGCCCCGACCAAGTAGGTAGCACATGCCGTCAGGACTTCAGATGCCTGACCATGTAGGTAGCACATGCCGTCACACCCTTAGGATGCCTGACCATGTAGGCAGCACATGCCGTCACACCCTTAAGGAGCCTGACCATGTAGGCAGCACATGTCGTCAGGACTTCAAGGATGCCTGACCATGTAGGCAGCACATGCCGTACAACCCTCAGGATGCCTGACCATGTAGGGAGCACATGCCGTCACAACCTTAGGATGCCTGACCATTTTAGGCAGCACATGTCGTCAGGACTTCAGGATGCCTGAAACCCAAAGACCATGTAGGTAGCACATCCGTCAGGACTTCACGATGCCCCGACCATGTAAAGGAAGCACATCCGTCAGGACTTCGGATGCCTGACCATGTAGGCAGCACATGCCGTCACAACCCTTAGGATGCCTGACCATGTAGGTAGCACATTCCGTCCACAAACCCCTTTGGATGCCTGACCATGTAGGTAGCCACATGCCGTCACACCCTTAGGATGCCTGACCATGTAAAGGGAGCACATGGCCGTCAGGACTTCAGGATTCCTGACCATGTAGGCAGCACATCCGTCAGGGCTTTAGGATGCCTGACCATGTAGGTGCACATGCCGTCACAAAAACCCTTAGGGTGCCTGACCATGTAGGCAAGCACATGCCGTCAGGACTTCAGGATGCCTGACCACCCGACCATGTTTGGTAGCACATGCCGTCACACCCTTAGGATGCCCGACCATGTAGGTAGCACATGCCGTCAGGGCTTCAGGATGCCTGACCACTGACCCCTGTAGTAGCACATGGGCCCTCAGGACTTCAGGATGCCTGACCATGTAGGTAGCACATGGCCGCCCCACACCCTTTGGAAAGCCTGACCATGTAGGTAGCACTGGGCCGTCAGGACTTCAGATCCTGACCATGTAGGGAGCACATGCCATCAGGACTTCAGGATGCCTGACCATGAAGTAGCACATGCCGTCAGGACTTCAGGGTGCCTGACCATGTTTGGTAGCACATGCCGTCACACCCTTGGATGGTGACCATGTAGGTACCACATGGGCCGTCAGGACTTTGGATGCCTGACCATGTAGGCAGCACATGCCGTCACACCCTTAGGATGCCTGACCATGTAGGTAGCACAATGCCGTCACAAAACCCCTTTGATGCCTGACCATGTAGGTAGCACGTGCCGTCACACCCTTAGGATGCCTGACCATGTAGGTACCACATGTCGTCAAAAACCCTTAGGATGCCTGACCATGTTTGGAAGGACATGCCATCAGACTTCAGGATGCCTGACCAAAGTAGGTAGCACATGCCGTCACAACCCTAGGGTGCCTGACCATGTAGGCAGCACAAGCTGTCGGACTTCAGGATGCCTGACCATGTCGGCAGCACATGCCGTCAGGACTTCAGGATGCCTGACCATGTAGGCAGCACAAAGCCGTCAGGGCTATCAGGATGCCTGACCATGTAGGTAGCATATGCCGTCACACCCTTAGGATGCCTGGCCATGTAGGCAGCACATGCCGTCAGGACTTCAGGATGCCCGACCATGTAGGTAGCACATGCCGTCACACCCTTAGGAACCTGACCATGTAGGTAGCACATGCCCTCAGGACTTTAGGATGCCTGACCATGTAGGTAGCACATGCCGTCACACCCTAGGATGCCTGACCATGTAGGGAGCAATGCCGTCACAAACCCCTTTGGATGCCTGACCATGTAGGTAGCACATGCCGTCACACCCTTAGGATGCCTGACCAAGTAGGTAGCACATGCCGTCAGGACTTCAGATGCCTGACCATGTAGGTAGCACATGCCGTCAGGATTTCAGGATGCAGACCATGTAGGCCGCCATGCCGTCACACCCTTAGGATGCCTGACCATGTAGGTAGCACATGGCCGTCAGGACTTCAGGATGCCTGACCCCTGACCATGTAGGGAGCACATGCCGTCAAACACCCTTAGGATGCCTGACCATGTAGTAGCACATGCCGTCACACCCTTAGGATGCCTGACCATGTAGGTAGCACGTGCCGTCACACACCTTAGGATGCTGACCATGTAGCAGCACATGCCGTCAGGACTTTCAGGATGCCTGACCATGTAGGTAGCACATGCCGTCACACCCTTAGGATGCCTGACCATGTAGGTAGCACATGCCGTCACAAACCCCTTAGGATGCCTGTACCATGTAGGCAGCACATGCCGTCAGGACTTTAGGATGCCTGACCATGTAGGTAGCACATGCTGTCAGGACTTCAGGATGCCTGACCATGTAGGTAGCACATGCCGTCACACCCTTAGGATGCCTGACCATGTAGTCAGCACATGCCGTCAGGACTTCAGGATGCCTGACCATGTAGGCAGCACATGCCGTCAGACTTCAGGATGCCTGACCATGTAGGTAGCATATGCCGTCACACCCTTAGGATGCCTGACCATGTCGGCGCACATGCCGTCAGGACTTCAGGATGCCTGACCATGTAGGTAGCACATGCCGTCATCACCCTTAGGATGCCTGACCATGTAGGTAGCACATGCCGTCAGGACTTAGGATGCCTGACCATGTAGGTAGCACATGCCGTCACAACCTTAGGATGCTACCATGTAGGCGCACAGCCGTCACACCCTTAGGATGCCTGACCATGTAGGTAGCGCATGCCGTCACAACCCTTAGGATGCCTGACCATGTAGGCAGCACATGCCGTCAGACTTTAGGATGCCTGACCATGTAGGCAGCACATGCCGTCAGGACTATCAGGACCCGACCATGTAGGCAGCACATGCGTTATGAACTCCCGTCTCAGTCAACAGGCCTCCCGACTCCGGAGGCGTGGACTGAAGGTGACCTTCTTCTCCCCAGCCTCAGATATTGGCCCCGTTGCTTGCCAAAAATGAATCAAATCTACATTTCCAGTTGGCGGACTGTTGTATCACGTATAAACGGCAGTGTCTTAGTTTAGAGCCCCTCTGTCTTGATCACAGCTCACCTCACACTCTCTCTCCCTTGACCAGTCTGGGGGGACATGAGTCGTAGGGGGACAGTAGTCTTGAGTGTCGGGCACGAGCATCAGGGTCGTGGTCTGTCCACTTCGGTCGTCCACCTTGATTTGGTTTT
>CM031606.1:87382978-87398982 GCA_018398815.1 Conus ventricosus | reverse complement strand
TAGTCACGTTATGAGAAATAAACATTTGATATACACCCCCTCCCTCCCTCCCTCCCCCTCTCTCTGTCTGCCTGCTGTCTGTCTGTCTCCCTCTCCCACCCCCCCACCCCCCTCCCCACAACTTTCTTTCAGTCTCTCGCTCACTCTCTCACTCTCCTTGCTTGTCTGTCTGCCTTTTTGCTTGTCTGTCTGTTTGTCTCTCTTAATCTCTCTCCCTCTTTCTCTTTGCTTGCTTGTCTCTCTGTCTGCCTGTCTGTTTATCTATCTGAGTGTCTCTGTCTCTAGTGTCCCCCCCCCCCCACTCCCCCTCTGTCTGTCTGTCTGTCTGTCTGTCTGTTTTTTCTTTCTTTCTTTTGCTCCCCCCTCTCTCTCTCTCTGTCTCTGTCTCTCTCTCTCTCTCTCTCTCTCTCCCCTCTTCTCCTTCTCGCTATCTCTCTCCTTCTCTCTCTCTCTCTCTCCTCCCCCCCCCCTCCTCTCTCTCTGTCTCTCTATCTCTCTGCATGCTTCTAGTCAGCTTTGTTTACTAATATTAGTGTTTATCAAAGACAGATTGGATTAATAGGCTTTTATGTCAGCCTTTGATCTTTATCCTTGTCAAGTAAAGTTTTCAAGTGTCATGTGTCAAGTGTCTCTCTGCAGTGTGTGTGTGTGTGTGGGGGGGGGGGGCGGTCCTGGCATAAGGCCAGAATGATTCCCCCCTTCTATTTTTTAACTCCCCGGGAGTCAATCTGGATCAACATTACTTGATCGAAAGTAACTCCCCGGGAGTTAGTTTAGGCACGTGCGTATTTTAACTCTACCCCCCTGGGGGGGAGGGGAGGGGGGAAGGGGGGAGTGGGGGTGGCGGGAGGAGTTAAAATACACACGTGCCTAAACTAACTCTCCGGGTGTTATTTCGATCAAGAAGTGTTGATCCAGACTGACTCCCAGGGAGTTAAAAAGTACAAGGGAGGAGTCGTTCCGGCCTTATGCCAGGAATGACCCCCCCCCCCCCCCCCCCCACTCACTGCACCAAGAATACTGGCTGCATCTATGGAAAATGAATAAATAATTGAGTAGTTTGTCTTGTATATATATTCCAAATTCTGTGTGTGTGTGTGTGTGTGTGGTGTGTGGTTGTGTGTGGTGGTGTGTGTGTGTTTGTCGTCTGTCTGTCTGTTACCTTATGCACGGCCAAGTTCCAAGATCAACACCAAATTGGATCAACACCTTGCACCCTAAGGTACTTCGCTTTATTTCGATAAAAGTCATGAATGACGCCCAAGGGAAAAGTACAGGGGAAGTCGTTCCGGCTTGCAGATGACCCCCCCCCCCCCCCCCCCTCACGCACGCAAGAATCAATTGGTACAAGTCTTGAAAAGCAATAAGAATTGAGGTATGGTCTTGATACCAAATTTCTGTTGTTGGTTTCTCAGGTGGAGGGAAATGGTTGAGTGTGTTGCATATGTCTGTCGGTCGTACCTTAGCACGCCAAGTTCTCAGAGATCGAATTACAAATTGGACATCAAAGCTACCTTGCACCCTCGGAAAGTTCATGCGTCTTTATTGATAACCGTCCATCAAAAGGGGAAGGGACTCGAAGTGCAAGCTATGTAGCCACAGTTAAAACCTTCGTCACTGCAAATTTCAGCATCTATCGGCACCTCGAATCAAGTCTTAAATTTGATAAAACTCAAAGGTGTCGAATCGCGAACTACCTATTACGTTCAGCGGGGTCGAGCGTTGCCAGTTTGAGATTTGAAATAACTTATACTTCACGTTGTAGAAAATTATTTTAATGACACCTTAAAGAACTTTGTTTGGATGTGATCCATCAGCATGACTAGGTTAGAAAACCTACGAATGGTTGCAATGGGCCAGGTCAAAATTTAAGGCAATAAGTGCAATGAGCTACAGATTGCTTCCTTTCTTACGCGTAGTCGTCATTCTTGTTTTGAATTGAACCTTTGTGGTAAAAAGTCGTATACTATTTGATCCATAGGACCTAATTTTGTGATCTCATTGTAGAATTCGTCGATGGTTCAGGGCAGATCTGCTGGCCAATGGGCTGCAGGACAAATGTCATTTCCATAGCAATTATCTGTAATTAACAATCTTGAAAGTCGAACTGTTTGGCAAACAACTTTCATAACTCCGCTACTTGGTTGTCTGTCGTTGGCTGGCCGAAATTTCTTGCAATAATATGGAAAAATACGATTTAAGAATAATGAGAAACAATGTGTCGAAACACTTCAACGCAATAACGTCCGGCGTTGCTGGCTGTGAACGTTCTTATTGGCATGGTTTCACGAAACCCATTTCGAAGACCATTCGGTGCAGGGCTTGCGTGAAGCGCCTGAAATTGAATGTCGCTAACATGCGGTCATAGGCTACGCGACATTGCTCGGTTTGTGAAATGACCCTTGCGCAGTGCACGAACATAGCGGTCAGTAGGCCTAGCGAACATGCGCGCAAAGCCCTGCGACGTGCACAAAGCGCGCAAAATAAGCAGGCGTCCAAAACAGCGTGGTTTTTTTTTTTGTTTGTTTGTTTTTTGCAGATAACTCGGGTGTTTCTGCGTCAGTCGATTCATGCTGGCTTTGTTGCAATAGACTCCTTGGGACGTTGCGCGAACATTGTGGTTGGTAGCGCGCATGCCTGCAAAGCGCGCAACATGCACGAAGCGCGCAAAGTAGGCCTAATCAGAAGTGCTTGCGCGAGAGGTGGTGTGTGTGTGTGTGTGTGTGTGTGTGTGTGTGTGTGTGTGTGTGTGTGTGTGTGTGTGTGTGTGTACACGAGTGTGTGTGTGTGTGTGCGTGTGTGCGTGCGTGTGTGTGTGTGTGTGTGGTGTGTGTGTGTGTGTGTGTGGTGTGTGTGTGTGTGCGTGCGTGCGTGCGTGCGCGCAGCGTGCGTGCGTGCGTGCGTGCGTGTGAGCGTCCATTTCTCTCTGTCTCTATCATTTCTCTCTGCGTCTGCGTGCGAGCGTGTGTGTGTGTGTGTGAGTGAGTGATGAGTAGTGAGTGTGTGCGTGCGTGCGTGCGTGCATGCGTGCGTGTGTGTGTGTGTGCGTGTGCGCGCGCATTTCTCTCTGTCTCTATCAGTTTCTCTCTGCATCTGCGTGCGAGCGTGTGTGTGTGTGTGGGTGTGTGGTGTGTGTTGTGTGTGTGTGTGTGTGTTGTTGTGTGGTGTGTGTGTGTGTGTGTTAGTTTCAAATGTAATGTCTATCCACTCTAGTGATATTAGACAAAAAACAAAGTGTGTGTTTGTGTGTGTGTGTGTGTGTGTGTGTGTGTGTGTGTGTGGTGTGTGTGTGTGTGTGTGTGTGTGTTAGTTTCAAATGTAATGTCTATCCACTCTAGGTGATATTAGACAAAAAACAAAAGTGTGTGTGTGTGTGGTTTTGTGGTGTGGTGTGTGTGGTGTGTGTGTGTGTGTGTGTGTGTGTGTGTGTGTGTGTGTGTGTGCGTGCGTGCGCGCGCGCATGCGCGTGCGCGTGCGTGTGTGGTGCATCTATCTCTCTCTCCCCCCTTTCTGTGTCTATGTGTAAGTGTGTATGTTGCGGGCGTGCATCTCTCTCTCTCTTCTCTTCTCTCTCTTCTTCTCGTCCTCCCCTCCTCTCTACTCTTCTTCTCTCTCCCCTCTCCTCTCTCTTCTTCTCTATTGTTTCGGGTGTGTTGTTGTGTTGTGTGTGTGTGTTGTGTGTGTGTTGTGTAATTCGTTTGTAATTTCATTTTAAATGATAAGCTTTAAAAACGATATCATACAGATTTAAAGGGATGTCATTGCTACTTGATAGTAATATTGGTCATTTTTCAAGCTGCTTTCTGGAAGAAAAAGTATCCCCAGAGGGTCAGGGCCCTTAGGTTTGTTGTTGAAGAATTGTTGAGGTCACTGTCACATCCAAACATCCACACCAATGACAAATCTGCAAAACTGCTTGCAGAACTCAGGTCGGTTAGCAGGACAACAAATCTCTGGGTGCAATGCTAATGGAAGCTCTGTTCATCATCATGATGTTTGTCAGGGCAGAGAAGAAAGGTGAGTGGCAGCTCCCTCGTTCGCTGTTGAAATATGATGCCATATTTTCGTAGCAGCTCACTTCAAGTATGCACATTATGGGTTGTACTATCTGGCCTTCATGCAGCGATTGCATCCAAACGTTGAAAACAAGTCATGGCTGGAGAACACGTCACGCCATGAAGCAGGACTTGGAATGGCATGTGGTCAAACCAGTTCATCGAGATGACCTACATGTGTTACGGCATGGCCCATCTGGGATCATCAGATCAATACTGAATGAGTCAACACTGGCTGTCTGCGCAGACTCACACAGCACCCTAATGCAAATCATTCATGATATGCAAGAGATGAAAGAAGAGAAAGAATGCAACCTGTCAGTTCCACAAAGAAGTAGCAGAAAATGGTCTAAAATAAGATGATGAAGACATACAAAAGATCAGAAAAACCCTCTTGAGAGACTATAAACTAATGTTTTTGACGGTCAGCAAACATCCAGGAAAAAAACGGCATATCCAACGTCATCTTTGGCAAGGTTGTTGCTGATTTACCATCCTTAAAATTTTCATGTGATGCAGCTGACAAGGCAACATATTTCCCTCATCATTCTATTAATTTGAAAAATGGGGCGAGGAGGGGGGCGGGTGAGGGGGGGGGTGGGGGGGGTCATTCTTGGCCACGTGCCTATTCTAGCACCCTGGAGTAAAATGGTACAGGCCGAAAATGGACCCCCCCTCCCCCTTCTTTTTTTTTTTCTTTGAGACTTTTATAGCGTTAGATTTTCATTGTGCTGGATGAAAGTTGTTTTGTAAAGCATCGCTTAATAAAAGTTTCAAAAACATTTTTTCTAAACAATTCTTTAATTTGACAAATGGTGATATGAGAGGAGGGGCGGGGGGAGGGGGGGCGGCATTTTTCTGGGCATGTGCACTATTTTAACTCCCCGGGAGTTTTTAAAATGTACAGGCCGAAAATACACGCTCCCCACCCCCCCACACCCCCCCCCCCCCCCCCCCCCCCCCCCCCCCCCCCCCACCCCCCCCCCCCCCCCCCCCCCCCCCCCCCCCCCCCCCCCCCCCCCCCCTTCATCTTTTATTTCTTGGATTTTAGTGTTAGATTTTCAGAGTGCTGAGAGGAATTCGCAACATTGTAAGGCATCACTAATACAAGTTCAAAACATATTTCTCTCAATGATTCTACAATTTCAAAATGATCGGGGAGGCAAGAGGAGGGTCATATCTTGTGCACGTGCTATTTTAACTGGCCGGGAGTTTAAATGGTACTGGCGAAAATGCCCCCCCCCCTCCCCCCCCCCCACCCCCCTCTTATTAGATTATTTCAGATTTTCTGCTGAGTGAAAACTGGCATTGGGCAAAAAAGTTTTTACTACAAGTTTCAAAACATATTTCTGCATCATTCTATAATTTGAAAAACGGGGTGGGAGAGGGAGGGGGGGGGGCATTCTGGGCACGTGCCTATTTTAACTCCGGGAGTCAAATGGTATACAAGCCAGAAATGACAAACCCCTCCCCCCCCCCCCCCCCCCCCCCCCCCCCCCCCCCCCCCCACCCCCCCCCCCCCCCCCCCCCCCCCCCCCCCCTCCCCTTTTATTCCTTGAGATTTTTTGTGTTAGATATTTAGAGCTGCTGGATGAAAGTTGCTTTGTAAAGAATCACAAAATAAAGTTTTCAAAACATTTTTCTCTAAATAATTCTATAATTTGAAAATTGGAGCTGGGAGGGGAGTCGGGGGGGGGTGTCATTTGGGCAGGTGCTATTTTTAACTCCCCGGGATTTAAATGGTACAGGCCGAAAATGACCCCCCCCCCCCCCCTTTCTCTTTTATTATTGAGATTTTATAGGTGTAAGATTTTTCAGAGTGCCGAGTGAAATTCGCATTCTTAAGGCAACACTATACAAACTTCAAAAACTTATTTCTATCATTCATTCTATAATTTGAAAACGGGAGGTGGGGAGGGGGGGGGGTCATTCTGAGCACGATGCCTATTTTAACTCCCGCGGATGTCAAATGGTGCATCTGAAAATGACCCCCACCCCCACCATTTATTCCTTGAGATTTTATTGTGTAGATTTTTCAGAGTGCTGGATGAAAGTTGCTTTGTAAAGCCATCACTAATACAAGTTTCAAAACATTTTTCTCTAAATAATTCTATAATTTGAAAATGGAGCTGGTGGGGGGGGGGGCGCACACACACACTCACACACACACACAAAGCGAGAGAGAGAGAGAGAGAGAGAGAGAGAGAGAGAGAGAGAGAGAGAGAGAGAGAGAGCAGTCAATGTGTTAAAACTCGTTTAACCTGTCATCCACGCCGGGGCATGTGCCTATTTTAACTCCCCGGGAGTACCCCCCCCCCCCCCCCCCAAATTCCCCTTTATTTATTGAGATTTTATAGTGTTAGATTTTCAGAGTGCTGAGAGAAATTTGCTTTGTAAGGCATCACTAATACAAGTTTCGAAACATATTTTTCTCAATCATTCTACAATTTGAAAATGGGGCGGGAGGCAAAAGGGGGAGGGGGGGGGTGTCATTCTGTGCACGTGCCTCTTTTAACTCCCCGGTGTTAAAATGGTACTGGCCGAAAATGCCCCCCCCCCCCCCCCCCCCTTCAGATTATTTCAGATTTTTTTCCTGGGGGAAATTGGCATTGTAAGGTAACGCTAATACAAGCTTCAAAACATATTTCTCTCACTCATTCTATAATTTGAAAACAGAGTGGGGATGGGAGGGGGTCATTCACGTGCCTATTTTAACTCCCCGGGAGTCAAAATGGTACGAGCCGAATTATCATTTCAGATTTTTTTACCTGGGTGAAATTGGATTGAAAGGGCAATGTTTTAAAACGTATTTCTCTCACTCATTCTATAATTTGAAAACGGGGTGGGGAGGGAGGGGGACATTCTGGGCACGTCGACCACATGTACGTATACAAGACACTTATGCACACAAGCATGCACGAAGCACACAAACCCACACACACACACACACACACAAAACACACACACACACCCAAAACACACACACAACACACACACATGCGTGCGAAACTCACATTGCAGACCTTTTTTTTGTGGTTTAACACAGAGTACTTGATGCTGAATACCGTCAATAAAACAGGTCTTGTATTGCTGGGGGAAGATTGTTTAATGGCAACACCAAACTTCGCTGCAAATTCGAATAAAAATCGGTTCAAAATGGTCAAGCTAGAAGCCTAGTATCTTAGGCGGGGTGGCCATGTCACCGCTGAAGCCTAAACTGGTCAGGTTAGATTGCCTTTTCACAGCAAGCATTACAGAAATTTGACGAAAATCGATTGAAAAAGGACTGAATATAAGGCCCAGACCCCTGAAAGAGGGGTGCTGGATGCCCAGGTCACCACTAAAGGCCGCTAACTTTCAAATCACATTGGCATAGTCACACAATTCTCAAAGCAAAATTGAATTGAATCAGTTGAGAAACACCTGAGTAAGGTCGTTGTATGTTTAACACACTCGACACACGCCATTTGCATTGTATTTTCTATCTGGTTGTTGCCGTGCTAGAACGAAAGGAGGGTGTGATTCCATCCCTAAGCTTTTATCTTCGTAAGATTATATAAAAGAAGGGGGGGGGGGGGGGGGGGGGGGGGGGGGAGGAGACACACAGAGAGAGGCGGAGACAACCGGACAGACAGACAAATAGCCCAGCAGATAGATAAACAGAGAGAAGGGGGGGGGGGGGGAGAAAGGGAGAGGGAAAGAGAGAGAGAGAGAGGGAGACAGCGACAGAGAGAGGGGGAGGGAGGGAGGGGGTGTATATTAAATGTTTATTTCTCATATTGTGACTAACACATAAAACTGAATGTTTTGGGGTGGGGGAGTTAATATAAAACAGGTTGGGGGGGGGGGGGGGGGTCTTTCTGGCCTGGTTGTTTTAACTCCCGGGGAGTTAAAATTGGCACGTGCTAATTCTAACTCCGGGAGTTAAAAGTGGAGGGGAGTTAAAAGGGATCGTGACACCGGTCTAATGCAGCTTTTAAGATGTGTGACACTGAAAGCTAATACGTTTTAAATTTTTGAACGGCATATATATTTGTGCTGTGTTCAGTGGTTAGCAATTGTTCAGTGGTTATTACTTCATGTGTGTGTGTGTGTGTGTGTCAAGTCAAGTAAGAACACTTATCTCAAAAAGAGAAATTAAGTGTGGCCATAAAAATATGTGGGTTGGATCTATATTTCACAAATCACACCCTACCCACTTACACACACACAGAGATATGTATATATATTTTATATTATGTATATAAAATATGTAGAGAGAGAGAGAGAGAGAGGAGAGAGAGAGAGAGAGAGGTATGTATGTATGTATATACATACATCTCTCTCTCTAGCTTTCTGAACCGGATCTTATTGAAAGTTCAGTTTTGATTCAGGAGTTTGATGGGAATTGGGAACGAAACTGTTTTTAGTTTCTATTTGTTTTAAATTTTGGAATTTGGAATCTTCGTCCAGAGGGTTGAGCATTGAATTTCTTTTTTGAAAGAACTATGGAATGTCGGTGGCAATGTTCACAGCTTTTTTTTGTGACTTGACATTCTTTACAATTTTTATCTAATGTTCTTGTTTTTTGCCAATAATCTTTCACATGTATTCATTCCTCTGTTTAAAATGTTTTTGTTTTTCGTGCTAAGATTTCCAAACCCAGTATAAAAAGCCAAAGGACAGCACCGATTTTACAAAACACGATAAAAACACATTCAAGATGTCCTTTTTAACAGCGAGGGACCGAAGTTTCTGAAGACAGTATATTTTAGATTGGCATTTTTGTAGATAAATTGAGTATTTGCAAATTTAAAAATTTATCTTATTATCTAAAATAGTGCCCAGGGACTTATATTCACTAACACATTCCACTTTGGCGTTTTCAGTATACAAGTGAGCGTGGTGCATGGTGTGTAAGAGGGGCTGGTTTGGGGAGAAAAAAAATCACCAGGGAGTGGAAACTGGTTTTTGGGGTTTTTTTTTTGCTTTTTTTTTTTTGGGGGGGGAGGGAGGACAGTGTCAAGCACCAAAAATGAAGAGGTGGATTTGGCCTGGGGGGGGGGGGGGGGGGGGGGGGGTTAAAAAGAAAAAAACAAAAGAAAATCACCGCTTAGGTGCCATGAGGTAATGATGCACAAAAAAGTGGTGACAGCAGCTGGATTCTTCGAAAATCAATTACTATCCTTGTTTCTAACATTCAAATAGACAGTTCTCTGTACATGTGCGAAAACGTTCCCTCTTGATAATAAAGGTTCTGATTTGGACAAGCTTCTAAAGCAGAGGGGTCATCTGAGTACTTTTATGACAGGAGTGACAGAAAGAGATTGCTAGGGATCTCCTGGAAAGACCCCAAGACCAACGACTTCGTTCGTGCCCCAAAAAACATCACGGGCAGGCCCGCAGGAAACCCCTCCTAGCGCTTGTGAAAAGGAGGAAGTTGACATGGTTTGGTCACGTCACTCGCCACAACAGCCTACCCCAAAACAGTGCTGCAAGGAACATTGGAAAGTGGCCGCAGACGCGGACGACCAGCAAAGAACTGGATGGATAACATCAAAGAGTGGACCCGAATGGACAGCCCTCCCTGATCAGAGCGGCAGAAGATAGACCCGGCTGGCGCTCTCTGGCCCGCAAGAAAGTCATCATGTCCCCCACGACCATCCGGTCAAGGGAGAGAGTGAGTGAGTGAGTGACAGAAGAGAGAGAGAGAGTGTGTGTGTGTTGTTGTTGTTGTTGCTGTTGTTGTTGTTGTTGATTGTATGTTTGCAAACGTCACTCAGTGACCACAGAGGGTCAACCAGTAAAAGTGTATGTACGTACGCTTCCAAGCCAGTACAACTTGTCAGTGACTGTATTTCACAAGGTGAGGGATTTCTGTTGAATATTCTCAATGACATCGCAATGAAAGCAGCCTCAGTCTATTCGTAGTATTTAAGTCCTTTTAAGGAGATGAAGACTGCATTGTTTAGAAGGCCACCGCAGCCACACACACACACACACACACACACACACACCCCTCACACACACACACACACACACAAAACACACACACCACACACACACACACACACACACGAGTCTAGAGTTTGTTCGTTGTTTTGTCCCTACGCCCCTCTTTTGTCATTTTGGACGTCAGGTTGTCCCGACACAGCCCGGCATGGGCAATCCACAGTTCGTGTTGCTTACATCCCAGTGACCGCATATGGCCATATCAGGACAGTCGCCTTACCCCAGTCATTCTCTCACACCACAACACACACACACCCCACACCACACACACACACACACACACACACACACAAAAGAGAGAGAGAGAGAACAGAGAGAGAGAGAGAGAGGAGAGGGGAGAGAGAGAGAGAGCAGTCAATGTGTTAAAACTCGTTTAAAATGTCATCCACGCCGGGGCATGGGAGGAACTCAGAAATTTAGTATCAAATGACTTGATATGACACCTATCGTAAACGCAACGCACGTCTTTTATCATGTGAAAACATCTTTAAAAAAGATTGTACATTTGATAAGTTTTCATCATCTTAACGATTTTTTTCGTTGCAGAAAATAATGTAAAGAATGAGATCTCAGACTTTGGAGTAAAATGTCATGGAAAAAAAACTATACAAATACAAAGCTTGCTCTTATGTCTTAGATTGAAGAAATAGGGGGAGATAAACATTTATAAGGAGTTATATGCTAGTGAGTTTCCTCCCATTGGAGAATGTCTCCTCCTTGGAGACTATAAGCTTGCTGAAGGCTCATTTTGAGAAGCATTTATTTCATTTTTTCCCCATTCACCCACTCAAGCACATACTGTTAGTTAGGCAGAATTATCTACCACTGCAGATATGAATGCTTATTTCCCCCTATTTCTTCAATCTAAGACATAAGAGCAAGCTTTGTTTATAACTGAATATTCTTGCAGTCATTGCAACACAAGCTGCTCTGTAAGTTGCTGGAATGGTGCTCGGTACTTATCCTTGGAATTTATTAGTTCATTATATATATACTGACTTCCATAAAAAACGCGAAAGCAAAACAAGCGGAAGGTTAGGGGCGAATTTTATTGGTCACAATTGTACAGAGTGGAAGCGAGAATTCAACCTGATTTGATTCATTACACCGGTAATGTGTGAAAATCCAAGGTCACGTGACAAACCAGCTTGAAGTCCTAATACGTGTGTGGCCACCATTTGCATGGACAACTGCTTGACACTGCGGCTCATTGAGTGGACCAGATGGTTGATGCGTCCCCTTGGCACACCAGCCCACACATGGACGATGGCCTGGTGAAGTTGAGCCGCTGTTGCTGGTCGTGGACGCAGGAGGTCCAACCGTCTGCCAAGTTCATCCAAAAATGTTCTATTGGGTTTAAATCGGGACTGAGAGCTGGCCAGGGCAGCACATTGACGTTGTTATGCTGAAGAAATTGCTGGGTGGCCCTGGCTGTGTGTGGTCTTGCATTGTCCTGTTGGAATGTCCAGTTTGGGTGTTGCGCAAAAAAGGAACGACATGGGGTCTGAGCACCTGGTGGATGTAGCGCTGTGCATTGACACCCTGTCCGCGACCAGGACCATGTTCTGAAAGATGACTGGTCCTATGGCGTGGTTAATGTCAATTGCACCCCATATCATAACGTTCGGGCCTCCCAGGGGTTTCCGCTCTACCCAACAGGAGTCAGCATAGCGTTCACCAGGTCGACGCCATATTCTGACACGACGTCAGTCATGTCAATACAAAAACGGCTCTCATCTGAGAACAGTATGCGTCCCACTGCTGCCTGCGCCAGTTGATTCGGGCTTGTGCCCACTGCAGCCTGTCCTGCGGTGTCTTGGTGTCTGTACCGGACCTCTGTGAGGACACCTACATGCCACCCCATTCTCCTGAAGACGCCGCCGCACAGTGTTGAGGCTGATTCGTTGCTGGAGATTCCCAGGCACCTGTCGAGCAGTGTTAGCGGCTGTTTGCTGCTGTCCGCAGATGGGTTCGAACAAAATGGCGATCCTCTCTTGGTGTGGTGACCCCAGGACGGCCTGGCCGGGGATGATCATCAGTGGTACCAGTGACTCGCATGCGGTGCTGCAGACGATAGATGGTTGAGATGTGGACGTTAAAGATGTTGGCGACCTGCCTGGCATCCACACCAGCCTCCAGATGGCCTAGGGCACGATTGCGTTCCTCTGCTCGTAGTCTTGGCATCTCTGTAGCGCTCAGACGGCAAGTCGTTATCTGAACCTTGTAGCACGGCTTTATAAAGGCTGCATGCCTGCGTACTTGTCGCTGGTTAACTTTGCTCTGCATGGTGTGCACGTGCCTCACATGCAGCAACCAGTTTGCCATTTTTGTTGACCCTCCAGTGCGGGAATGATGTGTTGCTCACACAATTTTTCACTGCACGTGAGTCTTGGACCCAAACAACTTGCCACAATGGTTCAATATCGTATATTCACCCCTTTTCACCCGAAAAATAGCCTTTCAATTTTTCGCGTTTTTTATGGAAGTCAGTATATATATATATATGTGTGTGTGTGTGTGTTCTAGAACGACGTCGTCTGATTCACACAGCAGCACACCACATCATCAGTTTGATGGAACACGACCTTCCGAAATGCTTGATTTCTGTGCGGATCTCGCAGTCGCCTCTGCACCTGTCGCTCTGTCAGAGTAGTGACATAACCCTTAACCACTCCCGTGTCAGAACCAGCGACTATAGCTATAGCTTGCTCCAAACTTGTGTCTATGTCCGACAGGTGGATTTCTGGGTCTCTGCTGTTACACTCCGACATATAGGAATGCAAACACAGAAGCGTATCCTGAATATGCGACGTGTCATCATCATCGCGAGTCGGCTTGATGTGTTCAGAGACGTTCACGTCTCTGATGTGTTCCTCTGTGTACTGTGTTCATCCGATTCGGTGTCAGGCACGGCCTGTTCATTCGCGACACAAGTGGTACCGAGACCAGCACCAACCTGTTCATGTCGTCTGTTCTGCTGCTTCGATCTCTCTTGATCCCGTCGCACCTGGCTGGGGGGCTTCTTCCTGTAATAATGAAGTTGCGTTCTCCGGTTCAGCACAGGATCCGCCATTGTTGTTGACACTGGGCTGACCGGTTTCAGTCGCAGAACGACCACTGTGTTGCTGCTCCAGTAATTTTCCAGCTTGAAACACAGTTTTCAGTCAGCAGGGCGTTTAGGGTTGACTCCGCAGTCGCTGGAAGTCCAGTAACTGGCATTGTCACAGGAAAATAGAAAATAATTGCCGCAGCTGAAATTAATAGCGCCCTGTCGCTCCGTGTGAAATCACGTGACCCCCCTTTGATGGAGAGAGAGATTTTGGCAAATGCGCAAAGGGATACAAGATTGTATACAATGTGCAGAATTCTATTTTATTATTTTTTTTAATGTTATTTTTTTCTCTGTGTGCGTGAGTGTGTGTGTGTGTGTGTGTGTGTGTGTGTGTGTGTGTGTGTGTGTGTGTGTGTGTGTGTGTGTGTGTGTGCGTGCGTGCGCGCGCGTATGTGTGCGTGTATGTGTGTGTTTGTGAGAGTGAGTGCATGTGTGTACGAGTGCTCAGTATGAGTGCGTGTGTGCGGGGGAGGGGGGCAACCAACATTGACACCATCCCACACACACACACACACACACACACACACACACACACACCACACACACACACACACACACACACAAACACGCTGTCAGTTTTCAAGTCTAACACGTAACGCAATGACACACCCAATAACAGGACAAAAATGTTGTCTATAAAACATATTCCTTGAACAGATGGGTTTTGAGTGCAGAGCGGAAAGCGGAGTCAGTTTTTTGGCAGAGGGGTCGAAAGTGGGAGAGAGTTCCAAACGGAAGGGGCTGCAAAAAGAAGGAACGTTCACCATAGGTTTTTGTTGAAACGCGTGGCTTGCAGAGTGTGAGAGTGTCGGATGATGAGCGGGGTGTTCTTGCCGGTGTGTATATGCTAACCAGGTGAGAAAGATGGACAGGGCCAGATCCATTGACGGCACGAAAACACATGCATGCAATTTTGTATCTAATGCGTGCTGCTATGGGGAGCCAGTGCAGAGTGTGGATGTGGTCTCTACGGGGAACCCTCAAGACCAGACGTGCTGCAGTATTTTGTAATCTGTGAATTCGTTGTATAAGATCTTGTGGGCAATTTACAAGGAGACCATTGCAATAATCCAGACGGGAGAGCACAAATGCTGAAACGAGAGTTTTTGTTGCCTCAGTTGAGAGGAAACGGCGAAATTGAGCTTATCATGAATTACTTTGTTTAGAAACATTTATGATTCCCAAACACCATCAAATCCTGTCTCAAGTAACATTTGATAATGCTACGGATTCACTGTGACTGATAAATCCATTTTTTATGAAGATGATACTTACTAACTAAATATACGTTTTCGAAGAAAATTTACGTGAATCATCGGATATAGGACCAGTCCAAAACTGGGTTACGCTCGATTTAATGAAGTCTGACAGAAAACTAATTTCAGTTTTACTGTATGTAAAGTTATTAACTGTAGGCCTATTTTCATCAATGGAATTAAATCTTTTCGAAATTTTAAGTGAAAGTGGTCTCTACGGGGGAGCTGTGACAATGCCAGTTACTGGACTTCCAGCGACTGCGGAGTCAACCCTAAACGCCCTGCTGACTGAAAACTGTGTTTCAAGCTGGAAAATTACTGGAGCAGCAACACAGTGGTCGTTCTGCGACTGAAACCGGTCAGCCCAGTGTCAACAACAATGGCGGATCCTGTGCTGAACCGGAGAACGCAACTTTATTATTACAGGTGCGACGGGATCAAGAGAGATCGAACCTGTCGATATGGCAGCCCCCGCCACACACACACATCCCAAACTCTACCCCCCTACCCTCCCTCCACTCAGCCCATCACTTGCTCACCTTCCTCCCCCCTCCCCTCCTTTTTACCTGGCGCAGTGATTGCTTTGGGCAGTAGAAAGGAGGTGACCGTCCGAATGAATGATCCAGTACAAGGTTCGGCCATTAAGTCCCAGAACTCCAGGTTCGGATCCTTTTCCGAAGTTGACGTCGCCGTCAGCCATTGTAAATGTTCATACTTCTGCGAAAAACATTTTGGTCATTGCGAATGTGCCCTCATTTCCTCCATGTAAGGGCTCTTCCCTCTGAGCTAGCCCCCCCCCCCCCTCCCTCTCCATTCATCTTATACCTTCTGACCTCTGTCCATCCTACCTTCTTATACACGCTCGCGCGCGTGCGCACGCACGCACACACACACACACACACACACACACACAAAACACACACACACACACACACACACACACACACACACTGGCGCACGCACGTATGTTTGTGCGTACCTTCACGCAGGACGGCCCTTTATGTTCTCTGGTAATGTAGCATTTTCAGCGTAAACATATTACAGAGACCGAATCAATGGAAAAGACATTCCATTTTCACTACAATCAAACTCCCCTGATGTGAAACCATAAATGTCAAGTTTATCAGCTGTGTGTTGGCATGTTTTTATTTATAACTTTGCATGCTTTTCAGCAAGGCGGCTACATCAGCGTGACCCATGTTCTCTACACAATGCAGCCACATCAGCTGTGATCTTGCATGTTTCTCAGCAATGCGGCTATATTAGCCATGACCCATGTTTGCTACACAATGCACCTACATCAACGGGGATCTTGCATGTTCTCAGCAATGCGGCGGTATTAGCTGTGACCCATGTTTTCTACACAATACACCTACATCGGCTGTGATCTTGCAGGTTTCTCAGCAATGCGGCTATATCAGCCGTGACCTCCTCATCCCCGTGACTGTCAATTAACCGTGAATATGTTTTGGCATGTTCTCAACAATTTTTCCACAAGGTGGCTACATCAGCTGTGTGTTGGCATGTTTATATAATTTTGCGTGTTTTCCAGCAAGCGGCTTCATCAGCCGGGACGCTGCTGCGTTAGCG
>CM031606.1:87365380-87381978 GCA_018398815.1 Conus ventricosus | reverse complement strand
GAAGGGAGCATGGGGTAATAAAGGGGAGCATGGTTTTTGAAGAATAAATTACTGATCTTTTTGAGCGCATAAATATGCGAGAAAGCGTAAAGCACTCAATCAGTAAAATACTAGATTCTTGGCCCCAACCGGTTTAAATTTGTTTTGCCATTTAGTTGATAATATGGCTCCTAAAGATGTAATCTGACTGTTTCTACTGACCTGAAGGAGTAACTGTTACCTTTAAACCTGGGCATTTTTTAAAAGATTAGAAAAAGACTATAAAGTAATAAATAACAGCTGAATTTACAATTATTTATTTATTTTATTTTAGATTTAAAAATGGCTGTCGAACTCAGTGAATCTGATTTAAAAATTGTAATGAAATTTGATGAAACAATGAAAGTATTAAACATTGATTTTAGTGAACTTGGGTTTGAGAATGATGTAAACAATATAATAAAAGATCATAGTGAACTATTTGGGAAGCAGTCAAACTGATGAACATTGACTGTAGTGATTCAAAAAAAGCTAAAATTTTGCGGGGTTTATTGTAAGGTTAACGTGTCTTGAAGGGGTTGCAACGTTTGGGGTGAAGAATAAAAGCGCGTTTTACTTACTTTATTTTACTTTTAATTTTTTTAATTTTACATAAATATTGTGGTTTTAAAAAATGAGGGCCACAAGTAAATTCAAGGACGGAAAACTATTACGATGGAAGAATATTTGACAGCAATGAACAATTAAGCAATATTTTTAGTGATGTAGACAGGACATTATTAACCCCACAAATGTTCATGAAAGCGTGACACACGCTATCTCTAAAATCCCAGAGTCTCTTCAACTAACCCACCAGTAAAGTGTTGTTGGCCATTTTGATTGATTATGTAAAACCTGACGGCGTAACATAAAAGGGTCGGGGTTTCAACTAGGCAAAAAGGGAAGTAATCAGTTACTATGATTTTAATTCTGACATGGGCGTTTCAAATGCTTACACAGTTTAAAAATGCTTCTGAGGGGGCTGCCCTCCGTGGTTCTGGCCGGTCTGAAGGAACATTTCCTTCAAATTGATTGAGACAAAGTTCTATCCTATAGTTGGCAATTCTTACCTTCCTCTCCCAAAGAGTTAGAGTTAAAACGAGCAGTCTTAAAACATACATAATTCTGACAAAAATGTGTTTTATGTGGTGTGTTTTAGCGCATTCACATCCTTTTAAAAAATCATGCAAAAAGAGTATCTAATTATAAAGCACACAAACAAGAGCTGAACTTTGATAACAATAACCTTTCCAGTGAGTATAGAAAGTTATCTCAGTTTGAAGAGCAAAACAAACCAATCACTGTAAACGTACGTATACACATGGTCTGTAGTAGATAATCTTGTCCCTCTAAGGATTTCTCCCAACGCTCCTCTTTAGGCGAATCGCTTGACAAACATGTAGACTTGATCCTGTTTGCAGATAGTACAAGAGTCATTATGTATTATTTAGAACAATAAGCAGACTTAGGCCTATACGTCAAGGATAAATCAAAACAAGAGCTTTGTAGAAGGTGTCTGGTCAAAATCCCTACTATAGAAGCAGCTGCCAGTCATAAGAACATTGTAAAAGTTTTGTAGACTTTGAAACCAAACTCCTCACCACCAAAACCTGGGTCTAAGGGTCAGTTTTTAAAATTTACACAAAATGCAAATGAGCCCATACGTTCTATGCTAAACTTTGAATCAATCTTGCCGCAGTACTAGGGCCCCTCAACAGAACAAAAACATCCTTATTAAACCACCATCAGATTGTTTTTTATGCGTTTATTATTGTTGGGTCAGACGGTGCCACACACAACCCAGAGATTTACAGAGGCCCAATGCAGCTAGTAGATTTTTAGAGCAGATGAAACAACTTCGTAATTTACTACTCCAACCAACTAATCTTCAGACATTGTTATGACTCCTGAAGACCAAGAACGTTATGACTCATCTACACACTGTTGGATATGTAACAGAGAATTATTAGGCGACACAGTGAGAGACCACGATCACATTACTGGAAAATTCAGAGGAACCGAAACACAATATTTGTAATCTTCACCCCAAAAATGAACTGCCTATCTTCTTTCATAACTTACGGGGTTTGATTCTCATTTATCATGCAAGCAGTGACTTCTGAATATAGAGGGTTACCTGCATTGCACAGTCCTTCAGAAAGTACATGACTTTTACTCTTGACTCTTTATCCTTTTATGCCCTTGCCCAACATCTGATGGCAAGTTTGGATAAGTTAGGGGGATCTCTACAAGACTTTTCATCACTAAACAATACTTTGACCCATCTTTAGTGCGTAAAGGGGTTTACCCCTATGATACTGAACTCGTGGGAAGGTTTGACGAAGACTCCTTCCCCCCAAAGGCGCTTTCTTTCTAGTCTTAGAGGCAAAGACATAACTGACTCTGAATATGAATACGCTCAAAAAGGCCTGGACAGAATTACACTGTCCCAAACAATGGGCGATTATCACGATCAATACTTGATGGGCTGACGTATGTTTATTGGCAGACGTCTTTCAGAATTACAGATTTACATGCATGAACCCTTACGGTCTAGACTCATCACATTACATCTCTGTGCTGGCCTTTCTTGGGATGCATTCTTAAAGTTACAAACATCCAGATTGACTTTAATTCTGATCTACCCACACTCCAGATGATTGAAGATGGTCTACGGGGCGGCATTAGCATGGCTTCTCATCCTTACTGTAAACCAACAACAAGTATTTAGATGCATGACCCCACCAAACATCCAACTATCTAATGTACTTAGACGCCCAAAAATCTGCATGGGTGGGCCCATGAGTCAGCCATTCCACTGAGAAACTTTACAAGATAAAAAGGGCCTCATGAAGTTAATACTGTGTTAGGTATGTTGTCACAGCTTACACCTGAAAAATCAATGGACTAATTTTTAGAAGTAGACTTAGAATATCCTAAAAAATTTCAACGACCTTCATAACGATTACCCCCTAGCCGCAAAAAGATTAAAGATGAGTCCATGGTACCCCTAAACTTGTGCCTAATCTTAGACATAAAAAATAAATAATGTCTGCCATACAGGCTCCTACAGTTTTACCTAAAACATGGATTAAACTTACAGCCGTTCACAGAATAAATACTTTTTTACCAAGAGCCCCTTTTTGAGGCCATACATCATGAAGAACACCGATCTTAGAACCCAAGCCACTGGGCGCTTCAGAAAAAGACTTCTTTAAACGATGAATAACAGCTGTTTGGTAAAACTATGGAAATCCACACAAACGTAAAGATTGAAATTAGTTACAAAAGAAAAACAAGCAATTAAGCTGGTCTTAAACCTAACTATCAAGACTTTAGAAGATTTAACGACAGCCTGGTTGGGATTATGATGAAGAAAAAGGATGTTCGCTAGACAAACCGGTGGTTTATCGGCTTTACCGTATTAGAGTTGTCAAAGTTATTAATGCTAGAATTTCTGTATGACTACTTTAAACCACTGTACCCAGAAGCAAGAGTTCTTTACACAGACACTGACTCTTTTATTCTAGACGTCCCAACTGAAGACTTCTATAAGGATTTAGAAACAGAAGTGGCTAAAGGAGCTGATGGTGGTACGACACATTTGACTATCCAAAAGATTCGCCTTTACATTCAACTGCGAACAAGAAAGTGATTGAAAGATGAAGGATGAACTTAAAGGACAGTTATAAAAGAATATGTTGGTTTGCGGTCGAAGATGTATAGCGTTGCTACCAGACTTCAGTTAAAGAAGAAGGCTAAGGGCATAAGTAAAGACGCTGTAAAAAAATATAACTCACGACAACTACAAACAAGCTCTCTTTGAAAACAAAGTATTTCATCACAAAAAATGTTAATCTGCGCTCTACTCTTCATCAAGTAAACACAACTGCTGTTAACAAAAATCACTAGTCTCTAACAATAACAAGAGAACTTACGTCAATCCTGAGTTTGCATATGCTGTAGGGCATTGGAGAACTTTAAAGATTAACTTAGGCACCTAACAGTACTTAACTTAGAACCTAACTAGTACTTAACTTAAGAACCTAACTAGTACTTTCTATACTTATAATTTACTTGTATTTACTTGCACTTAACTTAAAAAATACTTTCTATAACTAACTTAACTTGGTTTCTTATCTAGTTTCTTAACTTTATTTAGTTCATTAAAAAACTATTCCATAGAAAATGGGTCTACAGCAGGAGGTTGCTACCACAGCCCCTGGGTCCGCGGACTGGCGGATGGAGAAGGAATCTGAATCAGGATCCTTAAGGGCAGACACTAGTCCCCCTAGGAAGGAATCCATGACCGAAATGGCCTCCAAACCCCTCCTCGCAGACTCTTCCCACTCGGCAAGGCAGCGCTCTGAAATGGACACCTGCCTAGCGTGTGATTTCAACCTCTCCTGGACCAGGAGGAGGTCCTCCTGGGAGAGGGGGAGAGTGGCTTCCGGGATAGTATCATTTGCCAAGAAGGCCTTCTTGGCAAATGGAAGCCTCTCTGGCTTAAGGAACTTCCCGCACGCCAGCGCACCAGGGAAATCAGGGACAGAACCAGGCATGATGTCCTGTGCCTCCGTGCCCCTGACTCTTAATTGGGCCCTCCTCATGCAGTTGGCCACCATGACCGACTCCTTTAGCAGAGAGGAGGGCATAGCTGCCAATGGTTGAGATCCCAGGCAAGTTCCGCTGCCGAAGGGCAGGGGGCTCTGACCTCCTGAGAGGATGACACCGCCTCCGGGACAAGGGAAGCCAGAAAGGCCACCGAGTCCTGGAAGGAATAAGAAACGGGCGATTGGCCCTCTTCCTCTGACTCAGAATCCGCCAGGTCGGATCCACAGACCGAGGGGGTGGCCGCCCTTGGTGAAACGGTGCGCGGCGAAAGCCCAGGGTGGCCTGGGATGGCTGATTCCCCAGACACTCCGGGGGTGGGATCAGTCACCGGGTGGGGCCGAGGGGACCTGTGAGGAAGAGGCCTGCACTGGTGGAGGGCTGGGCATGAAACCCGGCCACCAGGGAAACCCTGGAGCAGGGGGCTGTGGAAAGCCCATGGTTGGGGGATATTGCCATTGGGCCCATGGTGCCCAAGGCAAGGGCCCTGACCCCATGATAGGGGGGTCTGAGGGTGTGGCTGCTGGCCCAACCAGTAAATGGGGGGCCTAATTACATTTCCGTCCTTATTGAGACACTTAGTGAAAGGGCAAACAAACAAGGCTTTAACCCTTTGTAATCCAATATTTTTGTTGCTGTAGTCTGAGCAGAGGCATGTATCAAACTTGTGTACTACTTAACTATGGAAAATTAACTTCCCAGAAAGTGATGACGTCATTTTTGCACAATATTGTGTTTGTTGTCATTGTTCTAATATTGCCTGACCACTTGCGTACAAGCTTTCTTGCGGCATCTATGTTATCTACAAGAAAATAAACCCAGTCGAGTTTGGTATTAAAAGAATTGTTGGGAATTCGCCAATTCAGTCATCTCAATAGTGCAGATATATTACATTTTTTCATGACAATAACTAATTATCAAACCTACAGCCCCATTTGTAATGGCCGCTCAACCTTGCCGAACGCATTGCTGCCAGACCAGCTATGAACAGATGACATTCAGTTGGCCGAATACAGTGCGGTTAGCTGGCTGGTGGGGAGCGGCCTGCAGAAAACATTCCTTTCCCTCACCTGCATTCACGGCTTGGTCTCTGCAGCTGTAAACTCCCCTGAGACTCAAAACTAAGTAACTTGCTCTGACAGTCCTCTGAGGGGCGCTCGGAAAAGTGGGCGAAACCAAAGTGTCTTGCCCAAAAGAAGGGGCCGACACATGAGGTGGGGGAAGGGAAAACCGGGACCGAACGAGATTCGAGCCCCTGGAAGGAAGTTGCTTCCCTTGTATCACCTACCGAGCGAGAGGGAGGGGTAGACAAGTCTACCTCATTGCCCCATCCCCTCGTAGAGGGCTCATGCATCTTCGGTTCTGCCATGGAGACCGAACTGTGTGCAGTAGAACCGCAGCTGAACTGAACACACGATGCAGTAACGGGAACAACAGAACCGCAGCTGAGTCGCTCGCTGTTAGGGGACAAAGGGACAAGATCGACAGAACCGCAGCTGAGCCGATCACCGCCACAAATTGAGGGTTGCGAGAAGAGCTTGCAGTGACGAGATCGACAGAACCGCAGCTGAGCCGATCACCGTCACAAATTGAGGGTTGCGAGAAAGAGCTCGCTGTCACAACAACAGAACCGCAGCTGAGTTGAAGTGAACCCTTGGGAGAAAGTGACGCTGAAGTGAGAGGAGGCTTTGGCGGGGCTAGAGACAGAGCGCCTGCCGGCGAGATGCGGGAAGGAAAAGACGAAACTTTTTTAAAACCTCCCCTTTTTCCCGAAGAGGGGTTATGGCTCCCTTAATGGCGGATAAAAAAGGGTATACACAAAAAAACTCCACTCCCTGGTTTTCAGGGAGTGTCCGAGGGTATCAGCTGGTCCGAAAAAAAAAGAAAAAAGAAAGAACTCCCCCTTTACCACCCAATCGCTTCACTCTTTCTCCCAAAAAGTGAAAACTAAGCAAAGACACCAAGAACGCAAGACAACGATCGATTGCAAAAAAAAGTAAAAAAATACTTAGCTGCTGTGTACAGGGGCCCTTAACGGAAAATGGCGGGAGAAAAGAGGGATATTTGGCATGCGCAAGGCCGGGGCCCCTTTCAAGGGTTTTGTTGTCCGTGGGCTTTTTGTTTCGAGGAGGGATAGAAAATTTGCTGCGCTATTGATTAGGGGCCAGGTTAATTTAATTAAATCATTTTTATATCTTTTTCTGAATAACCACGCTTTACTTATAATTGCATATAATAATCATTGTCTGCCCCCCCGATCAAACCATTTTTGACCCTAGCTGTGCTTTTCCCTAGCGTAATATTCTCAAGTCTGAAGTAACAGTTGCTGAATTTGTTCGAACTTATTTCAGGCCAAAATGTCTATTTTTTCCAAAACGCAGCCGAGGTATTTTTTCTTTATGGCAGTGGTCTGCTGGTAGTCTGCTTGCTTCACCTTTAAAGTTCTACATCCTTTTTTAAAAAGCAATAAAAAATAATATAATTTTTTAAAAAACCTGAGTTTAAGCTGGTTAATTATGCTGCTATTGTTGGGTTTGTTTATTCAACCATTGCAAATGTTTTTTAGGAAAAAAAACCGCCAACAGGGGGAAGATAGAAGATTCGCCAAAAAATATTGAAACCTTCATATCATCATCATTCTCTTCCCCTGAGGGGCTAAGGAAGTGAGAGCACTCTCGAACCCAGACACCCCCATCCGCCCGTCCTCTCCCTGTCGCATCGGTAGGGCCAACCTTTTTTAGCTTTAAAAAAAAAAAAGATTATTGATTAAAGACATAGACGTCTTTTTTATGTTTTTTTAATTTTTTTTTTTAGTTAAAAAAAAGAGAGTGAAAAAAGATTATCAATAGATTTTCCCATTTGCAAATGGGGTCTTATTTTGGTTATAGTGATTAGCAAAAACATTTTAAAAATGAACCGGCGGATGGGGAAGGTTAACTTGGGGCGTTGTTAAGGGTTATAGTTGTAATTACTGAGGGATTGCTCAAAAAATTTTTTGTACCAGGGAATTACCCCAGAAAATAAATGCAAAAGCAGATTAATTCTAAAAAAATAATTTTAAAAAATTGTCGGTTTGTTTGAGGGGTGGGAGAGCTATTTTTAAATGCTTTACCCTTTTTCTGGAAGCAATTTTTGTTTAGAAAATTGCGGTCCGGAAAAAGGGGAGAAACGATAACGGGCAAGGAAGATTTAGCTAAGGCAAGAGACGTTATGAAAAGACAATTGCTCCTTAATTTTATTATAAAAAGTTAAGAAACGGGGGCCATGCAGAGCCCCCAATTTAAACGTTGATGAGCAATGAATGATATTACTTAGTGAAGGAAAGAATTTTAAATCGCCACCGCCGACCTTTCTGATTTTTATGAACCATTGGGGAAACAAAGACTGCAGAATTTTTTTATTGCATTTGGCATGCCCTCAGCTATCTTTTTGTATTTTCTTGTGTAAAATAAAACACCAAATAAAATAAGTTCTTTCTTATGGATAAAATTTATTATTTTTAAAAGGGGTATTAAAAAGGAAAGATGCTTTTGAAAAACTGATAAAGTGCAAAGGGTTCTAATCAATGCAAAATGGCTTTCAAAACAGGCATTTGGGCAAATAAATTTTTCCCTCCCCCAAAAGAATAAAAAGGGCCCTAGTTTGTTAACTCATTCCAAATGACACCCCCAATGGCTTTGCTGTATTTCCACATGACAAAGTTGGAAGAAAAGTTAAGTTGCTCTGACAGTTGTTGACATGGTTTAAAGATAAAAAGACGCTAAACCCTTTTAACGGTAAAACTCAACTGTGGGCTGTGGGTTACAACAAAAATACTGCAGGGCCATTAAAGTATACAGGTGATTCAATTATATAAAAGTTTTTAAAGGTTCGTAAACCAGTTTTTTTTTTAAAAAATCTTTACAGTTAAAAAGGGACCCCGGGAACCCTCGTCTCAAACCCTAGTAGAAAACTTTTTAAAAATTTGTGAAAGCCTGTTTCCTATCAAAATCACAGAAAATTATGGTAAGAACGCAACACGAATGGGTTTTTGGGGATTGCCCCAGTCTTCGCGCCATGAAAATGAAGAAATTTTTTGCAAAAGGCCCTTTAAACCCGTAAACGCAATCAAATTAAAAAAAAATTGCTTACGAAATGTGCAGGGGCCAAAAAAACCCTTTCCGTTTTGGGCTAAAAGTAAGATACTTGTATGCCCTGGAGAGGCAGAAGGTGATGTTAGAATTTGAGTACGATCCCTTTTGGAGCGTTGACTATGAAGTTGAACGAATTAGAAAAATCCCCCCCGTATATTATTTAAAAATCTTTCGCTAAAAAGCCTTTCCTAAAAGATCCTTTGTTCCGAAAAGGGTGCAAGTTTTCCCCCAAACACGTGAGTTAAAAAAAAAGTTTTTATTTTTGCTAAACTTATAATTTATTTTTTTTTTCTTAAAATTATTCAACTTATTTTTTTTACCCATTTTTGGGTTTAACTGATTTTGTTTGTTTTTCAATGTTTTTGTTTAATTGCTCAGTGTCTCCTGTTGTGAATAAAAATTTTCCCATCCCTTTGAAGTTTTAAATTTTTTTTTTGTTTAATCCTCACCGCACCATAAAACTTCTGAAATTCTTTGTCCGTAATGTTTTCTCCTGTATGATTTTTTTATTCTTTAAATTTTTTTTTTTTTTTTTTTGCTGTCCCAACCTCTGCGTCCCTCAGAGGCGTGCACCCCCGCCGCTCTTCCCACACCCCCCTCCACCCATAGCCGGCCCCGGGCCCCCCCCACCGGCACGGCAACCCCGGAGCAGTCAATGTCAATCGCAAAAGGGAACCCACCCGGGAGACACTGCACTGCTGCCCGGGCACTTTGGTGGGTTCATGGCGCGTCTGATCTAACTACGCGGACACCCCCTATAAACCCCCTATGCGACAATAATTGTTATCCCCGGGCCGGCATGAGGAGCTCCCTCCGGAGGGCGCCCACCCGCCGTCCAACGACAGCCCCATGGACCCCCCGTACGGTGACCCCAGGAACCAAACCAAAGGCCCCAGACGGGGAGGAATCGAAATTGGGGTCACCTGGAGCAGGGGATGAAAGGGACAGAATTGAGACTTTTTTTTTCTTTTTTTTTTTTTAAGCTGATCAATGGGAATGAGGATGATTAAGATGATGCTACGGATTTTCCATTTCGGTCCTGAGACTTACATGACATGGCAGTACTCTACGCTTCCTTTCATATATATTCCTGCGTCAACCAGCCCGAGAGATACAGCACCTGCAGTGTTGGCAGGTAATTGAGCACACTCTCAAAACGCATCCCTAAGTGGACATTGAACTCGACTGTTGGGTCCAGTCTTCCCAACTGAGTCCGCAGCAACTTCAACTCTGGGTAGGAGCCGTCGGGGCAAGAAAAAACCCAATCCTCTGGATGGGATTCGAACCCACGACCTCCCAGCCGGGAGTCGCGGCGCTAACCACTCGCCCAAGCGGCTGGTGCTTATTCTTAATCTTAATGAACAAAGTTTTCTGATGCTAGGGCAACATGGCATGGGCTTTGTAATTTAGAGTTAAATTTTTTTAAACAGTCACTTATAATCATAGACATAGCGCCTAACCCAACCGAGAACTCGCCTAATGCAATAGAGCTGGCGTTCCGCCCCAGTAGCAAAAAGAGCCAACACTAACCCACACTTACGCTAAGCTACACTAATGACCAGTAATTACATAAGAAAGATATTTAAAGCTTTACAATTTCTTTCTACTAGCCCTATATCTAATCCAAGTCGCTTTCTATTTTCCTTTTGAAGTTCAGTTATTTGCTCTAACCTAAACCCTGTTGAACCTCCATATTGTTAATTAAATTATTTTAAAATTAATCTTAACATATCTTCTTATTAATCCTTCTTGGCAGCACTTCATCAAACAGAGTAAAACGCAATAAATCCAACATACTTAATGAAATAAAGTCGAAGTACAGTTAGTTTGTCTTTGTCACCCATCACAGTAACCTTTTCCAATGATGCAAGGGTGTTTATTTCAGTCTTCCGTTTTAGTAATTGCAATACGACCTTAAGAGGGCATCAAGTTTTCAGACTTTATTTGTACACCTCTGATTAACGTATGCTGGCAAACTAGGATCGTCCTCCCTCGGAGTAATAAATAAGCGTAAAATCATCGTCATTTGTCCTAGGTAGTGACGGTAGCTGGTTAAATTCAAGCCATGGTGTCATCCCCACTTAGCAAAGGCCTTTTTTCTCGGTAGCATATATTCAAACCCGCCTATTATTCCAATCTGGTTTTTTCTGTTGTGTTCCTGGATCTAGGCTAACAAGAATGGGTCCTCCATTTAAGCTTTTTCTAAAATTGTTTTCCTTATCAAAGTATACATTGGGCTCGAGTTCAAACTTTTAAATCCAACATGTCGGAAGCAACGCCCAAGCCTTCTCTCTTTTATGAAGTTGGTATTCATGTTTGCCAAATCGTTTGCCCTTATATTTCTTATCTCTTCTAGGGTAAGATAGTGCTGTCGATTTTTTTTGTCTTCAATTTCGTTCTTTGTAAACCCCATCATCCGTGGTACTCAATCCATAAACATTTCCTGCACTCCTATTAGATCAATCTCATTGTGTTCCTGCTAGTCCTTTACTCTACTGCAACGCATTTAGGAAGCTAGCTGCGCTTTGATTCTGGCCGCGCGAGACATTCTTTTAATATTAATATTATAATAAACAAAGTGTTATAAGCCATCAAAATAAACAATCTACAATAAACCAATCGTATTGAACTGGGGGTCAGTCCGTAAGCACAGCTTAGCGGCTTAGATTTTTCTAACTGCTCTTTTTTTTTTTTTTTTTAGCTCATCTTTGTCGCTTATTATATAATTTTTCACTTAAACATTCTCAAAACTATCTTTGTCCTTAGTGTAAAATAATACAAACAACCGATTTAACTGCGATCGAAAGTCTTTTAAGAACAGCATATATTGTTGAGTTAAGAGCCACACAGAAACTAAGGCGTGCGCCCACTAAAGGCTAGCTTTGACAGAGCGTTTCTTTTTTTAACAATGTCTCGTTCAGCCGAACAGTCATCAATAATAAACAGGTTTCAGTTTCCCTCAATATCCTATAGTAATGTTCTAAACAGTCGCTCAGTTTGTCGCTAGGATCAACTAAAAGATATTCTCGTCTGGGCCAAATAAACTTCCTTTTCTTATGTAACTGTTGTGTTTATTGTTGTGCAGAATACAACAATGTACTCGTAATGAAACCTTATATTGTTTGTAAAATCAAGTACGAAGACAGTTTTTCCCACACCCATAATCCCAGATAAAGAACAGTGCGGATCTTTAAGCAGAAACTTCAACTATCCATCTGTTTTTTTATTAGAATATTTCTTCTGCATTTTAAATAAGCCACGTCTTTTACCTGTTTCTTCATGGTAACGAGCATCAACAAACACATAAAAACAAGCATTAATTGGGCCTTTTCCGTCTGCTTTCCTTGTGATATTATTTTTATACCATCTTGCCCTACCTTTCCCCACTTCCAAAACAATCTGTTGTCAAATTAGATCTAAAATCCAGCCACACCAATATTGGTGTTAAGTAGTCTTCGAGTTTACATCATAAGGCGAAGTTTTTTACATACTCGATCAACTGCAGAATCTCTTTGCCTACCTCCACGAACAACGTTCTTATTTCATCCAAAGTGTTGGTGAAGTAAAAGTCCGCGACCCGAATACAACTGATCCACTGCCATTTATTGCACAGTCAACCTTCTCAATTTGTGGATTATAAAACGCTTCGGATGATCTGATGAAAAAGATTGTTTCTTCAGTAAACAAGAACAAAATTCCTTTTAAAGACTTCTGAGACTGATTAGGATGTATTTTCCAGAGAGTGTCCTCGCTTGTTCTATTTTCTTAGTGGATGCAGAAACTCTTTCATAATAAATAACGTTTACTTTTATACTACTGGTTAAGATGTTTCTGGCCATTCAGGGTTAGTAACAACATCAAAACTCAAGAAGAAATGTCGCTAACTATTATTAGCTTCAGGGGGCTTCAGACAGAACAACAGAAATCGCTAGATTAAAATAAATGTCAGTTTCATTTTAAGATTTTCTTTTAGTGCACCTTGTAATAGGCCATATGCTCTTTAACAGCTCAAAACTCTAGAGGGATGCAGAATCCGTTGCCAATGCTTCTCTATTGCCACATCTTTATCTTCTTCCTTTGCATCCTCCACTTAAGCCTGCTTGGAGGCCGTTGGCATTGATTCCCTGAGAAACTTTCTCCTTTCTGCGGTGTTGAGACCATAGTCCAGAATAGAGGGCAATAATGTCTGCCCTCGCTTAGTAAAAAGACTTCTCTGCCCTCCAGTTTTATTGCTATATGTTTAACGATACCCTGCCCAAATTAACAACAACAGTAGCATTAGATCTGTCATGGTAATATCTATTTTGAATGAGTAGTTTTAAGCAGTGCCTGGCATATAACTCGCCACCCCAAGTCAGGGAACTTAACTATTAAACCTGTCCAGCTGAACTTTGAATGAGTATTTACACTTATTACAGTGTGTCTTATGCCTTTTACCAACGCATGGGGTTCCTTCTCTTTTCTGTATGGATCGAGGTCACAACCATATTAGTTCATTTTTTATAAAACAAAAAGAATATAAATAAAAAATAGATGAAGCTTATGACAGGCCTGATCCTTCTGAAGAAAAGAACTATGAAACACCAATGGGCCTTCATAGATGAAGAAATTGAAGGAGCCAGTACCAAGAGTAGCTTAACGTCCAAATACGGTTTGCTAGATAGAATTGAATCATTATAATACCATATGGCGAGACAACCAAACGCTGAGGTTTCCAATTGTGAGATAGATATAATAATCATTTGATATAGAACCATAAAGGGACCTTGTGCGGTTTACTAAAAAAACCAGACACAACCCAGTTTTTAAAAACAAGCACAATTCTTGAAACTCCCTGTTTCTGACAAAAGGAAATTGCAACTTTTTGGAGACTGAAGCTCGAGGCTGTAAGTCGTTTACACAAACCATAGTGGCCAAAGGCTGCCAACGCGATCTGAAAATAGAAAGGACCTCTTTCAGATTAGCCCAAAAAAATGAAGCAATAGCCAAAATTGAGACGAGTTGTAATGGGAGACACAATTTAAAAACAATTGACAACTCTGAACTCGCTGGGCGTGAAATTGAGACTCTTAGGAGTGAAAACTAAAAGCTAGCGTGAACATTGAGGATTAAGAATCGCTTGACTACCTGTACGAGTACACGCTCAATCTAGAGAAACTTAGAAAGCTGGATAGAAAGATAGAAGAAGAAAAAAAGTAACTGGCGTGCTAATGAATCCTTTAGGCAGAAGAAAGCTAGAATTCAGCATGAAAATACAAGATTTAATCTAGAAAGAAACCAGGTATGAAACGCGGTCTACTAACAGAGCGCAGCTAGCATTCGCAGACAGCAATTCAGAGAAACTATAAACAAATACTTTATGAAAACGTCTACGCTAGCTGAAAGGAATAGGACTTCTGTTCAGGAACAGGGATTACAATAGTTTAGCATATTAACAGCTTGTTGGGTTTTCTATCTCTACTCTTGTTTATGCTTTAAACTGCAGTGCAAGTGCCGCCACAGGGCCAGTTAGCGGCCTCCAACGCCTCAGCCTGGTAAAAGTTGGATTGAGGAAAACAATTACATGCACCTACAAACGTATTAAAGAAGTTAGCAGCCAAAGCGCTGAAATGCTCTGCCCGGCCAAAAAGGGGCAGTGTTGTTAGTTGGGTTTTGTCTCCGATAGGTAAGGTGGGCTGGTTATATGGCTGACCATCTGTGACGATAGAGGCTAGCTGTTGGATAAAGTTTAGGTGAAATAAAGTATGGCTAATTCCAGTAAAAGTTAAAAATACAACAAGGCTGTCTTTTCGCCTAGTGTGACTGTCAGTGCAGCAGATCAAACAGTGCTGCTTCTGTGTGGCTGCTTCTGGCTGTGACGCGTAGAACTGGATCGCTTTCTTCAGGCCTAGGTACTTTTTTTTAAAAGGATGGAGCAGGGCCTTTGTTTAAGCCTTGATGGGTGCCCAATTTTTGGTCGCTCCAGCTATGAGAATTTCATTGTTATAATTCTTATCAATCCAATCTCCGTCTAGTATATAATCCATGGCCTACAACAAAGTTCAACCTTTGACCTATCATGTGCAAGAACGTCTATACCTTGGAGTTGGCAGGCAAATCAACAGCTATTAATGCATCTTCTAAATTGGCTAGAAATTGTTATTCCTGCATCAAAGCCTGTTAATTGATCTACTATGCTAACTTGGTCTGTGCTTGGGCTCCAAATAACAACCAAAACGTATTCCTTAGAGTCATTAAGTCGTTGCACTCCTGGCATTGTTAACCTTCACTTTCATCTAAGATAAATGATGCCCAAGCATTATAATGTTTTTGTTCGATTGACCCCTAATCGACTTTTTGTTTGGTTGAAAAAGAGTTGTCAGCCCCATTAGTCATAATTAATTATCTTTTGCACCCCACAAATACAAGGTGCCGACCCATGATTGCGGTCTAATTTTGTCTAAAATCAGTGAAGGATTCAGCCCTGATTGGCCCACTGCGGTCGGCTGGGCTATAAATATAAGCAACATTAGCTTATCTTATCGTAGTTGTAGATTAATGTTTAAATTCGTTTCAGATTCTTTCATTATGCATTAGTGTCCATTGGGCAGATAAAATGGATTTAAATCGTGGTCGTTTAGGGAGGGCACTGTAGTTCAGTTAGTATTGTCTGTAATGGTCATAAACATGAAGTTATATCTGACCTTACAAAAATATTGGGATGGTGTAAATCTTTGCATATGAAACCAACGCACCAGAGTTGCGCAGTAAATGGCAAAATTTAACGATTCTGAAAAGCCATAGGTGGGATGTCCATGGCTGATGGCACTCTGTCACTCATTTATTGGTGGATTTAAATATTTCGTTAGCGGTTTTACAAGTCTAACCCGAAGCCGAATGCATCTACTGCAATGGTTATATTGCTGAAGTCCCAAAGAGTGGGGTTGATAAAACGCTCCTACATGTAAGGAGGCACTTTCGTTTAGATTTAAACAGTTCCATTTTAAATATTTTAAAATATTTATAAAAAAGATTACAGCAATATAACCCAACAAACAAACGTGTGTTCTTAATCGTAATACAATTGTCACTTGGGACGGTGATTATAGGTTTGCCCTTAAAAAATTGTTTGTAAAGTATAAATGGTTTAAACATATCTGAGGGCTCAAAATAACTGATTAATTTTATAGTAACGAGGTGGTCATTCAAATAAGTCCATATAACATTACAGAAGGTTATTACAACCACTTTTGTTCTTAAAAGAAGTACTTAGCGAATTTGGCATAATTTGTTATCCAATCAACGAAGCAAACCTCAGAATTTACTATGAATTTTCCACTAGAAGAATAGAAGAGAGTAAACTTTTTCTAGAGGCCTTGCTCGAATCTTGCTTCCACGTAATGACAATTTAAATCTTATAAATTTTAGTACAAAGAAGACATCTGCAATTTAAAGGGGTAATAAACCATCTGATTTTCTCATGAACCCAATTTGTTAGTCCATTTAAATGGAATTAAAAAAAACAAATACTAATTAGTATAATGGTCAGCCATCTAACATTCTACTACTAGCACTCCGACAAATAAGCAGGTTTTTGCGATTATCAGTTATATAGGTTTGATGGAAACAGTCAGGTTAAAGAATTGGTGAGGGCCTAAAATACATTGGATTAAAAAATAACTAATCAAGATGGAAGGCCAGTGGTTTGTTCTGATTTATTAAGAGTGCGGAAGTAGAAGAGCTACTGTAAACCCTTAATTTTATCCCCTGGAGAGAATGTAAATATTCGGTTCACGATCACCAAATCTTATCTGCACGTAAGCCCACATTTTTTAATGTAACGATTACGTTACGTCG
>CM031606.1:87335380-87360380 GCA_018398815.1 Conus ventricosus | reverse complement strand
TCTCTTTCATCCTCTCACTCATCTTCCTTCACCCCTGATCAACATGCTTTCTCTTTCACACTCTTCCCGCATACATGCAACACAGACACAAAGATGTTATACTGAACAACATTAAAAACGCACCGTTTTGATTTGCCGATTTCCCATTTGGAAAATATGTGTATTTGGATTTGGTATGTTAACACAATTTTTAAGGGACACAGATTCACACTGCCTCGGTTTCTCCGCGCTTGACGACATTCGTGTGACGCCCACGTGCAACTCGCCCCAAAACACTTTTTTTGCCACTGGGGCCGAGACTGAACGTAGCTCATCGTTTCTTTGTCTCAAATGGTGAGTTTGAAGTCATGCCGACTGGAAAACGGAATCAGTTGTCATTCGACCAGGCGAAGTGGTCCGAAAACAATGCCGCGACTGTCCATGCAAGAACGCGAGCGAGCCATTGGAATGTTGATGGTCGGTATGTCATCGAGAGAGACAGCCAGACAACTGAACTGCAGTCACTCTACAATTGTAAGGCTATCACAAACGTTTGGCAGCGACTGGTTCCACCACTGATCGGCGCCGAAGGGGCCAATCTCGTGTTACCACACCAGCGCAGGATCGATACATTCGACAGCTTCATCTTCGTAATCGATTCCTTACAGCAGCAGAAACATGTCGCCAGGTGGTTGGTCGACGGGGTCCATGTGCTGGACAAACCGTTCGACGTCGATTGCAAGAATCAGGGCTCAATGCAAGACGCCCTCATGTTGGCCCAGTCCTCACCCGTAGACACCGTCAGCAACGCCTGCAGTGGGCCAACCAGCATCTGCCATGGACACGACGTCAGTGGAGAGCTGTGCTGTTCTCTGACGAAAGTCGCTTCGCGTTATCTCAAGCTGACGGGAGAATGAGAGTCTGGAGGCGTGTCGGGGAACGCTACGCCAACTGCTGCGTGTTTGAAGCCGATAGATGGGGAGGGGCAGTCTGATGGTTTGGGGGGCATTCAGTCATGACTACCGGACACCTCTGTACTTTTTTGACAACCATGTGAATGCCAACACGTACCAGCAGGTGCTGCAGAACCACGTCGTCCCACTGTTTGGCCAGCACCTGGAGCTGCAGTTCTTCCAGCATGATAATGCACGACCCCACACCGCAAGAGCCACCGCTGCGTTTCTCCAGGCGAACAACATTGCCGTGTTGCCCTGGCCATCTCTGTCCCCTGACATGGCTCCCATTGAACACGTCTGGGATGAGCTGGGGCGTCTTGTGGCCCGTGGAAGACGTCCACAGACTCTCGATCATTTGAGGCGCGCACTGACCGAGGAGTGGGATGGACTGCCACAGCGTTCTTGCACAACCTTGTCTACTCCATGAGGAGGTGCTGCCAAGCGTGCATCGGGGCAAATGGCGGACACACTGGGTAATAGAGCTCGCGGACAGACATGCTCGTCGTGGTGTACTTTTTGACAGGGACCCTAGTGAAGTCAACAGCTAGTTTCAGATGAATTCGGCCATTCTTGTCAAGAACAGACATTTTGTTTAATTGAAAAATGGATGCGTAATCAAATATGCTTACTTTCATTAAATAATTCTGTACTACCAACGTTGTCTGGGTCTTTTGGCAAGCGGTGCGTTTTTTAATGTTGTTCAGTATATATTGCGCTTAGGTCCACTCCACGAGGAGTGAAAATATAATTTGTCAGTTCTTCATATACCAGCATTATACCCAGTGGGTATCTGGACAGGTACATATAATAGTGACCTGTAAACATCAGATTTCTTTTTATCTTGTAATTTCTTGACTTTATGTCCCATTCTTTCAAGTGTTTTTCTCTGATCACTTTGTTAAGTGAGGAGTTCAACGCATAAATTCAACCTTAGCTTCAATTGGACAATACCTTTTGTTTGTCAGGAAAACAGACTTCAACGATTAAACTCACCCATAGCTTCAAAAGGACAATACATTTGTTTGCCAGGTAACGGCTAATAATCAGTATTTCTTTCCATTCTGACCAGCGCTTTGCGCCGATTTCTTTCCAACACTGCTGAAGGGGTTAAAAACATCAATTCCCCTGGGATCTGAACTTTGAGTTTGACTGAAGGGGGAAAGCGCCATGAGACACTTCTTGCTCATTTGAGCATGAAGTGTTGACCCCCCAGTCATAACCGAAAGGTAGTGGACCAAAAGCGCATTGACCATCTAAATTAGGATTACGACATCATAAAATTAATAATAATAATGACAATTGCTATAGCACCCACCCTAACCATGTAGGCTGGCGGCGCTTTACAAGTTTTAACAATCCAACAGCTAAAATTATAAACAGAAGCACACACACGCACCAAATTCTGCGTTCCCAGTCATCAACATACGTAACACCTACACGCACTTGCCCGCACCAGCATGCCCCGCGCGCGCACACACACATCCACCGCGTACACACGCCCTGGAACATAATGTTGCCTACAAAAACATACTATATAATCAGTGAACAGCTCCTTTGTACATGAGCAGCTTGTACACATACATAATGTCTTGTGGGGGTGCAGTGAACAGCTCCTTTGTACACGGGCAACTTGTACACATACATAATGTCTTGTGGGGGTTGCCCGTCTTTCTTGTTGCTTTTGCTGCGCCATTGTCCGCCAGCATTGTCTGTTAGCCTCCACACAGTCTGGGAGCCCCCAGGACCTTGTAGGGCGTCTTAGACTGGCCCACGATGCTGGTCTGCCAGTCTGCGCCGCCGCCTGTTTGAGCCGGTGGTGCCATGAAGGCCGTTGTGGGTGTGGTGGCCACCTGTTGTGCCGTGTCGGCCGTCGTCGATGTGCTGGCCCCTGGTTGTGCTGGTGGCACAGGAGGGCCCTTGCGGGTGTGGTGGTCGCCTGTTTGCTGGCAGGGAAGGTGGGGCCATCGTGATGGTAGGCGTGTGGGGGATGTCACTGTTTGGCTGAACGACTGCTGGATCTCCCGGGTGCGTGTCGCTGGGTCCGGCCGCTATGGCCTCACTCGCCTTCAATGTAGGCCGTCGCGTCTCTGTGGTCTTGTCTTTGGCACCTGTCAAACACCAATTCTTCCGACACGAAAAGGGGCTTACCCTGTGTGTACTTGTATTGCCCTGTTTAGACAGTGGGATCAATCGATACGATAGTGGTGGGGAAACAGTCATAGTCGTGGCTAAAATAACCTGCAAACACCCACATGATATCGCTGCCTTGCTGACAAATTTGCTGAGGAACATGCGACACATAGTAACGGCTAACGCAGCAGAGCGTCCCGGCTGATGAAGCCGCCTTGCTGGAAAACACGCAAAGTTATATATAAACATGCCAACACACAGCTGATGTAGCCACCTTGTGGAAAAATTGTTGAGAACAGCCAAAACATATTCACGGTTAATTGACAGTCACGGGGATGAGAAGGTCACGGCTAATATAGTCGCATTGCTGAGAACATGCAAGATCACCGCTGATGTAGGTGCATTGTGTAGCAAACATGGGTCATGGCTAATATAGCCACATTGCTGAGAAACATGCAAGATCACAGCTGATGTAGCTGCATTGTGTAGAAAACATGGTCACAGCTAATACCGCCGCATTGCTGAAACATGCAAGATCACCGCTGATGTAGGTGCATTGTGTAGCAAACATGGGTCATGGCTAATATAGCCACATTGCTGAGAAACATGCAAGATCACAGCTGATGTAGCTGCATTGTGTAGAGAACATGGGTCACGCTGATGTAGCCGCCTTGCTGAAAAACATGCAAAGTATAAATAAAAACAAGCCAACACACAGCTGATGTAGCCACCTTGCAGAAAAACTTGTTGAGAACCTGCAAAACATGTTTGCGGTTAATTGACAGTCTCAGGTGATAAAGGGGTCACAGCTAATATAGTGTCATGTGACGTAGCCTCACATCAAGGCATGTGACGCCCATCACATGTAGTTAGTAATATGAATCATTTCCCCGTGCCACAACTAAAGGAAGAATATTCATGTGGCTTGACTAGTGTAGCAGGCGTCCCCAAAATAATTGTGAGTATGACTCATTCAAGAAACGAATGTGGTCATTGGGTGAAAGTGACCACTGAGTGATAGTTTAACCAAGGGCTGGTAAGGTAGGGTGCTGGTCATGTGTTTTGAACACTGAGTATGCACTCACTAGGAGAAGGGGGGGAAAAAGTCAGTTTTAACCCAGCAGATGGCCTAGAGACTCGAACCTGTCAGGACGGTGGTCCTCTTTGCTGACCAGTCATTACCAGGTGAGTGATAGATAGTGGGGGAAAGCTACAGGGGATAACTTAAAGAAAAGAGAAAGAAAGAATTCATATGTTGAATTAAGAAGGTTACTTACACGAACCTTATTCGTGTTTCAGCCCTTCACCCTTTACCCTTCGCCCTTCACCCTTCATCTTTCACCCCGTGAGGTGGTTGAAGATGGCCATGGTGTGAGGAACACACCGGTATTCAGCCCCAGCAAGTCCAACTCCGGGGAGAGGAGTTGAAGCTCGTCGTTTCGCAAGAGACAGAAGTCGCGGAAGAGAAGTCGAGACTCGTATCTCCAGGACAGGAGAATCGAGGGGGCAGTATATTGTCTCAGAGAGACAGGGATTGAGAAAGCAGGGGAGCTTTTTCTTGAGGCATGGCAGGTCCTCAGTGATTACGGGAGTTATGTATTCTCCTGGTTCGGATTTTTTTTTGGATAACGGAATGTGAAGGCCATAGCTTTATAGAAGCGGAACTAGACTATTTATCTCTGGGTGTGAGGAGAGATACATGTGTAAAGATTGATTTGTCTCTCGTGGTGAGGAGAGATAAAATGTGTGAAGATTGATTTGTCTCTCGGTGTGAGGAGAGATACATGTGTGCAGATTTATTTGTCTCTCAGTGTGGAGAGAGATATGGTTGTAAACTCTGTTTACAAGTGGTTGATGATTTAGTAAAATTGTTTTCCCTGAAGGAGAGGGGGAGAAGAAAAACATTCGGTAGTGCGCCTTTTGGTTGTTTGGAAGATTGCGTGTGCGTATGGAGTAAATGCTGTCATGAATGCGGGTATGCAAGAGTGACAGTGTGACATATAGCCACATTGCCGAGAAACATGCAAGATCACACCTGATATAGCTGCATTGTGTAGAGAAATAGCTGCATTGAGTAAGAGTATGGTCACGATGATGTACCGCCTTGCTGAAAAACATGCAAAGTGATAATAATATAAACATGGCAACCACAGCTGATGTAGCCGCATTGCAGAGAAACATGCAAGATCACAGCTGGTGAAAGCTGCATTGAGTAAGAACGGGGGTCATGGCTAATATAGCCGCATTGCAGAGAAACATGCAAGAGCACAGCTGATGTAGCTGCATTGAGTAGAAAACATGGGTCACGGCTAATATAGCCGCATTGCAGAGACACATGCAAGAGCACAGCTGATGTAGCTGCATTGAGTAGAAAACAATATAGGGCACAGCTAATATAGCTGCATTGCGGAGAAACATGCAAGAACACAGCTGATGTAGCTGCACTGAGTGTAAAAGAAACATGCAAGGTCACAGCTGATTAGCTAGCATTCAGTCGAAAACAAATCGGGCACAGCTAATATAGCTGCAATTTACGGAGAAACATGCAAGACACAGCTGATGTAGCTGCATTGAGTATAAAACAATATAGGGCACAGCTAATATAGCTGCATTGCGGAGAACATGCAAGGTCACAGCTGATGTAGCTGCATTGAGTATAAAACAATATAGGCACAGCTAAAAATAGCTGCATTGCGGAGAAACATGCAAGGTCACAGCTGATGTAGCTGCATTGAGTATAAAACAATATAGGGCACAGCTAATATAGCTGCATTGCGGAGAAACATGCAAGAGCACAGCTGATGTAGCTGCATTGAGCATAAAACAATATAGGGCACAGCTAATATAGCTGCATTGCGGAGAAACATGCAAGAGCACAGCTGATGTAGCTGCATTGATAGAAAACAATATAGGGCACAGCTAATATAGCTGCATTGCGGAGAAACGTGCAAGAGCACAGCTGATGTAGCTGCATTGAGTGTAAAAGAAACATGCAAGGTCACAGCTGATGTAGCTGAAATTGAGCAGAAAACAATATAGGGCACAGCTAATATAGCTGCATTGCGGAGAAACATGCAAGAGCACAGCTGATGTAGCTGCATTGAGTAGAAAACAATTTAGGGCACAGCTAATATAGCTACATTGCAGAGAAACATGCAAGGTCACAGCTGATGTAGCTGCATGAGTAGAAAACAATTTAGGGCACAGCTAATATAGCTGCATTGCGGAGAAACATGCAAGAGCACAGCTGATGTAGCTGCATTGAGTCGAAAACAATATAGGGCACAGCTAATATAGCTGAAATTGCGGAGAAACATGCAAGAGCACAGCTGATGTAGCTGCATTGAGTAGAAAACAATATAGGGCACAGCTAATATAGCTGCATTGCGGAGAAACATGCAAGAGCACAGCTGATGTAGCTGCATTGAGTAGAAAACAATATAGGGCACAGCAAATATAGCTGCATTGCGGAGAAACATGCAAGAGCACAGCTGATGTAGCTGCATTGAGTGAATAAGAAACATGCAAGGTCACAGCTGATGTAGCTGCATTGCTGAGAAAATGCAAGATCACAGCTGATGGGGGCTGCATTGAGTAGAAGAAAACAGGTAGAAAACATGGGTCAACCACGGTCACATTTTAATATAGCTGCATTGCTGAGAAACATGCAAGATCACCGCTGGTGAGCTGCAATGAGTAGAAAACATGCTGCATAAAGTCGAAACATGGTCAAGGTCACGGCTAACCTAGCCGCATTGCTGCAAAACATATCACGATCATATCATGGCAATATCATGGCCACCTTGCTGAAAAACATGCACTGACGAACAAAACAAGAGGGACATGAAATAGCTACTTCATTAATCTGTAGTAAAAGGACATCCTGGTCAGACCGATGAAGTACATAATAAAACGGGCAACCGAAATAAAAAATCAGAGTCTGCCGTGAAAGTTCTAAGCGCACAGAAAATGGCCTGCCGTGTAAACAGATGACGTATCCATCCTTCGCCCCAAATTTTTTTTTTTTTTTTATTTATTTATTTTTTAATAAATGATCTGGTTGTTGCAGTCTGTTCAACTGTGTGCTGATTAAGCAAAATAGTAAAAGCATGACCGAAAAGGTAACAACAGCAAGCAACATCACATAAGTACTTGTGGGAATGCTTAGTGTGAACACATCACTGCCCTGTGTAACTACTACTTTGTGTGCATTCAGTTTTTACCTTGTACTTTGTTGCATGCTACTATCAAGGCTCCTCTGATTGATTTGTAGAACTTGAATTGCCCCTGATTTGACAGATGCACGCCGTCACTCAGGAGCAAGTGTCTTTTGGAGCTTCTGAGAGAAAAATATTCGTGGTGGTTCCATGATGTGATGTATGGGATTCCTTCAAATGCCGCGTGTTGCTGGTGGAGTACTTGTTGCGCGCATTTTGAATTCTGTTGCTTCTCGCTGTGATAAAAAACCACATTTCCCGGATCGTTCAGCTTTTTAATCTTGACAATAACTGCCCGAACATGCTGATTATCCATATGAAGACAGATTAAGGTACCTAAGGTTGCCATCCCTCAAAGCCAGAAGGATAAGAGGAGATCCCGATCCAAAGTTATAAAATTTTCAATAAACTAGATGATATTGATCAAGCATTTTTTTTTTTTTTTTGAACCTGCACTAACCAACATAACCCTAACAGTTGTGACAAGGTACAAATACAGCAAGTTAATACTAATATAAGGAAACCTTTCTTCAGCCAGAGATAGCACCAATTTGGAATAAACTAGCTCCGAACATCAAACGTGCACCAAATATTAACTCTTTTAAAAAATCTTATCGATAAGCATGAAATAATAACTGACATCATGTTCGACTTCGAATGGTCGAAAATAAAAACTGGGCTCGCTGCTGTCGACCTGACCAATGACAAGCATATAAAGAAGGGGCATATAAAGCCGCGAGGCTAAGATGAAACAATCATCGCCCCTAAATCTGAACCTGAACCTGAACATGACGCTTCCACCCCGAATCTACCTTTCAATAGAGAGGCCAAGATATCCATAGCTAAGTCATCATGTGTTTGTCCCAAGCCTGAAATCGTTGCCTCCTATCTGAAGAAAGATGATGTTGGGTCGTTGTTTAAGCGTATTCATTATGCCTGGGGGAGTTGGTTATCGCGCAGAAGACCGTGTAACGTTATCCGGCTTTGCCGACTATATCCACAGAGCAAGTGTCTTGCAACTTAATATTGCGTTCCAACGCACATATCTGCATCACAAATATGCTGAGCAAAACGTTTGAAAGATGGAATGACCAAGTAACAAGGCATGAGGCATGTTAAGACACCGTGTAGACTGCATGGATGAGGATCTTACCTTGCAACTTATTTGAGAGAGCAGAGAATTTTTTCGGAAGCAGAGAGTGCGTCTTCACTGCTAGCATGTTACTTCGAAAAGGAAGCGCTTTTGCGCATGCCCCGACCTGCATTAAGATTTTGTCTTACCGGAAAATACCGGAATGAATTTTACGCATGCCTGGCCTGCTTTAAGAATTTGTCTTACCGGAAAATATCGGAATAAAACGCAAATCCGCCACAAATTCCCTTATGTCCCATAAGAACTTTTCTTTGAGACACTGACATCTCTTTGTTTACAAAGCCTTCATGTTTACAAAGCCTTCATTTAATTATCTTCTTACAAACTCTCCCGTTTGTTTGGGGAAAAAAGACACATAAAAAATGACTGTCATTCTGTCTGGACCAGGACATTATTCATTCTGCGTGTTTTCCGGGCTTCTGATGCTTCTTGGATAGTAAGCAGTCCTTCTGAATGTTCTGATTCGTCTTTGTTAAGTTGTGGTAAATTTAGAATGTTAATGTCAGAATATTCTACGTCTCTTTTCTCGTGTAAATGCTCGTAATATGATCTAGTCTCTTCTAACATTTCATCTGTTTCTATTCCTGATCTGTCACCAATTTCAACATCTTTTTGTTAACAAAGTGTCTTTTTTCCAGGTTTAAAATATTTGATTATTTTTTCACCCTTGAAACCCATCTAACTTCGATCTAAGAATGATTCCATCTACTTTTGTTTTCGTAAATTTGCGAGCTCATCTTTCTTTCTTTGTAGATTTATAGCATTAGTACGAGTAGGCTTTTCTCTTTCTATGTCTTGTATTTCTTTTCTACACAGTTTTCTGCATTCGTTTGTTCTTTTTTTTTTTCTTTTAAATACTAAACGCAATTGTTTTGAATTTCACTTCCATACTAAGAACCTCTAAGAATCAACTATTATTGTAAATTGTATATTGTTGTTGGTACCTTGCCCAAGTTCTTTCTAACGTACGGTGAATTTGCGTATTGTTCGTAGACATTAAGTATAGTTTGTTTCACTGAATTGACTTAGGATTAGTCTTCTCCAGTGTATCTTAACATTTCAGGATTTCTTTCTCTCCATATATCTACTAGTTCTTGGTCGGTGATCATGTGTAACACCGCTTTTCTAGCTTTGTATCATTTATAGATTTACAATACCACTCTTCATAATATTGCCACAAATTTTAGGCCTCGTGGCCTTTTTCAAGAGATGAGAAAAAACAATACAACTAAGTGATATCCATCTTTGACAACTGAACAGATCAAAGATGGATCTCTTTGATCTGTCCAGTTGTCAAAGACTGATATCATTTAGTTGGGTTTTTTCCTCTTAGATTTTTTTCCTTTCTCTTCACTTATAAAAGGCCACGAGGCCGAAATATTGTGCAATGTTATGAAGAGTGGTGTTGTGATTGTTGTACTATTTTCTTCCGTTTAGAGGACTACTGTTGTTGTTATAGATTTATAGTTATAACAGTCCTAGGCTGGGTTTCATCACTAGATTCCAGTCTCTACCATTAGTATTTTGGAAATGACAGTTTCTTTGATTTTTGTTGGGATTTCTTCATAAAATGTGGGGTTGTCAAAAGTTTGGTCCATAAACTTTTTACTAGAAACAATTTATGTGTTTGGTGTGTTCAGAGAAAATATAATGCCATTTCCTTTTCTATCCGTAACCGTTTTTCATTTCAAAATCAAAATAGCATCCCCTCTTAATCTCAAATTTAAATTGGATGCCCAACGTCCCTTCTTTTGAAAGTTCCCCTTTAACGCCTGACAGTTTAAAGAGGATATCTTTAATTTGCTCATTCTTTTCGGATTGTATGAACACAACATGCACCCTTCTTTTCTGAAAGAAAAGTGCATTCACGAATGTCCCCATTTGTCATGAAATCAAAGTACGCAAACAACACTCTAGTTAAAATAAGAGAAGAAAAACAAAAAAAGGCTATCGAAAAGAACTCCATATGAAGGTGAAAATGCAATCAAATATCACGTCTGGTGAACGAAATGTGTAACAAGTTTGATGAAACATAAATACATAAATTTACCTAGCAACATGGTTTCCTTTGAATTGAAAATCTGCAAAGAGATGAGATACCTTTCCATACTTACATATGCAACGAAGTACGGACAGGGGGTTGCGTGAATGCGTGGTGTGTGGTGGTGTGTTTTGTGTGTGTGTGTGGGGTGTGTGTGTGTTGTGGTGTGTGTGTGTGAGAACAAGCGCGTGTGTGTGTGTGAACAAGCGCGTGTGTGAATGTGTGTGGGGTGAACCAAGCGCGTGTGTGTATGTTGTGTGTGTGAACAAGCGCGTGTGTAAGGAAAAACGAGGAAGGAACGGGGGGGGGGGGGGGGGGGGGGGGGGGGGGGGGGGGGGGGGGGGGGGGGGGGGGGGGGGGGGGGGGGGGAAGAAAAAGAAAGAGAGAGAGAGTTTCGACTGCCACTGAGCAAGAAATCAAAAACAAGAAATCAAAATAGGACATCAATCTGACGAAAGCATACCAAGTACAGCATGTTTCTTTTTACAAAGAAGAGAACAAACTAAATAAACAGCAAACAAAATAAACACTAATGCTTGTAGCACGTGGGCACATAAATATGGTGTGTGTGTGTGTGTGAGGGAGGGGGGGAGGGAGGGGGGGAGAGAGACTTTAAACAAAGACTGAAATGCAATTGGACCAACGCCCCCCCCCCCCCCCCCCCCCCCCCCCCCCCCGTCCTTAACGGAACAAATAAACACCCTGAAGCCTCCCGGAGTGCATACCACACGCAATAAAGGAATCAGCACCACTGCTTGCACAGAAGAAAACAGTGCACGCGAAGAATGTAAATATGTTCGTTCAAGACCACCCATCTTATCTTTCACGAAAACCCCCCTTTTTCACATACAAAACACGTCCCCTTTTCATATCAGTTTTGGCCAAATTTAAAAAACCTTTCACAAACAAAATTAACACACAAAAACCGCAAATATTGACGTAATCAGCACATTAAAATGGGGGGTTACTGCAAGATAAAGTGGGTGATTGTGAACGAACATATTTACATCTCTCCAGCACATAAAAATCTAAGGCTTAGCAAAAAATAAATACTTTTAACTCACTGTGTTTGGTGGGGCAACTTGCAGCTCTTCACGAACAAACGATCTTTTAGGGCAGCTTTTTAGAAGGGAGACTCTCTCTTAAATAATACACGGGGGGGTCTGTTTTCATAATTCGCTCAACTTCATATACATCTACCTCCATATTGGGGCTGTAGCTCTAATTCTAACATCGCCCTCCGCCTCTCCAGAGCATACAAATACTAAATTTTTGCCCAAACGGTAAGAGTTTTTTGAGTACCTTGGATGCCTTCAGTAATGCTAATTTTTTTAATTTGATCGCGTTCACCCGGCTTAAGGCCTGTTTCTTTAAATTCTTCATTATTCATGGCACGTAAGACTGCTGGCAACCTCCCTAACCCATTCTGTGTTGCGTTCCCCTATCCATAATTTTCTCTGTGATATTGATAGTAAAACAGGCGTTTCAGCTAGATTCTTAAATTAAAGTTTTCTACTAGGGCTTGTGATCGATGGTTGCCTGGGGTCCCTCTCTTAACTGTAACATGATGTTTTAAAAAACAGCTGTTTACAGAGCCTTTAAACTCTTTTCCATCATCAACTTGAATCATCCTAGGATACTTAATGGGCCTCGCATGTATATTTGTTGTAAAGCACACCCACAGCAGTTGAGCTTTTATCTGTTAAAGGTTCAGCGTCTTTGTATCTTGAAGCCATGTCAACAACCGTCAGAGCATACTTAAACTTTTTCTTCTAACTTTATCATGTGGAAGATACAGCAAGTCCATCTGGTGGGTGTCATTTGGAACTGAGTTAACAAATCTAGGCTTATTATTCTTTTGGGGGCAGGCAGATATATTTGCCAAATTGCCTGTTTTGAAAGCCAGTCTTTCGCATCTGATTCAGACACTCTAGCCGCTTTACTCAGTTTTTCAATAGCAGTCTTTCCTTTCCAATACCCTTTAGGAGAATAATATATTTTGTACTTCGTATTGTCCATAAGAAGGACTGTATTTAATTGATTTTAATTGTTTTTTAGATTGATTGTGCAAGAATATAGATTGCTCCCATAGCACCCACAATAAAACCAATTTCTGCTATTTTCTGTTCTTCTGATGGTTCATAAAAGTCAGACAGTTCTGGCGGTGGTGTTGTTAGAAACTTCTTTTCCTGTTACTAAGTAATACTCATTCATTGCCTCATCAACGTCTGTAAATGTGTGCTCTGCATGTCCTGTTCTCTAACTTTTTATTAATAAAGTCTAAGTGAGCAATTCGTCTTTTCTCGTAAGCGTCTCTTGCCTTGGATAAATCTTCCATTGCCTTATTATGACGTTCTCTCTCTTCATCGGACCTTAATTTACTAAACATATAATTGCTTCCAGAGAAGGCCAAGGCATTAACAATAGCTCCTCCTACCATCATAACTACTCCCGCCATCTTTTTATAAATTATTTTCTTATGAATTAATCTTTCTATGAACTAATATTTTCTGGGATAATCCCCTGTGTAACAAGAAAGTCTTTTGACGCAATTCCTGCAGTAATTACAACTATAACCTTAACAACGTCCTCAATGACTAACCTTCCTAGGTCAGCCGGCTTCATTTTAAACATGTTTTTTGCTAACACGCTATAACCTATACTAAGACCGCTAATTACAGCAGAGTGGTAAATCGTATTGATAATCTTTTTTTCACTCATCTTTTTATTAACTAAAAAAATAATTAAAATAATCATAATACGAAAGGCTGTCTATGTGCTTTTTAATCATATAATCTTTTGTTGTTAAAGCTAAAAATAAAGTTGCAACTAGTTTTGGCGAATCTTCTATCTTCCCCATGTTGGGCGGTTTTATTCCTAACAAACATTTTGCAAGGGTTGAATAAACTATAACACCAACGATAGGCACCGCATAATTAACCAACTTTAAACTCATGGTTTTAAAAGTATTATATTATTTTTTATTGTTTTAAAATGGATTGTGACGAACTATTAAAGTGTGAGGAGCAAGCAGACCACTCAGCAGACCACTGCCATAAAGAAAGATTATACTCTCTAGCTGCTTGTGGGAAAACTAGACGGTATTTAGGCACTGAACTAAGTATTGAACAGATTCAGCAACTGTCTACTTCAGACGTTGAGAAGTACTACGCTAGGTACGAAGCACAGCTAGGGTCAAAAATGGTTAGATCGGTAGGGCAGACAATGATTAGTTTATATGCTAAGTTAGTAAGTAAGATGGCGCCGGTTGATTCAGAAGAAGATTTAAAATATGACTTATCACAAGATCCAGTTTTAAACAAGTCCCTAGAAACTCTTGCATGTGACATGTACTACAGATTTGGGACTATGTTATGCCCATTCATCATGGGATTAATTACTTTTAATCATATTAATTTTGATCATATTAAATTTAATCGCAATAAAAAAAATGAGCGATCAGGAGAAGAAGACGCCGCAGGACAGTCCACAGAACCCTCCGCAGGAGCAGAATGTGCCGCAAGTGAGTAATGTTACTAAGACTAAAAATCCTGGATGTGTTGAGGCAGACTGAGAAAATCAAACCAATCCAAAAAACAAAATTTTAGATAAAAATAAACATCTCCACCCCCAAACAAAACCCAATTAACACAACACAATCGCAATTGCAATCAAAAAATAAGATTATTATTTTTTGGGTGCTGCTCTTTTGTTGGGGGTTTTTTTGCATGCAATATTTAACATCATACCTAACAACAAACCCGCAAGACCCACAGTAAAAGAAGAAACCGCCTTCTGCAAACAAAGTGCAACCCCCTGCGTAGACCCTTTTCTATGGAATATTTTTAAGAACAAAATAAAGTAAATTAAAAACTAATAATACAAGTTAAGTTAGTTAAGAAATACTTTTAAGTTAAGGAAAGTTAAATAAAAGGGAAAGAAAAAAAAAAAATAAGTTCTTTTTTAATATATTAGGTTCTTAAATATTCTCGTTGGGTTTCTTAAATAAGTTTTTGTTAGATTCTTAAGTAAGTACAACCCAAGTCAGTCAATTTAAATTTTTTAATTCTCCAAGCCCTACAGCATATGAAAACTCGGGTTTGACGTAACTCTCTGTTTTTTTTAGAGCTAGTGATTTTTGTTACACATTGTTTTACTTGATGAAGAGAAGCGCAGATTAACATTTGTGAAAAAACTTTGTTTCAAAGAAGTTGCTTGTATTATCGTGATTATTTTTTTTTTGACAATTCTTTCTTATGCCTTTAGCTTTCTTCATTACAAAAGTCTGGCTGGAAAACGCTATACATCTTTGCCCGCAAACCAACTTTTTTTATAACTCCCCTTGAGTTCATCCTTCATTTTTCCAATTATTTCTTTTTACGTGAATGAAAGGACTGTTTTTTGGATAGTCGCATTGTCGACCCCCCATCATTTCCTTAGCTACTTCTTTTTTCTAGTCTTTGAAAAAAGTCTTCATTTGGGGAATCTAAAATAAAACTATCAGTTCTGTGAAAGGACCTGCTTCGGGGTACAGTGGTTAAAGTAGTCGTACAAAATCTAAACAAAAACTTTGAAAATCTCAATACAGTAAAGCCAATAAACACCGGCTTTTTCCAAACTTAACCCTTTTCTTCATCATAATGCCAACCAGGCTGTCGTTAAAATCTTCAAAAGCTTGATATTTGGGGTTTAGAGGAAAACTTAATGTTTGGGTTTTCTTTTGAACTAATTTAACATCTTTACGATTGGTACTTTCCGGGTTTACCAAAAAAAGCGTTTTTTAAAGTTTAAAAAGTTTTTTTCTGATGCTCAGGGGCTGGGTTTTTAAGATCTATTCTTTTTGATTATGGTCTCATAAGGGGTCTTGGGCACAGATAATTATTTTGTAACAGCTGTCATTTCAACCCTGTTTTTAAAAGGGAAACGCAACGCCCGTAAAAGGCAACTATTTGTTTTTATGTCTAAGATTAGGCACAAGTTTAGGGGTTTGAAGGACTCTCTTTTAAACTTTCTGCGGTAGGGGGGAATCTTTTTTGGAGCATGTAATTCTTTTGGATTTTCTAAGTCTATTCCAAATTTGCCTGCTGGATTTTCAGGGGTTAAATTTTGACAACATGCCTAAACAAATATTGACATCATGAGGTCATTTAAAAAATTTTTCTGGAGCGGTTTTACTCATGCCCCTCCCTACAGATTGTTGGCATCTAAGTACATTAGATATTGGATGGTTTGGTGGATCATAGTCGTCTAAATATTTGTTGTTGGCTTTGCAGAAGGATGTGAGGCCATGCTAATACCCCCCCCCCCCCCTCTCAGCCCGTCTTCAATCATCTGAAGTGTAGACAGATCAGTAATTAAGTCAATCCGAATGTTTGTAGATTTAAGAAGGCGTCCCAAGATAACCCTGGGGCAGAGATGTAATGTGATGAGTCTAGACAGTAATGTTTCATACATGTAGATCTGTAATTCTGAAAGACGTCTGCCAATAAACACACGTCAGCCAATAAATATTGATCGTGATAATCCCCCATCGTTTCACAGTGTAATTCTGTCCAGGCTTTCTGAGCGTATTCATATTCAGAGTCAGTTATGTCTTTGCCTCTAAGACTAGAAAAGAAAGCGCCTTTCGGAGGAAGCGAGTCTTCATCAAACCTGTCCCACGAGTTCATGTTATTCATAAGGATAAACGCCTTTACGCACTAAAGATGGATCAAAGTATTGTTTAGTGATTGGAAAGTCTTGTAGAGATCCTGCTAATTTATCTAACTGCCATCAAATGTTGGGCTGAGTCATAAAAGGATAAAGAGTCAAGAGTAAAGTCATATACTTTTCTGAAGACTGTGCAATGCAGTAACCCTCTTATATTCAGAAGTCACTGCTTGCATGATGAAATGAGAATCGTAGCCTCGTAGGTTATGAAAGAAGATAGGCAGTTTCCATGTCTTAGGGTCAACCTTAAGTTGAAGATTACAATTGTTGTGCGCAGCCCCTCTGAACTTTCCAGTAATGTGATCGTGGTCTCTTACTGCGTTGCCTAATAATTCTCTGTTACATATCGAACAGTGCGTAGATGAGTCATAACGTTCTTGGTCTTCAGGAGTCATAACAATGTCTGAAAGATTTAGTTGGTTGGATAACTGATTGCGAAGTTGTTTCATCTGCTCTAAAAATCTACTAGCTGCGTTGGGACCTCTGTAAATCTCGGGTGTCGTGTGTTGACCGCCTGACCTAACAACAATAAACGCATAAGAACAGATCTGATGGTGGGTTAATAAGGTTGTTTTTGTTCTTGCTGTTGTGGGCCATAGTATTGCGGTAAGAGCGATTCAAAGTCGGCATAAACCACGTATGGGCTCATCTGCATTTTGTGTAAATTTTTAAAACTGACTTTAGACCCAGGTTTAGGTGTAAGGAGTTTGGTTTCACAGTCTACAAAACTTTTAACAAGAGTTCTATGACTGGCGGCTGCTTCTATAGTGGGGATTCTGACCAAACATCTTCTACAAAGCTCTTTTTTAGCATGATTCTTTGATGTAAAACCCATAAGTCTGCTTATTGTTCTGATTAATACATTAATGGCTCTTTGTACTATCTGCAAACAGTATCAAGTCTACATGTTTGTAAAGTGATTCGCCTAAAGTAGGAGCGTTGGGAGAACCCTTAGAGGCACTATATCAGCTTCTACAGACCATGTGTATACCGCCAACAGTGATTGGTTGTTTTGCTCTTCAAACTGAGATATACTTTCTATACTTACTGAAAGGTTAATGTTATTATATCATCTCTTGCTTATATGCTTCATAATTGGAAACGCGCATGTTTTTGACAGATTAATGCGCTATAATAACACACATAAAACACATTTGTAAGAATTATGTATTTGTTTAGACTGCTCGTTTTTACTCTAATCTCTTTTGGGAGAGAAGATAAGAATGGCCAACATAGGTAAACTTCGTTTGTCTTAATTTGATTTTCAAGACTGTCCTTCATAACACCCAAAACCCCTTTTACTTTGCCTCCTCACTTCATGTTTAAACTTGTAAGCTGTTATCACCCCAGTTAGAGTTTAGTCGGGTTTCGGAGTACTTCTTATTTATTAAAACCCAACTCCCATGTTACTATCCATCAGCCTTATATAATCAATCAGAATCGTTAATAGCACTTTTACTGCGCTCCATCGGAATAGACACTGATTTTAGAGATTGCATGTGCTTAACCTTTCATGACATTTGGGGTTATGAGTCCATGTCTACTTCGCTAAACGTACTTGCTATTTGTTGTGTCACTGCTAAATTTTCTTCCACTATATAGTTTTCCGTCCCCAATTTACTTGTGTTGTCTTTTTTAAAGCCACAATAGATACGTAAATCAAAAAATAAATGTAATAAAAGTAAGTAAAACAGCTGTATTTCTTCACAACCAAGTGGTCGCAACACTTCAAGACTCGTGAACCTTACTATAACACCTGCTAATATTTACTTTATCTGTTCACTTACTGTTAATGTTTATCACTTAATTGCTTTCGTAAAATAGATTTTCACTATTTTCTTTTATTATATTTGTCTATATAATTTATCAAACCAAATTCACCATCTAATATCATTGTTTAACCACTTTTCATGGGAGATATATTATTACATTCTGTTAAATCAGATCAACGAGTTCGCACCATTTTAATCTAATATAATTTTAAAAAAATATGGTAAATTAATTCCAGCTATTATTCATAGTTGTTTCTAGTCGAAAATTCCGTATCTTCTTTTCTATTTCTTTTCCGTCAGCCGTTAATACATCCTGACAACTTCCATAAATCAGAAGCCAATATAATCAATTAAAATGCAACTTAGTTAGACGTTGGGGCCAAAATTCTGTAGTCACTGATGGCCGTGCTGCACGTTTTCGCTTTCTTTAGGTATTATAATGATTAGTAATTGATTCATCAAACTTGTTTCTTTTACTCTTCTCTATGGCTCCAATCCAACTCTAAAGTATATAAGTAAGCTTTTAACGCTTCGCTTCATTTTTAAACAATAAAATCATAAATTAAAAAATTAATATCTGCAACATCTTCTCTCTGTCTGTCTGGCTCAGCCTCTCTCCCCCTCTCCGACCTCTCCCCATCTTTCTATTCACACACGCGCACGCAACGAACATCATCTTAGTTGATAAAATTACATTAACTTAACCGACGGCTTCTACGTAACCCTGCGCTAGCCCTTCACATCGGACGTGATTGAAATCATACTCAATGTTAAATTTTTTAGCGATGATAATTTTTGAGTAACTTGGTTCTATATAGCACCTCTGTACTCTTACTTCTTTTTGTACTGGGGTCGCGTATTCCTCTGTTTTTGCTTCCACTTTTTTCCTTTTAATCTCCGAAGTTCATTTTCTTTCTGAAAGACGAACTTTTAAGCCAGTGTTGAAATACTCGAATCTGAGCAACGATTCTATAAAACGAAACACACGAGTCCCCTTGTTTATGGTTGGTTCGTTGATGGTTGGCTCAGGAGGCTGGCTAGTTGTAGGCCGCTTGTTGAGGGCTGCTAGTTATTTGGCTCGTTGAGCTGGCTGTGCAATGAAGGATTTCATTATCCTAATTTATATTTGCACATAGCACTTGACTAATTTTTTCGATTTCATCCTTTATTGAGTCACAGGTAGCACATCGTACTCACAAATGTTTGTCGATTCGCCAGTTAATGAGGTACACATGCGTACTCACAAAATTGTCACGCTTTTTCCGGTAACAAAATTGTAGAATAAAACGAATATTACTTCCGGTTAACTCACTTGCGAAAAAATATTTTCACAGGAAAGTCCGGTCTTTGGACAGACTGCGCATGTCTGGCCGCTGAAATAAGCAGACGCCAAACTCGCGAATAGCACACAGCGCTGGCCTAGCTATTCATATCAGCTATCACTTGCCGTGAGTTGGTAGCATGTGAATCAGTGGCGGCAGATTGAAATCATAGCCGGTTAAGAGCTGTGTTATTTGCCTAGCATTAAGTCTGTAAACCATTTTTAGCCTATTTTGTTTTAACTGATCGTTTGGTGGTTTTGCTTGGGGCGTGAATTCACCAGTGTCTACCCTTTTGAATAATAAGTCTTTCTCCACTCCTTTTGAGTTCAATTTTCTGTTGTCTTAATCCTCGCCATCACATAACTTCTTAATATTCGTCCGAATTTTTCATCCTTAAAGATTTGCTTATTCTTAATCTAAGAACAAATTTTGCTGAGGCTAGGGCTACAATGCATGTGCTTTTGTATTTAGGAGTTAATTCCTTTAAAACAGCACTTAAATCATAGATAGGGACCTAAACCTAAACCCGATACCTCCTAATGCTAATTAGACCGGCGCTACAGCCCCAGTACTAAAATACAACACAAGACCCAGCGCTTATATAGCTACAGCCGATAACCAGTAATTACATAAGAAAGAGTAGTTAAATCTTTAGCAATTTCATAAGTCGCTTCTTTGCACGGGTTTTCATTATTTGATTTAATCAAACTGTTGATCTCCATTTTTTAAATAAGATTTAATTTTGTAAATTAATCTGCATATCTTCGTATTAATCCTTCTGGCAGCTACTTCATTTAACAGAGTAAAACGCAATAAAATCACATACTTAATAAAAAAAATAGTTTGAGTACTTTAGGTTGTCGTTGTCTTATGCATATTATAAGGGGCCATGTTCTTGTTTATTTTGTCTTCCGTTTTTAGTAATTGCTATACACTTATGTGGACATCCAATTGCTCAGCCGTATTTGTATCCTCTGATGAGCGTATTCTCAAAACAGTACAAACAAAATTAAAATTACAAAAACTTGTCATTTGCCTAGTATGACGGTTCGTTGGGTATATCTTACCGACGTGTCACCCCCCCTCCCCCACTTCCGCTAAGACTTCCTTTTCTCTTTGCATAATTTCAAACCCTGCCAATTATTTTAAATTTGTGTTTTCTGTTTTTCCTGATCCCTAACAAGATAGTCCTGCATAAGGATTTTATAATATGTTTTCCTATCTAAGATACATTAGGGCTTTCGATTCAAACTTTTAAATTCCATCAATTTCAGGAAACAACGCCCAAGCATTCACTCTTTTATGTAGTTTGTATTCAGTTTGTCCAAATCGGTTCCCTTAAATTTCTTATCGCTCTAAGTAGATATGCTGTCCGTTTTTGTCTCAATTGGCTGTCTTTGTAAACCCCTCATCTTTGTATTCATTTCCATAAACATTTCTGGTCACTCCTATTAGCTCAAACTCGGTTGTGTCTGCTATCTTTTAACTCTACTGCAAACGCATTTAGGAGCTAGCTCCTCTTTTGATTCTTTCCCATCAAGACATTCTTTTTAATTTTAAAATTAAAATTAAAAATAAATTGTTATAAGCAATCAATAAAAACAAATTATAATAAACAAACGTATTAACAGGGGTCAGTCCGTAACTTAGCTTAGTGCTGCTTTTGGGGAGTTAACTTGGTGTGGGTGGGTGCTCTTCTTTGTCCCTTATATATAATTTTCACTTTAACTTCTTCAACAAACTATCCAGTTGTCCTTAGTGTATAATAATACAACCGTGTGTTTTCTCGATATAAAGTCTTTTTAAGACAGCATTTTTTTTTTGAGTTAAGAGCCACACAGAAAACTAAGGCGTGGCGCCCACTATAGGCTAGCTTTGACAGTGCGTTCTTTTGAACAATGTCTCGTTCATCCGTACAGTCATCAATAATAAAAAGTTCAGTCCCCTCAAATATCCTATAGTAAATGTTCTAAACACTCTCTGTTTATCGCATAATCAAAGCAGAAATAAATTCTCAATCTGTCAAATAAACTTCCTTTCTTTGTAAGACTTGTGTGCTTAGGTGTGTGCAGATTAAAACAATGTGCTCGAATGAAACCTTATATTTTTGAACCAAATCAAGTATGAAGACATTTTCCCCACACCCTTAATCCGCAATAAGAGAACACATGCGTATCTTTAGGCTAAACTTCAAACTATCCATCTTTTTTTAGATATTTCTTCTGCATTATAACCACGTCTTTTAGCCTGTTCTCATGTTTAACTGAGGCTACACATTCCAGAAAAACATGCATTTGTATTGGGCGTTTCCATCTGCTTTCTTGCGAATATTTATTTTTATACATCTTGCCCTACACTTTCTCCATCGGCCAACCTTTCTGTAGTCAAATTAGAACGTTTTGCCTCCTCTGCCCGTTTTAGTTTTAAGAGTCTGCGAGTCTAACATCATATAGCTTAGTTTTTTTACATACACGATCAACTGCTGATCTCTTTGCCTACCTCCACGAACACCTTTTCTTTTTTTCTCAAAGTGTTTTGTAGGTAAAAGTCGGCATACCGAATACAACCATCAACTTGCCATTATTACTCAGTCCATCCTTCTCAAGTTTTGGATTAAAAACACTTCTTGAGTCTCTATGAAAAGGATTTTGTTCCTTCAGTAAACAAGAACAATATTCGCTTTTAAAGACTTCAGAGACTGTTTAGATGTTTGTTTCCAAAGTGTCTCGCTGTTTCATATTTCTGTAATAATGTATAACTTATTAATAATAAATAACTGTTTTACTTTTACTGGGTTAGATTGTTCTGCCAGTTCAGGTTAGTAAAACAACATCAACTCTTAAGATGTCGCTACTGTTATTTAGCTAAGAGTCTTCAACATTATATTTGCCGGAGGATTATAGTCAGTTCATAAGTAAGGTTGTCTGGGAGTTCTCCTTGGTAATATGCAATGCGACTTAACAACTCTAATTCTATAGGAGCAGAATCGTTCCAATCTTCTGCACTGCCTCATCTTAACATCTTTCTTGCATCTCCGCTTTAAGCCTGTCTTGAGACCGTTGGACTTTGCATTCCTGAAAAACTTCTCTTTCTTTCTCGTTTTTAGCAGCCATAGATCAGAAAGAGCAAAAATGTCTGCCTCGCTTATACAAAGACTTCTCTTCCCTCCAGTCTGATTGCTATATGTTTAACGATACCCTGCCTAAATTAGCAACTCACTACATTAGGATCTGTCGATTTCATATCTATTTGAATATAGTTTAGCAGTGCATGGCATTATAACATGCGCCAGCGCAAGATCAGAACTGACTATTTAAATCTTTCCAGGCTCAACTGTTGATGGTGTTACTCTTATTTGTGTCTGCCTTATTCCTTTTACGCCATGGGGCTCCTTCTCTTTTCTGTATGTCGAGTCGCAACCGTAGAGATCATTTTAATAAAACAAAAAAAAATATAATAATAATATGGCTGAAGATGTACGAATTGATCCGTTGGTGAAGAAGAAGAATAAGAGAAGAACTACCCCTCATTGCTAGAAAGCTTAAGGCTAGCACAGCCAAAGTTAGTTAAGCCAAATACGATTTGCTATATAGAATTGAATCATTATAAATGGCCATAGGGCGAGAGCACCCAGAAGCACTTAGGTTTTCTAACTTTCACTGATTAAACATATTCATTTGTATGTAAGAACCATAAAATTTGGACGTCTGCAAAGCCGGACCCAACCCATTTTTAATCAGGCCACAATTCTTAAGATTCTCCCTTTGTTGACCAAAGGCAAATTAAACTTTTGACGATTTAAGGCCTGAAGCTGTTTGTCTTTTAACTGAACTTGGGGCAAGAGTTGCCAATACAATCTTAAATACAAACATAACTACCTCTTCAAGAATAAATCGAACACAGATACTTATAGCAGTAATTAAACGAGTTGTTATGTGGAAACACAATTTAAAACATTGATGAATCACGCCATTAACTATGCGTGAAATCCTGGGGCTGAGGCTTTACGGACAATAAGGGGTGAGCTAACAAACAATTTTAGCAAAACTTGGTGAGCTAGATAAGAGATAGAAGAAGAAAAAAAGAAACTGCTGATGCGGATGATAACAATTAGGGTGAGAAAAAAAGGCAAATTAAAGCTTAAATACAGGATTTTGGCTGCCAAGGCGGCCAGGCTAAATCAGTCTACTAACAGACGCAGCTTGCATCACAAAACATGCCAAAATACGAGAAACTATAAACAGAATACTTTATGATAACACGACGCTAGCTGAAAGAATTAGAACTCTGTCTGGGAACAGGGATTACAATAGTTGAGTATATTAACAGCCTGTTGTTTGCTATCTCTTACACTCGTTTTATGCTTTAATACTGGTAGTGCGCCAACTGGCCTTAACGCCCTCCAACGCTTCAGTAAGCCGGTAAAAGTTGGATTTGAAAACAATGCATCTTAGTGCTAACTTTTTAAAGAAGCTAGCTTGCAAAGCGCTTGATGCTCTTCCTGGAATAATTGCAGTGTGTTAGTTGGGGTTTGTCTACTATAACTATTGCTGGTTATATTCTGACATCTGTGACGTAGGTGGGCGTAGCTGGATTATTTTTATGAAATAAAGATGGCTAATCCATAAAAATAAAAACACTACAAGGGCTGGTCTTTTCGCCATAGTGTGGACTGTCTTGTGAGCGCATTAACAGTGGGATGCTTCTGGCTGTGGTGGCTTCTGTGTTTATTAACTGGATCGCTTTCCACTTCGGGCTAGGTACTTTTTAAAATGATGGGCGCCTTGTGTTAAGACTTGTTGTTCCGAGTTTTTGGTCGTCCCACTATGAGGATTCATTGTTATAATCTGTACCAGCTTTCTGTAACTAGTCAAGGGCCAGCATGTATAATCTCATGGCCTACTAAAATGTCAACCTTTTGACCTAGCTTTCAAGTACGTCCTTGATCCTTTGTATGCGCAGGCAAATCTCCAGAGTTAATACATCTCTATATTTAGCTAGAAAATTGTTTTTCTGGCTCAAAGCCCTGTATTATCCACGATGCTAGACTTGGTCTTGCTGCGCTCCTAATAGACACCAAACTTATGTTTCCGTATGGATCATTGAGTCTTTGAACTCCTGCATTTAGTCCTCACTGTCATCTAAGAAAATGTTCCCAAGCAGTTGATTTTTGATTTTGACCCTAATCGAACTTGTTTGTCTGGTTGAAAAGGGGTGTGGCCAGGCCAGTAGTCATAAGTATATTCTCTTTTTTACGCCCCACAAATACAATGTGCCTAACCCATGATTGCGGTCTAACTTTTGTCTAAAATCAGTTGAAGGATTAATGTTAAATTCGTTGCAGTTTCCCTTTCATATGCATTATTGTCCATTGGGCTTTTAAATGGATTAAACGCGCTGTCGCTTGGGAGGGCTACTTGTAGTTCAGTTAGTATTCGTCTGTACTGGTAATAAACATGAAAGTATATACTGACCTTACTAAAAGATAGGGATGGTTTAAATGGTTTGCATATAAAACACCGCAGCCAGTAGTTGTGCAGTAAATGGCAAAATTTAACTGATTCTGGTAAAACGTCATAGGACGGGATGACCATGCTGATGGAACTCTATCATTCTTATTGGAGGATTTAAATATCTAGTTAGGGGGTTTACAAGCCTTACTTGGAAGCCATATGATTCATCTACTGCAATGGTTAGTAAACTGAAGTCCAAAGATTTGGG
>CM031606.1:87317880-87327880 GCA_018398815.1 Conus ventricosus | reverse complement strand
CACACACACACACGCACGCACGCACACACACACACACACACACACACACACACACACACACACACACACACACACACACACACTGGCGCACGCACGTATGTTTGTGCGTACCTTCACGCAGGACGGCCCTTTATGTTCTCTGGTAATGTAGCATTTTCAGCGTAAACATATTACAGAGACCGAATCAATGGAAAAGACATTCCATTTTCACTACAATCAAACTCCCCTGATGTGAAACCATAAATGTCAAGTTTGGCATGTCCACAAACACTGCTGATGTCGATTTCGACCGTGCGTCTTGTTCATGTTATAAATTCCCACTCCATCCACACACACACACACACAAGCACGCGCGCGCTCGCGCGCACAGATAACATATAGAAAAGAGGGGGGGGGGGGGTTGGTTGAGGAGTAAAGAGCAAAATATTGATCGTTGTAATATTGTTAATTACCTGGACCTTTTGTTGTTTTTGGTTTTATACAGCGAAAACCTGTTAATTTTCCAAAATTGCTGTGGCGCGATGGAGGGAGGGGGGGGGGGGGGGGGGGGGGGGGGGGAGCGGACGATACACCATAGGTGACCCGTAGTTTTCTAAAAGCTGACAACGAAAAAGAAGTTCGACGGTGACAACAACAAAGAAGTTTATGCCATTGTAAAGAAGCTGACAACAACAAAGAAGTTGGACGGTGACAACAACAAAGAAGTTTATGCCATCGTAAAGAAGCTGACAACAACAAAGAAGTTGGACGGTGACAACAACAAAGAAGTTTATGCCATCGTAAAGAAACTGACAACAATAACGGAGAAGTTTATGCCATTGTAAAGAAGCAGACAACAACAAAGTTTATGCCATTGTAAAGATGCTGACAACAACAAAGAAGTTTATGCCATTGTAAAGAAGCTGACAACAACAAAGAAGTTTATGCCATTGTAAAGATGCTGACAACAACAAAGAAGTTTATGCCATTGTAAAGAAGCTGACAACAACAAAGAAGTTTATTACAATGGTAAAGAAGCTGACAACAACAACAAAGAAGTTTATGCCATTGTAAAGCTGACAACAACAAAGAAGTTTATGTCATTGTAAAGAAGCTGACAACAACAAAGAAGTTTATGCCGTTGTAAAGAGGCTGACAACAACAACAAAGAAGTTTACGCCATTGTTTAGAAGCTGATTACAACAAAGAATTTATACAAATGTTTAGATTCTGACAACCAAACTGTTGACGCCATTATCTCATCTTTTTTTTTCTGTTTGCCATCTAAACATGATAAGAATGGCGATGTTATCAATAATGAAATGTTTGCCGAGCGCTCTACGAACAAAAGCCATAAGCATGTACATTATAATTGGTGTCGCGCGCGCGCGGGCGCACGCACGCACGCACGCACGCACGCACGCACGCACGCACACGCACACACACACACACACACACACACACACACACACACACACACACACACCTACACACACACACACACACACACACCACACACACACACACACACACACACACACACACACACACACTTGTCCGAAAATAACGGCCTGTTACACAGGCTCTGCGTGCACAAGTTGGACAACAACCAGTTCGGTATCTTCTTGCAGTTATCAGATGAATCAAAATCATTTCTCTCCATCAATTAATTCGGTCAGTTAACTTATCAGTTCACTGACATCACTAAATCAGGTGTTGGCAAAGCACAGGACATTTGTGGATGTATTGCCTTCGTACATGTGAGTGTGTTTAGGTGGTGCCTCGGTACGCGCGCACATGTGCGTGTTGATGATCTACTTTGAGGTAAATCCTTGGATCTTATTTCAGTCGTTTTTGTGTAAAGCGCATAGATTTCTACGTACCAGAATAATAATAATACTAAAAGCGCTGTCTTGTGTGAGTGGGTCCGAGGGGTATGTTACAAAATGTTCCATTATGGTAATTATTTCTTTGAACGGTCTAGCTAGGTTAGTCACATCCTGGTTTAACGTTTATGCATACCAAAGGTGATAGGATATGGCAGACAGGCATAATCAGCCACGTCTAACACTGCATCAAACCACCAGAACGATAGAACGTTTAAGACAAGCGGCAGAGTTTGCGAGTTTTAGATCAGTGTTTGGCGCAGGCGTGATTCGATCTTACAACGTCAAACAAGCCATTCCGCGGTCTGGCACTGAGCCTGTGTTCGGATTGGTCGTAATTAGCATGAAAAGATGGAGCCATACTGTCACACGACAAATAATGCATCCGGCACGCAACCAAATATCTGACTCCCTTTCTTCCAGTAAAACAAATCGGAAAAAACAACAACATTTTTTCATTCTTTCACGCCTAACTTCTTTTGCGCGCGGGGATTTTTGTCTCTTTTTTCCCCTTGGCCAATCTATCAATGTGAACCTATGCATATGTATATATGCTTCAGTCCGCAATATCAAACTTTATTTTCGATATAGTATATCGTTTTCCTTCTCTTTTTTTCTGGGTCACACAGATGCTGACACCCACACACAAATCACTATGGCTTCACAAAAATCATCAAGTCATAAAAAACATCTTGGGTTATTTCCATTATTTTATCTCTTTTTTTCTTCTTTTTTGTTGTTGTTGATGAAAATCCAAATCTTCTTGGGCAGCGGACTCCACGTCAAGGGCCAAGAAGGGGCTGTCAAGGTACCAATGACAGGGCGCCAAGGACCGAGAAGGGGCTGTCAGGGTACCACACACAGGGCGCCAAGGGCAGAGAAGGGGCTGTCAGGGTACCACACACAGGACGTCAAGGGCAGAGAAGGGGTTGTCAGGGTACCACACACAGGGCGTCAAGGGCAGAGAATTAGGGGCTGTCAGGGTACCAATGACAGAGAAGGGGCTGTCAGGGTACCACACACAGGGCGCCAAGGGCAGAGAAGGGGCTGTCAGGGTACCACACACAGGGCGCCAAGGGCAGAGAAGGGGCTGTCAGGGTACCACACACAGGGCGTCAAGGGCAGAGAAGGGGCTGTCAGGGTACCACACACAGGGCGCCAAGGGCAGAGAAGGGGCTGTCAGGGTACCACACACAGGGCGTCAAGGGCAGAGAAGGGGCTGTCAGGGTACCACACACAGGGCGCCAAGGGCAGAGAAGGGGCTGTCAGGGTACCACACACAGGGCGTCAAGGGCAGAGAAGGGGCTGTCAGGGTACCACACACAGGGCGCCAAGGGCAGAGAAGGGGCTGTCAGGGTACCACACACAGGGCGTCAAGGGCAGAGAATGGGCTGTCAGGGTACCACACACAGGGCGCCAAGGGCAGAGAAGGGGCTGTCAGGGTACCACACACAGGGCGTCAAGGGCAGAGAAGGGGCTGTCAGGGTACCACACACAGGGCGTCAAGGGCAGAGAAGGGGCTGTCAGGGTACCACACACAGGGCGCCAAGGGCAGAGAAGGGGCTGTCAGGGTACCACACACAGGGCGCCAAGGGCAGAGAAGGGGCTGTCAGGGTACCACACACAGGGCGCCAAGGGCAGAGAAGGGGGTGTCAGGGTACCACACACAGGGCGCCAAGGGCAGAGAAGGGGCTGTCAGGGTACCACACACAGGGCGTCAAGGGCAGAGAAGGGGCTGTCTGGGTACCACACACAGGGCGCCAAGGGCAGAGAAGGGGCTGTCAGGGTACCACACACAGGGCGTCAATGGCAGAGAAGGGGCTGTCAGGGTACCACACACAGGGCGCCAAGGGCAGAGAAGGGGCTGTCAGGGTGCCACACACAGGGCGTCAAGGGCAGAGAATTAGGAGCTGTCAGGGTACCACACACAGGACGTCAAGGGCAGAGAAGGGGCTGTCAGGGTGCCACACACAGGGCGCCAAGGGCAGAGAAGGGGCTGTCAGGGTACCACACACAGGGCGTCAAGGGCAGAGAAGGGGCTGTCAGGGTACCACACACAGGGCGCCAAGGGCAGAGAGGGGCTGTCAGGGTACCACACACAGGGCGTCAAGGGCAGAGAAGGGGCTGTCATGGGTACTACACACAGGGCGCCAAGGGCAGAGAAGGGGTGTCGGGAGTACACACACAGGGCGTCAAGGGCAGAGAAGGGGCCTGTCAGGGTACCACACACAAGACAACGTATTTCAGGCCATCTGGAAAAGTAGTCGACCACCACAATGTAGATTTTTCCGCTGGAGCTTGAAGAGATCCATCCCAACATGGCGACCATGGTCTTTCTGGGAAAGATGATGGTAGAAGGGGTTCCTTAAGCTCTGGTCGGAGCTTTGCACAGGTAGAGCATTTGGTCACCATTTCTTCGATTTGACTGGAGATTGAGGGCACCAAAACTGAAGTCTGTGCGAGTGCTCGACATTTGGTAATACCCAAATGACCTTCATGTAGTCGACTCAGGGTGTCAAGTCTCAACTCTCTGGGCATGACAATGCGATCATCGTACAAGAGGAGATCATCGACGATTGTGAAATGTTGTCGATTAGTCCAGTACTGTTTCAGTAATTGAGATTCTGGCACGAATGTTGGCCAAACCTGTTCTACAGTACTCTTGACTTGAGCTGTTTCAGCATCAGCTTTTTGCAGTTTTCTGATTTCTTCCAGTTTCTGAGATGATGCATGGCAAGATTTCAATGGCTTGTTTGGCGTGTGCCACAGTGAGCTCAAGAAAATCGATGTCTGCTTCTTCAGGTGGACTTGCAGGTGCGCGTGATAGAGCGTCAGCTGTTATTTGCTCTTTCCCTGAGACATGTATCACTGTGGGGTTATATCTCATTAGACGTAGGCGGAAACGCTGAATCCTGGGTGGCATCTTGGCGATTTCTTTGGTGCTCAGAAGTGGGACAAGAGGTTTATGGTCAGTTGCGATCGTGTATTCTAGACCCTGAATGTATTCGTTGAATCTTTCTGATGCCCAGGTTGCTGCAAGTGCCTCTTTCTCAATTGTTGCATAGTTTTTCTTCCTGCGTCATTGAGTGACCTTGAGATGAAGCTGACCGGACAACGTGATCTGTCTTCTGTATTTGAAGAAGAACTGCACCAATGCCTGTTCCAGAGGCATCAGCTGCGATGATTGTTTTGCGCTTGGGGGAGTAATGTGCAAGTACTGGGGTTGAAGTCAATAGCTTTTTTATTTGCTGAAAAGCTGTTTTTTGAGGTTCAACCCCATAGCCATGCAGTGTCTTTGCGGAGCAGTTGCCGGAGGTGGTGCATTCAGTTCTGCCAAACTGGGAGTAAATTTGGCCAATTGGTTGACCATGCCCATGAAGCACTGCAATTCTGTGATCGTTTGCGGGGACTGGGAAATTCATGATGGCCTTTATTTTGTCAGGATCAGCATGAATTCCTGAAGCATCAACAACATGACCGAGGAATTTCACAGATGCTTTAGAGAACTCGCACTTTTCATTAAGCGTTAATCCAGCATCTTGCAGAACTGTAGGACTTCTCGGAGTATTTTGGTCATGAGTCTCCTGGTCAACGCACCGGATAAGGACATCGTCCATGTGGCAAATGACTCCTTCTCTGGCCCCGAGGATTTCAGACATGGCTCGTTGAAAGATTTCACTTGCAGAGCTGATGCCGAATGGCAGGCGATTGAAGCAATATCTACCAAAAGGAGTGACAAAGTGGTGTATCATTTAGGAGTGACAAAAGTGGTGTATCATTTTAGGAGTGACAAAAGTGGTGTATCATTTAGGAGTGACAAAAGTGGTGTATCATTTAGGAGTGACAAAAGTTGGTGTATCATTTAGGAGTGACAAAAGTGGTGTATCATTTAGGAGTGACAAAAGTGGTGTATCATTTAGGAGTGACAAAAGTGGTGTATCATTCAGAATCCTCTGCCAGTGGGATTTGCCAAAATCCACTTTTAGCATCAAGTTTGGTGAAAACTTTTGAATTTCCCAGCTTTGCGAGACTTTCATCAACTGAGTGCATGGGATGAACTGATTTATTGAGTTGAGTCAGATCAACGCACAATCTGACAGAGCCATTTGGTTTTGGAACGACCACTATTCCTGAACACCAGTCTGTTGGCTCTGTAACAGGAGAGATTACTCCTTCTTCCAGCATTCGATCAATTTCTTTTTTAACCTTAGGAATGAGTGGATGCGCAATTTTGCGAGGGTAAAAATACACACTGGCTTGGTGTCAGCTTTTAGATGATTTTATATGGCTTTGGGATGTAGCCAAGACCTTTGAACAATTGAGGGAATTCTTTTCTGTAGTCTGGTACAGATTTTTCTGAGACGGATTCAACCACGCTTGACTAAATCTAGTTTTACGCATGCTGACTTGCCAAGGAGCGAATGTGGCTGTCCTTTCAGCATCATAAAGTGTCTCAGTGATCTTGTTTCCTTGTTCTGGAGTGTCGCCTGGATCGTGCCCATCACTTCTAATGGTGTGTCTCCGGGACCTTTCAGAATTTTCCTTGTTTTATTCAGCTTTTTCTTTTCAACCAATGATTCTCCAATGACTGAGACTGAAGCACCAGTGTCCAACTAAAATTGTGTGGCTTGCCATTGACGAGAATTTCCGCTGACCAGATGTCATCATCATGATGAATGCTATTAATATATCCTAAAAGTCATCTGATGAAGAGTAGTCATCATCTTCTTCAACAAGTTCGTGGACTAGTTTTGGTTTCCGTCGATCGACAGACTACTTTGTAGTGACCTCTTTTTCTTGCAGGAAATGCAGATAGCATCTTTGTTCTCTGGCCACAGTATTTACAGTGATCAGAACTGTCCAAGTTTATTTTCTTTGAAGCACTTTGAAGTTGATGGATGAGGTCGGTAGTCGATCTTTTTCTTTATGAATTCGATTTTCTCATTTCCTCTGATAATGAGTTGACTTTGTGTTTCTTTCTTCGGTTTGTTGCTGATTTGCACAGCTTCAGTGAGAGTCAGTTTGGCTTTGGCTTGCAGACTATTTGAAAGATCATCATCAATGCCCCTACAACAATTCTGTCGTGAATCAATTCATCTTCAAAGGTCCCATATTCACATTCTTCGGCCATTTTATATAAGTCCTGAATGAAACTGTCAATTGGTTCTTCTGGTTTCTGAACACGTTTATTGAATTTGGCACGTTCTACAACCACATTTTTGCGATCACCAAAATGTGTTTCAAACACTTGTTTTAGATCGTCATATGCAATAGTTCTTCATTTACATTTGTCGTTTGTAAATATCATCGGCACAATCTCCCATTGCATACAGAAATGTACTAATTTGCTCTGTGCGACTTCGGAGTGCGAGGCCTGACGCAATCCGGTAGCGAATTGAAGCGTTGACGCCACTTTGGCCAGTTGATTGGCGATCCATCAAAAGGTTTCGGCAGAGGCAGGTTTGGATGGCGATGAACATGATTTTCTTCGGCCGGTTCCATGATTTATTACGATCGGTTCGAGCTTACCTGCTGCCACCATGTAGTATATTAGATGGAGACGAGTGATGGCGTGTTGGTGACTCCGACGAGCTGATCAAGATGCGAGCGTTATGTTACCAAGGTAACTTTCCGGATCTTATTCGTAAGCGTCAAAGAGTTCTTCCGGTCACGTTCGGGTTGTCTGCTAACTGGTTCATTATCCTACAGGTACCACACACAGGGCGTCAAGGGCAAAGAAGGGGCTGTCAAGGTATCAAACACAGGGCATCAAGGGCAAGAGAAGGGGCTGTCGGGGTACCACACACAGAGTACCACACACAGGGCGCCAAGGGCCGAGAAGGGGTTGTCAGGGTACCACACACAGGGCGCCAAGGGCAGAGAAGGGGCTGTCAGGGTTACCACCACACAGGACGTCAAGGGCAGAGAATTAGGGGCTGTCAGGGTACCACACACAGGGCGTCAAGGACAGAGAAGGGGCTGCCAGGGTACCACACACAGGACGTCAAGGGCAGAGAATTAGGGGCTGTCAGGGTACCACACACAGGACGTCAAGGGCAGAGAAGGAGCTGTCAGGGTACCACACACAGGGCGTCAAGGGCAGAGAAGGGGCTGTCAGGGTACCACACAGAGGGCGTCAAGGGCAGAGAAGGGGCTGTCAGGGTACCACACACAGGACGTCAAGGGCAGAGATGGGCTATCAGGGTAGTCTGTGCCATGGTGATGTCAAGATTGGACTACTGCAACTCTGTTTATGCTGGGCTTCCCGCAGAACAGATTGCTCGGCTGCAGAGAGTCCAAAATAGCGCTGCATGACTTGTCTTGAAGAGGAGGTGTGAGCACATCACTCCCATGCTGATCGAACTGCATCGGTGGCAATTTAAACTGGCAGTTCTTGCTTTCTGCCACTTCAATGAATCTCTTCCTCACTATCTCTCTTCATCTCTCTGCACCTACCAAGGCTCTCGTACCCTTCGCTCTTCTTCACAAAAACTTTTGAAAATCCCTAAGCGTTCTCTGAAATCTGTTGGTGAAAGAGCCTTCAGTTTTAGAGCACCTTCTATTTGGAACTCCCTCCCTGAAGACCTTCGTAATCAGCCTACTCTTTCTTCTTTTAAATCTCAGCTCAAAACTTACCTCTTCAAAAAAGCCTATTCTCTTCTGTTGATCTCTCCTAAATTCCTCCACAACTAGTTTGGAGGCCATAGCGGCCAGACCCAGCGACACACGCACCCCAGGAGATCCAGCATCGTGCAGCCAAACAGTGACATCCCCCACACGCCTACCATCACGATGGCCCCACCTTCCTGCCAGCACAACAGGCGACCACCACACCCGCAAGGGCCCTCCCTGTGCCACCAGCACAACCAGGGCCAGCACATCGACGAGCGCCGACACGGCACAACAACAGGTGGCCACCACACCCACAATGGCCTTCATGGCACCACCGCTCAACAGGCGGCGGCAGACTGGCAGACCAGCATCGTGGGCCCTGTCCAAAACGCCCTACAAGGTCCTGGGGGCTCCTGGATCCTGTGTGGAGGCTAACAGACAATGCTGGCGGACAAAGCAACAAGAAAGACGGGCAACCCCCACAAGACATTATGTATGTGTACAAGTTGCAACCCCACAAGACATTATGTATGTGTACAAGTTGCAACCCCACAAGACATTAAGTATGTGTACAAGTTGCAACCCCACAAGACATTATTGGGTTTGGTGTACAAGTTGCAACCCCACAAGACAATCATTATGTAGGTGTACAAGTTGCAACCCCCACAAGACATTATGTTGGTGTACAAGTTGCAACCCCACAAGACATTATGTTGGTGTACAAGTTGCAACCCCCACAAGACATTATGTAGGTGTACAAGTTGCAACCCCCACAAGACATTATGTAGGTGTACAAGTTGCAACCCCCACAAGACATTATGTAGGTGTACAAGTTGCAACCCCACAGACATTATGTAGGTGTACAAGTTGCAACCCCCACAAGACATTATGTAGGTGTACAAGCTGCACCCCCACAAGACATTATGTATGTGTACACGTTGCAACCCCCACAAGACATTATGTAGGTGTACAAGCTGCAACCCCCACAAGACATTATGTATGTGTACACGTTGCAACCCCCACAAGACATTATGTAGGTGTACAAGTTGCAACCCCCACAAGACATTATGTAGTGTACAAGTTGCAACCCCCACAAGACATTATGTTGGTGTACAAGTTGCAACCCCCACAAGACATTATGTATGTGTACAAGCTGCTCATGTACAAAGGAGCTGTTCACTGATTATATAGTATGTTTTTGTAGGCAACATTATGTTCCAGGGGTGTGTACGCGGTGGATGTATGTGCGCGCGTGAGCATGCTGGTGCGGGCAAGTGCGTGTAGGTGTACGTATGTTGATGACCTGGGAACGCAGAATTTGGTGCGTGTGTGTGCTTCTGTTTATAATTTTAGCTGTTGGATTGTTAAAACTTGTAAAGCGCCCGCCAGCCTACATGGTTAGGGTGGGTGCTATAGCAATTGTCATTATCATGATTAATTTTATGATGTCGTAATCCTAATTTAGACGGTCAGTGCGCTTAGGTCCACTACTTTTCGGTTATGAATCGGGGGTCAACACCGCT
>CM031606.1:87298539-87316880 GCA_018398815.1 Conus ventricosus | reverse complement strand
AAAAGAAACGTTCATTAAAGGCCTATATCAGAGCAATTATTTTGGGTTTTGTAACAGCGAGGTATGGAACGATTTCTGCATTTCTCCTGCAAATAGCGGCACAACTGGAGTTAGACAACATCTATGCCATCAGTTTGGCATGGGATTCGGCAAGGGTAGGGATTGTAACATTTGACACGCATAAGGCCCAAACGATTCTTTTGGCATGGATATAAATGTGGAATCTTCGTCGTGAAAGAGTGGTGAGCAGTTCTGGATGTCTACAATTATTATTAGCATGGATGTGGAATTGGTCTGGCAATTGGTCTGGATCTGGTGAGACAACTATTAGGCATGGACTCGTATTGGCCTGGATCTGGTGAGAACAACTATTAGGTATGGACTCGTATTGGCACGGAAGTAATACGGCTTGGAAGTATAAGCCATGGATATAGCTGTGCAATCATTTGGCACTTGTGGAATAATCGTTGTTTCGATATGGATTATACACCGGTGCCAAGTCATCAGTACGGCTTACAACGACGACGCATCATGCCTAGGGCTCTCGATCCAACCTTTTTGTGTTTTTCCAGCTTCTGACTCTTGCCAAATGCATACTTGTATTTCTCACCCTGACAGGCATGAAATCCATTTAAGTGGGGTCGACTGGGATGTTATAGTCTTAAATTGTCAACAAAAACAGAATCGACCTCTGGAGTGGGACGGCAGATCCTGAACTGGAGACTTCCTCCCAAACCGTGATTCCAGATCAGAATCAGAAATGAGAATTTTGATAAGAAAACCGGAAAGCGCACTAACTTCGGAATGTATGACTCTAAAACCCAGACCTTACCTTTTCCGAGCCCTATCTGTACACAAAAAACACCTTGATTTTAAAAGTCTGCACACACACACACACACACACACACACACCACATACACACACGCGCGCGCACGCACACGCACACACACACACATACACACACACACACACACACACACACGCGAGCGCACGCACACACACACAAACACACACACACACACATACACACACACACACACGCGCACGCACGCACACACACACACACACACACACACCACACACACACACACACACACACACACAACACACACACACGCACGCACACACACTTCATTGATAAATTGTCCTTGCAGTATGGCACCAGTGGAGTTGTCTTCTATCTCCATCAATAAAAAACAAAAACGTATATTATTCCTGATTGTGCTGCTTGCTTGGTGTGTTCCAACCTGATCACATGATTTTGGAGTGTCTCTAATACAGGCTCTCATAAACAATGTATCTCCTTTGGAAACTTGGTGTAATTAGGAATCTTTGTGTTGTTGACAGTTTCTTCACGAAATCTGTCAGGCCTTTCAATCTGAAATAACTTAAACACCTTCAGTAACATGTATTAGTCTTAATGACTTCATCATCGATCTGTCTCAGAAACACTACTCACACTAATTAGCAATGCAGGATTCTATATCACATCCAGATGCACGCTTTATCAGGCTCTTTCCTCCTTTCTGCTTTACATCTTGGCTTAAGTGAACTCCTCAGTGTGAAGTCACTGACATCATCTGCCGCCTCCTTCATGGATCATGGAGAAGCACAAACATTCCCCCAACGAGAATTACTGACGATTTCACATCCGGATACTCTGACGACACTCAGCCAGGCAGGAATCTGTTCAGTTCCATTGCGTAGGTTTCCAGTCTGTTCTCTTCATGAGTTTGGGGTGGGATCCCTGTTAAATACATTAATGGGTCATCCATAAAAGTCATATCCTAAAAGTTCATTTTGGGTTTTCCTGAATATAATTTGAAGTTTGTCACTCATATTAAGTCAGCATCTCAGCTGCACTGTTTAAGCATCCTAAAAGTAACATTTGTCAGGCTAGGTCGCCCAAAAGTTGCCTTGTCGTTTGCCACCCGTCTTGAAAAGGGCTGTCATTCAGCTCTCCCTTGAAGTCTGAGGGGAAGTGAGCCGGTTTGTAAACCCTTGTTTACAAAAAAGAAGAAGAAGAAGAAACAACAACAAAGTATGGTCATTGGGAAATACCAGTTCCCGCTAAATTCCTTTTTAAAATCAACCAGGTTCTCTGTCTGGACCCGAACTTTGGCCAGAGTTTGTTTCCACAGCTTCAATCGTAACCTAAATATCAGCTTAGCAAATTGTAGTGATGGTTCACAATGATTTGTGATGCCTCTCTGAATTCTTGTAAAGACAGTGAACATTCGCTTTATCTTCATTATAGGAGCTACAAGACTACTATCCCGATCTTTGAATAGACTAACCACCTATCACCTATTCCCTATCACCTATTCCGGAGTCTTGAAGACCGGTTCGTAACCATATTCCTCCACTCCTGATTTCTCAGACGCTCTTTGGCATTTGCTGAGTGTGAGGCCAGTCCATGCACTGATGTTGTCCTCCCATCGCTCTCTCTGTCTTCCTTTTTTTTCTGCCTTGCACAGTGTTTCCCTTTTTGAATGGTTTTGGCAAGTCCTGTTGATCTTGATACATGACCGTACCATCTCATTTTCCTTCTAATCACTGTGGACAATAGGTCTTCGAATGGTCCAGTGGCTTGCCTTACTCTGGTCTGGACCTCCAAGTTGGTAATGTGGACTTTGTATGAGATGCCAAGGATCTTGCGGAAGCATCTTATCTCTAATGCTTGAATCCTTCTTTCAAGTTCAGCTTTTCAGAGTCCATGTCTCACAGGCATAGAGAAAAATGGTAATGACCAGGGAGTGCATCAGTCTGATTTTGGAACTGATTGTGATGTTTCTGTCTTTCAAGATAGGTTTTAGTCTGACTACCGCTGATGTGTCTTTGCGCAGCTCTGGACAGCACTTCAGATTTGATCCCCATCTGAAACAACTGCTCCGAGGTACTGAAGCTCTGAACTGTCTCAGTTTTTTTCATTCACAGCGATTTTAGCGCTGATGCCGTTGGTGCTGTTGGGCAATCAATTTTGCCTTTTCGGCGCTGATCTCCATACTGAACACTGCGGAAATTTGTCAAGGGGCTCTGCTAGGTTGGCTAGTTCCTGTGCTCTTCCTGCTAGGCCTGTTAATGTCATGGGCAAAGCACAGGTTTTTTACTATCCGTTATAGCCTGCCACCAATGGGTTACTGAGCCTTTATGTCCTTCCAGTGAGCCAGGCATAATTCTCTCCAGGTAAATGTTGAAAGAGGGGTGGGAGGGAAACACCTCGCCTCACTCCAACAGTTGTTTTTGAACCAGTCTCCTATGGTGCCATTGAAGAAGACTGCGCTAGTGGCTTTATCGTAGAGGCATTCTATGGTCCTGATCAGGTTGTCGTTGATTTAATACAGTCTTATGGTCGTCCACAAGAGTGCATGCCACACTCTGGCGAAAGCTTTTTGAAACTGACAAAAGTGTGGTACAGGTCAAGTTAAAATCTGTTCAGTGGTAATATGACCTGCTCTAAAATCTGCCTGTTCTTCGCCAATGATCTTCTCTGCTTGCGGCTTCAGTCTGTTCAAAGGATCTTCAGCATCACCTTGCTCGGGTGACTGTTCAGACTGATGGTTCGGTTACTTTCGCAAAGTTGTAATAAAGTGCCTTTTGTTTTTAGAATGATGATCAAGGATTGGGTCCATGGTGCTGGCTACTAACCAGTTTGCCAGATCTTGTTACAATGACTGCGAGGGCACTGATCATGGCATATCCTTCTTCCTTCACTTACTCTGGTGGTATGTTGTCCACCCCTTCTGAATTTTCTAGTTTTAATGACTCAACTGCTGCCTCTACTTCTTCAACATTATAGGGAAGTTGCCGCTTTTTTTTAGGGGTGGGGGGCATCAGGACTTGTAGGTCTCCTGTTGTAATTACCTGTGTCGACATCTGAATCCTCGATCTTCCGCATCAAGAATGGAGACTGCTGCAAATTCCCCTCCCTCATGGCCTGAAAGGCTTCTGCTACCTCAGGGTCCTTTCAGCTTTTCGAGGTCAAACTTCAGCCGTGTGTGAAATGGAAAGTCATCGTCTGCAAGACATGGTCACTTCCTACATCAGCTCTCGGGAAGCTGTGTGTCTTCACGATGTTCATGCTCGATGAAAATGTCACCTCACTATGATATAATCAATCTAGTTGTGGCATTGTCCATTTGGGCTGTGCCATGTCCATCTTGTCGATGTTTTGTGGTGTCAACAAGTATTTGCCTTTATGAGGTTGTTGAAACTGGCCAACTCTGGTTGCAAGAGGCCTGTCATTCGTCTCGCTGTTGCAAAAATTTCCCTCATGTGACCCTCCAGTTTTTGTAAGCCTCTTCTCCTATCTTTGCATTCCGGTCCCTATGCACTACTAGGACGTCTTTCTGGGGAATTTGATAAACGACTTCCTGTATTTGGGTCATAGAATTTCTTCTACACCCGTCATCACTGTATTCTGAACGTCAGAGAACGGTGGACTAATACCCATGTTTTGATTTGTGGGTCGAGTTCATTTTGAAGGCATTTTTTTCCTCAGCCACATGGAGCGCAAGTTTCTGACTTAACAATAATCGCGATAACATCTACCGACTTCATTTTGTGGATATTTTCTGTATAATCTGTACTTCTTTCACTTTTTTTTTTCACGATCTAGAGACATCTAGATTTCGAATATTGGTCATATGAGGTTTTGATCTAAACCAAAGTTTATTTTTAAATACTTACATCTCATTAAAATATTGCTTAGATCTTCGGACGAAGTCGCGATGGTCGACTATCGATTTGTATCGATTCTTATAAAAAGACAACCCCAGTCCCCCTCTCCTGCGCACTTTCCTCTCCGGTGTTCCGTCTAGCGTCACTTTTATTTTCCAGGCTATATCCCTTTAAGGATACCTCCCTGCTATTACGGAACACAGTGCGGGGACGGCTGGGAGGGTTTAACGGTTTAATGAGATGGTAAGTATTTAATAAAACTAGGTTTAGATCAAAACCTCATTTATTTTCATACAACCATCTCATTAAATATTGCTGACTAACAGCAAGGAAAGGGGGGACTGTGTTGTCCAATTGAATCAATAATCATTGCCTGAACCTCCAGTTATACTTCCAAAACAGGGGATTGGGGTAAGGTACATTCAAAAACAATCATTTGTAACTTACCCCTAGTTCCCCTGCATTCTGCCCTTCTTTAGTGTCTCCCCGGGGAACTGCTGCTTGGGGCCGCAACCATTGCGGGTAGTCTCAGCTTGCCATCTTCAGACCTCTGGGCGATATCCCTCAGGTAGTGTCTTACGAAACGAAGGTGATTGCCAATACGCCGCTTGCATGACGGTGCCAGAGATGTGTGGTCGATGCCATAGTTGTCGCCCAGGCTCTTATCTCATGTGCTCAAAGCCTTCAAGTTTTCTTGACTCGCACGAGACTTTAAACCCATCCTCCAGGTTGAGAGCTACATACGCTTGTTTGATTGTAGTCTTTAACCACTGGAGAACGTTGCTCTGGAGATATCCGATGTGTAAGAGGTGTTGATCGAGAGAAACAGTGCCCTTTGTGAAACCGACCGAAATTTGCTTGACCTAGCTCTGTATTCTTTGAGCGCTTTCACTGGGCAAAACGCCACATCCAACCCTTCTGGATCTATGTCCCTTGAGAGGGGTTTTAAATCCTGGATGGTAGGCGGGAAAGTCCTCTGGATTCGGGTTTTTGGCCAAAAACTCTGGCAAGAACTGGACGCTGATTGAGCCATTGGTTGCATGGCTACCCCGTTCTTAAGGCCAACAGGTTAGTGATTTCTGACACTCTTCTCCCCGTCGCCATTTGCCACCGAAATGCCGTTTTATATGTGAGCTCTTTAAAGGAAGTAGTTTATTATCTTTGAATTTCTTCCCTTGAGGTAGTTCAGAACCACTGTTTAAGCCCCATTGGGAAAGAACTTGGTGACCTTCTTGGTTAGGTTCGCTGCTCCCCTGATAAAAATCTGTCACCGCTTTGTCTTGCGTCACGTCCTTTGTTGACGCTGCTCTTAAACCGAGGCAATGGCTGCTTTTCTATTTTTTGAGAGAGACTGCCGAAAGGTTTTTCTTGAGTGGAAAATTTCTGCCAAATTTGTTGACAATGGTGGCGTGCAAAATGGTTTGAGAGGCTCTGACCTGTTTGTAAGGGCCCCATTTTCTCCAGTCTTCCCAATGGTGGTGGTAACTCTCCTGGTTGAGGGTCTATGACTAGCTTCTATCAGCTTGATAGCGCCTTTCCCCAGTCTCCTTTTGAGAAAGTACTTGCGCATAATCTCCATGCGTGCAAGTTGAGTGTTGCTGCGTTGCCGTGTGTTATCCCCGACCTTTGGTTGCCTGATGTGCTTGTTTTGTGGGTCTCGGGTTTCCAAATTGGTTGTTCGTGACAAGCCTTGAGTAGCGTGGGGAACCACTCTTTCGTCGGCCAGAAGGGGGTTACCAAGATGAGGTTTGCTCACTCCCTCTTTGCTTTCTCTATCACTTGGGGATGAATTCAGGGCGGGTAAGCGTAAGCTAACAGGCCCTTCCAGTTGCACCCCATCGCGTCCACTTTCCATGCCTGTGGGGTCTGGGACTGGCGAGATGTAGGTGGGGAGCCCCTCGCATTGAATTTCGTCGCAAAGAGGTCTACATGTGGTCGCCCCATTTTTTTCCCAAACCACCTGCAGTTTCTCCTTGACTATAGTCCACTCTGTAGGGATGATCTTTTCCGGCCCGGCTCAGAAGGTCCGCCATTATGTTTGCACTGCCGGCTATGTGTTTCGCCGACAGATTCCACCCCTTTGGCATGCGTCCACAGTAAAAAACTGCTCCGCTTTTGATTGAGAGATTGGGGCATGAGTCCCCTCCCTGTTTGTTTATGAGAGACACCACTGTGTTGTTGTCTGACCTGACTAAAATCTCTCCTGGCGGGATCCCAGACCTCAGCTCTTGGAGGGATAGGGCCTTCCCGCCTCTAATTCCAGTCTGTTGATATGGTAGCCCTGCATCTTCCGTCCCATGTCCCACTGACTGTGTGTTCGTTCATGTGGCCTCCCCAACCGTTTTTCCGACGCATCTGTGTACACTGTTGCCAGGGGCGGAGGCAGAGTGATTGGAGACGATGCCTTCAGCCAATCGGGGTTCGAGCCACTGTTGGATTGTGTCCTTGAACCGGGGTTGTATACTAAATTTTCGGGTTCCAACGATCCCGACCTGGGAAATCGGCTGGCTACTTCCCGTTGCAGGGGCCTCTTGTGAGTTTCCCCAATGGTAACAGGGGGGGTTTAAAAGACCCATCCGGCCTAGTACTGCAAAGAGTTTCCTGCTGAGACTGACTGGAGTGGGGTAGTAACTTGGTTATTTTGTGCAGAAGGGCCTCCACCCGGCCTTGCGGGTTGGACCGTGTAAGCGTTGGTGGTCGAATTCCATCCCCAGATATGTAAACTTCCTGGAGGGAGTGAGTTCGGACTTGTCCAACCTGATCACAAACCCTTTAGGCTTCTGTAAGCTTGCTTAAGCCGTCATTTGGTTGAGGCATCTGTCTCCTTCTCCGCTAGAAGTAGCCAGTCGTCCAAATAGGATGTAGCCTGATCTTGCGTTTGTGCGTATTGGCTACAACCTCCTTCACCATCGTCTGTGAAGACGAAAGGTGATAGGCTCAATCCGAATGGGAGTACCCGGTACTGGTAACATTTGCCCCCCATTCGAATCTAAAGCCATTTCCTGTCCCTTTCTGCCCATTATATGGAAGTAGGCATCCCTGAGGTCTAATGAAGTGGCCCAATCGTGTGGCTGATGGATCTCCTATTTTTGTCTGGGGATTCCATCTTGAATTTCACCTTCTTGAGGAAAGCGTTGAGGGAGACAAGTCCAGAATGGGACGGTAACCTCCTGAAGGTTTGGGGAATTGGCGAAAAGCCGCTGTAGAAGCCGGGGATGACATGTTCTTCACCCTTCTATAGCCCCTTTCTTCATCATTTCCCCTACTTGCTCGTCTAAGGGGTCTTGTTGTTCCCTCGACTTTGGACGTGGGAAAGATATGGGGCTTCTTTGCAGTGGCGGCTTTCCTTTTTCCCAAAGGAGGCGAAACCCTTCTGCACGATGTTTAAGACCCAGGCTGACGCTCCCATTTTCTTCCACTCCTTGTACCTGAGCACATAGGGGCCTTGAGTGGAAGCAAGGAGTAGTGTTCGTCATCACTCCTCCCCCCCCCGCCCTTTGCCTTGTGAAAATTTCCTTTGGGTTGAGGGTTAGAGAAGCTGGTGCTTTGTTGCACTCTTGGGCCTGTAGGTGTTGGTTTGGGGTTGGAACTAGGGCACTGCTCCGGTAAGAGGTACTGGGGCGATTTTTGAAGTCCCGTACCCTCTTTGCTGGCTGATGTAGTTGGACGCCCCCCGAGGAGCGTTCCCTTTTCTTTCTGGGGCGTACCTGAGGAGGGGCGAGTCGTGGCCTCCGTTTCCCCATGTCCCGTTTTTGCTTTCTCCATTGAGATTCTTCAAACAGTCCCTTAGAAAACACACTCGATTTTAGCAGTGTGGCCTGATTTCCATAGGAATGTTAGTGGATTCCAGGGCTTCCTCTCTCATCTCCATTAAACTGGCAGCATAAGGTGACCTGTGAGCGTCGCCGCCGCCCTTCCGCCGCCCTGGTGAATGCTTTTCATGCATTGTGTCCCGAAACTCTGCGCTTGCCTCCTTCTTCCACTGGGCTGTCTGCAAACCCTTTTTTCGGGGCAGTGGGTGTTGGAGAGAACTACTACCTTGATCATTTGCTCTATAATGAGTCAGAGCACTCTGGGAGGCGAATAGTGGCGTCTTGCTGGACCCTATTTCCTTGAAAAGTTCTGGAAAGGGGTTTTCGTGTCGGATCTCTCTTCAAAAAGTTTTGTCTCAGATTTCTCTCGGGGCAACGAAGAGGGCGGCCATCACCACCAGGAAAGGTGAGTATTTGTCCCATTGCTGGGAATAAATTTTACTCCTTAGGGGGTCTAGACTGATTGCATTTGTCCTTAACATAACAGTCGAATGTCTTTTTGATGCATTCGTCAATTGTTTCACACCTCTTGAACACTTTTTTTGCTGGTAGAAACCTCTTCCCCCCACACCTGTGCCCATTCATCCTTATCTTCTTCTCCTTTGATTCTTGGATGTCAGGACCTCCCGGGCACCTTTCACCCGCCTTTTCTATGATGTGAGCCATAAATTTTCCCTTTTGTCTCCCCAAAGACGAGTTTTTCTGCCGAGGATTCCTGGTCCATCTTTCCCGCCTCTAAAGCTCCTGAGCCCCTTCATCAAATTGGGGACTCAAAACTCCTCTTCTTCTTCCGACCTATAGTGTGTTTCTGGTCCCAAGGGGAGACGTCCCCTCTCCGAGGAATCACCATATCCATCTGGGGTGTCTTGCGTGAAAATCTGAGTAGGCTTCCCTGGTTTTGCCCCAATCTGATCTTTCCCCCTTTTTGCTCCGAATCCGATAATGGGTCGCGATCAGTGACTCGGGAATCTTTGCTCTACCCTGTGTCCCTCCGACTCTCCTCTATTGGACTGAGGTCGTTTTAGGGATTTTCGATGTGGTGTTGTTCCTGGACAGGCTACATAGCGCACTTTCCGTGAATTAATCACCTCTGTGTTGTGTCCCTTGGACACTGGCTCAGAACTGTGGGCACGTGGTTCACTTCGCTGCATGTTCTGAAATCCCTGTGAACCGGGTCGTGTAGGCACGGTCTCTTCGTTGCTCCTGGTGCCCACCCAGCCTTCGAGAGAGTTCGCTTGATCTTCCCATGGCACTCCCCTGTTTGGTCGAAGGACACTGGGCGCTGGCGATTCTCAGTAAATCTTCCAAGGATACGGTCTTGATCACTCCGTGGCGTAAGTCCTTGGTTCCTCAGGCCCGCTCATAATTGAAGAGTCCGGACGTGTTCTGCCTGTCCGTAAAGGAGGTTATCCCCCCAGAACTGGGCTGCCATTGTAGTTGTGGAGAAAGCCTCAATGTTCGCTCTTGAGCGGTGCTTGTGACTCCACTCGTGACTACTCTCAAGTAGTTGAGCCATTGAGAGTGCACGCGCCCTTTCCAGTGCGTCCGCACTAATGGTGGCGTGTGCACTGGGATCGTATCTGGGCGGAGAAGGGATGTGTACCTGACCTCTTCCAGTGCGCCCCCGACTATGGGCACGGGTTAGTGCGCTAGTACCCTGGTCAAGTGCGTTCGCACTGGTACTTGCACTAGGGCTTCTGTCGAGCGTTGGGGACGTACGCACTCTGTCCTTGCGTTGACGCGCTGGCGCTCCGACCGGTATAGGACCCTGACAAGTGCATGTCACTCTGCGGTCCTGGGTGCCGTAGGCACCGGTCAACTGGAAGGCTGTTTCACCAGAGGATCTCTCTGAGCCCGTACGTCAGTATGACCAAACACTCGAAGTTTGGCTATTGTCTGGAAAGTCCTCATCAGACCTGTCGCCATTTAGTGTATCCCCGCCATATTTTCCTGATTTGTTGACGATGGCGCGTGCTTCTTTGTAGAGGTGTTGGTCATTTCTCTGGGCCCCCCGTGAAAACTCTTCTTGGACATTTTTACCGGTCGTGGGGGGCACGTGTCGGTTCTGTCGCCATTTCTTTTCGGATTGTTCTTCTTCTTTCCTTTAGATTTGTGGGCTGAGTCGTGGACGAACTAGACCCCTCATACCCAGTAGTGACTGAAAGTGTCCGTGATTTCCACGTGGCTACTACTGGTTCCTTTTCCCCCATTATTGTAGTTTCAAAACCCAATAAACTGACACTATACAACAAAATGAGAAACACCAATACTCTGAAGTAGGCCTACTGAGGATTTTTGGGAAAGGACTAAAATGTGAACACACTCTTTGGGGACACTAGCTCTACTGGCTCACTAGAAAAACAGCGAAAAGAGAGCGACCGGTAAGGGCGGTTTTCACACTGTCACAGAGTCGCTGGATCAACACTCAAAACTACACCAGTTATGTCCACAGTTGTCTCCTGACGATTGTCAAACACGATCTGGGGGTATCATTCCCCAAAATTTCTCTTTCAAATCAAAGAAATATAATGGAACATCTCACCTGAGTTCTTGGTCAAACCTCGTGTTTCGTCTGGAAAAATGAAGTTGAGGGCTTATTTATATACCAACCCCCCCCGTGTAGAAACAGCTCCGTACGGTAGCTGGCCGAAAATAAAAAGTGACGCTAGACGGAACACCGGAAGAGGAAGTGGCGCAGGGAGAGGGGACTGGGGTGTCTTTTTATAAGAATCGATACAAACGATAGTCGACCATCGCGACTTCGTCCGAAGATCTAAGCAATATTTAATGAATGGTTGATGAAATATAAATTACACTTTTCTCCGGACATTTGTTCCATTGACTGGTGAAATCTTTGTCCTAGTTTTGGCTGCAAATCTTGTCTCATTTTTTTATGATTGTGCTCAGGATCTGTAAAGACTCATTTACGCTTTGTGAATAGTGTAAACAGAAACGTTTAGCCCCAAAAAACCCAAAGGACGTACTGGGTATTGTCAGATACCAGCTAGTGTTTGCTGGGCAAAGATGAAGTCTAGCAGACTGGCTTTTTCATCTCCTGTATTTTAATGTTTCTTTACAATTTGGAACAGGTGGCGTCTCTTGTGATTTCCATCTTTTGGACTCCATCTTTAATGACCATTGACCAATCTACATTATATCTGGGAAATCACCAAACATCCCATACGCACATGTTTTGTCTTCTTTTGAAAACATGATCTTTAAGCGGATCGTAGATATTTCGCTAAATTCCTCTGAAATATTGAGGGGAGGAGGAATGTTTGTACCCTTCATCTAGTCAAAAATTAAAATTTTTCCTCCAGGGGCTTGAAAGTAACATTATACTTCTTCTTTAACCTTTTCTTCTTTTTTTTGCAAATGGAGAGGAGGGCGAGTACAGTCATCAATCCATTTTAAACATCATTGGCTATGAAAAAAAGAGGATATCTTAGTGCTCACGTGTCTTCCATATGAAAACTGGGTTTCAGAGGGGGAATGAGTGGTGGGAGTGGGCTTTCAACGGAATCCCGTAGTCGACCGATCGTGGGAGGGCCCCAGATGAACTGAGCAACCAGATTTTCTGTTTTCCCTGTCAAAATCACTCGGGCTCAGTCCTGTGAATTCAGAGGTGCTGTCCTCCCATCTCTTTCTCTATCTTCCTCTCCCTCCCCCTTCCCCGGGGCGTGCCTTGCGAGGACCCTCTTTTCAAGCTCTGTGATCATGTTCTGTGACGATTTGTTGTCAGTTGCGCCCTTTTTATTGTGGTCAGGTCTTCATAGGCATTTAGTCGCTTTTCACTTCATCGTTGGCGAGGTGATTTTTGTATGTGATGCCAAAGAGCTTTTCTGTGGTATCTCATCTCAGTAACCTGTACCTGTCAATGTCAGCAATTAGCTCTCTGATTAGTCATTTCCGGCGAAGAAGACTGAAGATCTTGCAAAACGGACTTAAAACCAACAAGCAGTAAAGATTGTTTTCTGAACAGATTTCAGACCATTGCGCAGCACAAAAAACAGATTTTCAGTGACAGGATGCTGTGTGACAAACATCTTTAAACACCAACAAGACCTCTACCAAAATTTTCATAAAGTTGGAGAAGGCATTTAACAAAATAAAGCATGCAGCTTTATGGGCCCCCCGGAGTATACCAAAATCAATGCAACCTGATCAAAAATGTGAAGGAACAGTCAGGATCTGGGGCAGGACAATACTACTTTGTATTTGGTTGTCAAAAATCATAGCCGAATAGAAAAAGAGGAGAAACTACTTAGTTTGGTGGAAACACCTGAAAAGACGTCCACAGCTGTATACAGAAAAAAGACCAAAGTGATGACGAACAAGAACAATGCCATCACTAAGGTGAGCAGCTGGATAAGTCCGTAGCTTATACTGGATGCACTTGACACATAAAGGATCCCAAGCCTGAAATACTTACAGGGGTTGTCAAAACCACTTTCAGCATTAGCCAGACTTATGAATGGGCTTTAAAAAAGTGTAAAAACTGTGGGGATTTCTTCTCTTTGTTTTTTTTTCTTCTAAATCTTAAATAAATGTTAGCCCAAACCGCCCCAAAAGAACGTGGACAAAACGAGTCACAAGACAAAACACAACGCGTTTCGACCTCTTAGGTCTTCGTCGGGTGATGCATAAACGAAAAAAACAACGAAAATTCACTTAGCTTTGATCGCTTCAGATTGGGTTAGGGTTCACGCAATTCCCATTGGAAAAAAGGTGGCATCTTTGTGATTTCCAGTGCGATCAAAGCTAAGTGAATTTTCGTTGTTTTATTCGTTTATGCATCACCCGACGAAGACCTAAGAGGTCGAAACGCGTTGTGTTTTGTCTTGCGACTCGTTTGTCCACGTTCTCTGGAGGTTCGCTAACATTTATTTAAGATTTGTTTAGATTTCCGCCTGCAGTCGTCTCGCTTTGCAACTAGATTCTTCTCTTCTGTTTATTTTAAGAGAGTGTAAGGTAAGGTAAGGTAATGCAGCTTATAGCCCAGCCGACCGCAAAGGGCCATATCAGGGCTGTCACCACGTTGAGTCAGCTCACAAGTCACACACACACACACACACACAAAAACACCTTTCAGACATCTCTTTAAAAGAGAAGGAGGAGGAGGGGTGTTTAGTTTCTGAAATAATACACAATGCAAGGTTCCAACTTGCCTCCAGTCACAAAAAACAAGAACTTTTAGAGGACTCAAGGTTGTTGAGGATAAACTGTGTCCTCTCTATATCCTATAGAAGAATTATCTTCCAGCCAAACGCATGTGCTTAATCAATCAACTTTCCTCGGGCGATTTCTATGATCACTTTCACGTAAAATTTCGTTGTTACATTCTTTACACTGCAGTCACTCCATCGCTGAATATCCCGGACTGATGTTTTCATTGCCAAGTAATGCTGCAATGTTTCTTATCCCTTTCCTCCCTCGCCCCCCCCCCCCCCCCCCCCCCCCCCCCCCCCCCCCCCCCCCCCCGCCCCCCCCCCCAAAAAAAAAAAAAAAAAGAAAAAGAAAAGAAAAAGTAAACAATAATCATCAGCAATGCAGTGCAAGGACTGCAATCCTTGTGTACTATCCAGATTATTTTAGCCTCTGGAAGGAAGTAGCAACCCTGCACATAGGTGCAAACAAATGCAGGAAGAGGAGTGTTGGATGCACTATTGCAGTAACAGCTAGAAAAAGAAATCTTTCCCATGCAACAATATGGGGCTCAACTCATTACAATGGCTTTCTCCTGTTTATTTCAACACTTTCATTTCACTTCTCTCGGTGTACATGAAGGAAGCACAGTTCTATGCAGAACTGACAGGAAGAAATGGGATTCAACTAGCTGAAATCCCATTCTGTTCAATTAAAATTGACAATGTATTCACTCTCTCTAATAACAAACACGAAAGCACAACCACAGAGTATTCCTACACAATCACGTATCCTAGACAAAATATTGCACAGATAAAATATGCCAATATGCATACATCAAGACAGAGAGAACAGGTACACACGTCAACACTCTAAACACACAAAAACACTGTATGTGCTTTCATAGGGATTAATATGTATTACTGATTCATTTCAATAATTTCAGTGATATTCGAGCTTGCACATACACTGCATTTACACACACCACATATTCTCTGTCTCCCGAGCCAGTGTTTTTCAACTTTGGAAGGAAGTAGCAACCCTGCACATAGGTGCAAACAAATGCAGGAAGAGGAGTGTTGGATGCACTATTGCAGTAACAGCTAGAAAAAGAAATCTTTCCCATCTTTTGCAGTAACAGCTAGAAAAAGAAATCTTTTCCTTCACAGAAAATCAAAACAGTACGTCTGTTCTTCTGGTATTAATACAGACAAATACAGCAGTTTACATGGAATGCTGCCAAATGATCCAGACACATGGAGATTGTCTCAGCAGGTCAAAGTCAAGCAGTCTCACACACAATGCAGAGAGACATGTTTCATCATATTGGTCTTCTTCAGGCAGAACAAACAACACTTACAGACAAATCAACAATCACTTGGCTTTTTCCATCTCATTGGGACCTGTTGGTTTGTCTCTGTGTTTTAGTGTTGTTTGTTCTGCCCGAAGAAGACCAACAGGTTGAAACGAGTTGTGTTTCTTGTTTGATCCATTCATTTGGTGGTCCAAAATCTCACTTAGCTCTCTTGCTTCGATTACAGCCTGCAGTCACCTTACTTTAAAACATTCTAGTCTGGATAACTTTCTTGTACTCCCAGATCACTTGAATCCTACCCAAGGACCTTTTCGGAGACGATTTCATCAAGGTGATCAGCCTCTCCCACCACCATGGCGCATGAGGAGCTATGATCTCCATTCTGGAGCATCGGAACCAAGGCCAGTCATCAACTGAGCTCTTGCTGCTTGAAACCCCTTTGCACTATCCAAGATCAACTCAGATGGCAGACCTCTAAGTGTGAAGAAACGATGCAGTGCCATCCCAGTCACAATCCACCACTTCCAAATGTACTGCTCCGGTAACTGCACAAGTGAACAGAACACAGAATTTCCTTCACAGAAAATCAAAACAGTACAATGGTCTTGCATGATCTAACCTGTCTCAGGGTCTGCTGATACTGGCTAAAGCATTTGGTTATTTTCATTTAAAAGATGTTTTTTCTTCTTTTCAGGTCAAAGGTTATGTGTCACTAGCATGAAGATGAGAAAAAAAACCCGTTGAACACTCCATCTTTATAGGGAGAGTAACTGTCAGCTGAACCACGTTCATGTGTTTGTTCTGGTTGAACGTTGCACAAAAACCCTGTCTGACTTCCTTGTAGCAAACACACATTGTTCTGAAATTATTCATATTTCTGCAATATATCATTTGATGACAGAAAAAAAAAAATCAGTATTACCTGAACAGAAATTCATCTCCATATTCTGCCCAGTTTTAATTCTGTCTCTTCAGCAAACCCCCTAAACCAAAACCTCTCTCTCATCCCCCCCCCCCCCCCCCCCCCCCCCCCCCCCCCCCCCTTCAGCAAACCCCCTAAACCAAAACCTCCCCCCCCCTCCCCCCCCCCAACTCCTACTTCCATTCGGACTTCATGTTGTCCATTTAGTCCACAAAGATGGCAGCAGCTCTCACAGAAAGAAAAGAATAAACAAAAGCCAAAAAGACAAGAATGTTGCTGGGTCAGATTGATGCAGCAGAGGTAACCGTCACTGTCAGAGTTACTATCAGTTAGACACAATGTCAATGTTTGAGAGAAAGGCAGATGAGGTAACAGAGACAGACATGGTGAATGGAACTGTCACTGTCAGAGACAGATAGCACAGAGGTAACAGTCACTGTCAGAATTAGATGCAGCATAAGTCACAATCTCTGTCAAAATTAGATGCAGCATTGGTCACAATCACTGTCAAAATAAGATGCAGAATAGGTCACAATCTCTGTCAAAATTAGATGCAGCATAGGTCACAATCACTCTCAAAATAAGATGCAGCATAGGTCACAATCACTGTCAAAATTAGATGCAGAATAGGTCACAATCTCTGACAGAATTAGATGCAGCATAAGTCACAATCTCTGTCAGAATTAGATGCAGCATAAGTCACAATCACTGTCAGAATTAGATGCATCATAGGTCACAATCACTGTCAAAATTAGATGCAGCATAAGTCACAATCTCTGACAGAATTAGATGCATCATAGGTCACAATCACTGTCAAAATTAGCTGCAGCATAAGTCACAATCTCTGACAGAATTAGATGCAGCATAGGTCACAATCTCTGACAGAATTAGATGCAGCATAAGTCACAATCTCTGACAGAATTAGCTGCAGCATAAGTCACAATCTCTGTCAGAATTAGATGCAGCATAAGTCACAATCTCTGACAGAATTAGATGCAGCATAAGTCACAATCTTTTCAGAATTGGGTGCACAGATATTTTCCCTTTTCAAAAAAATAAATCATTAAAAAGTTGCTGTCAAAATTTGGGGTGCGCAATGTTTTCTCCCTTCAAATAAAGGGGTAGGAAACGTCGTGTCAGATAGTTGTTGGGGGGAAACCCCTGTCAATAGATGTGGGGGAGGAAAAGTCCGCGAAAATTGGGGGGGGTAACCCCTTTAAATAAGTGGGGGGTAACATCCGGAATAGAAGGGGGTAGGGTAACATTGGTCAGAGAAAATTTGGGGTGGGGTAACAGTCCTGTCAAGTAGTGGGGGGAGGTAACAGTCGCATAAAAATAGTTTTGGGGGGGGGTAACAGTCGCATCAAATAATTTTAGGAAATCCATCAGGATATTGGGGTGGAGGTAACACCCTTCCCCAATTTATGGGGGATAACGGTCGCTGTCAATAATGTGGGGGGGTAACTCGCTTCAAATAGAGGGTTAAAAAAATCAGTCAAATAATTTTATAACATCCGGGCAAGATTGGGGGGATAACAGCCAGTCACAGAGATAGATGTGTGGGGGGAAGGGGCGCATCAAGATAGATTGGGGGGGGGAAACAGTCGCATCAGGATAAATGTTGGGGTAAACCCGGTCAGATGACTTGGGGGATAACATCCTGTCAATAATTTTGGGGAACGGCGTCGAGATGTGGGGGATAACACGCTTCAATAATGCTAGGAAAATCGCTGTGGGGGATAAATTGGGGAACAGTTGCTTCACTTTAGGGGGAAGGGGGGAACAGCACTGTCAGATAGAGTGGTAAGGAACATTGCTGCGGAACTTTGGGGGAAAATCGCTGTCAAAGGGATTGGGGGGAGGTAAAGGGTCGCTGTCGGAAAATTTGGGTGGGGAAACAGTGCAGTAAAAATAAGGGGGATAACTGCAGTCAAGGAATTGGGGGGTAACAGTCGCATGAAATTTTTGGGTAAAAAACGTTTCATGCGGGTGGGGGTTACATCACTTCAAGAAAATTTTGGGGGGGAACAGTCCACCCAAATAATGGGGTAGGTAACATCGCTGTCAATAAGGGGGTGGGGTACGGTCGCTGCAGAGATAAGGGGGGGGGTAACATGCGTCACAAATAGATGGTGGGGGTAAGGGTCGCAGTCTAGACAGATTTTGGTGAAGCTAACACCTGTCGGATAACTGGTAATAACTCGCTGCAAGGATAGATTGGGGGAAAACATCGCGGAAAAGATGGGGTGGGGTAACTCCTGTCAATACTGGTGGGGGTTCACTTCGAGATAGTTGGTAGGTAACAGTCCTAAAGGAAAATTTTGGGGTGGAGGTAAATCGCTGTCGGGGTAATTTAGGTAACATTTGCTGTCAGATAATGTGGGGAGGTAACATTTTTTCACATTAAATGTATGGAGGAACTCGCGTCAGTAGTGTTCTTTAACATCCTGTCGAGATTTAGGTAAA
>CM031606.1:87246774-87297539 GCA_018398815.1 Conus ventricosus | reverse complement strand
TTCGGGGGGAAAACCCCCTTGAACAGAATCTTGAACACCGGGCTGTTTCCCGCCACCCCCGACCCAAACCCGTCGCCCCTACACTAAAACCACACCAACACAAACATCGGACCATGTCAAGTTATGGCACTCTGGCAGTCACAGAGTGACAGCTTTGAACGCACAACTCAAGAATCCCATCTCATTGCCAAAAACTGGGCACACACTACACCCCCAAGGCATCAATATCCAACAATAACCAAACACACATACCCACCACTTCCACATCAGTTGGCAATATCCCCTACCAACACACACACATACACACACACATACATACACCACACCACATCCCCTTCACTCACTTCATACAGTAGTTACAGCAACCCTCCATCTATTTAATCTTAATTTTGTTTTATCCTTCCCCTTAAAATCCCCCCCCCCCCTTTTTTTTTCCCCTCAGTTCCCCCCCCCCCCCCTTCTTTCCCCTTACCATTATTATCAATCCACCATTACCACAACCATCACAAAGATATCACACCATCCCAATAAACTAGACACACAACCCATCATATCACACACACACACCTCCCCGACGCAACCCCCCCCCCCCCCCTCCGTTTCCTCTCCCATAATCCCCTGGCCCCATGTCATTTCCGCCTACCGACCACATGGACAACAACGGATGAGTCATTTTTCATTCTTTTTTCGTTCTTTGTTTGTACTGTCCCACATGTTAAATGTGATTTATTTTTTCGCCTGAAGAAGACCCAAGTGGTTGAAATGCATCGTGTCTTGTCATGTGCTTTGTTTGTCAATGTCATTGGCGGTAAGTTCTAAACAAACTCTATTCCTAATTTTTTTTTTTTTTTTTTTTTTGATGAAAATCCAAATCTTCTTGGCAGCGGACTCACGTCAAGGGCCAAGACGGGGCTGTCAAGGTACCAATGACAGGGCACCAAGGACCGAGAAGGGGCTGTCAGGGTACCACACACAGGGCGCCAAGGGCAGAGAAGGGGCTGTCAGGGTACCAATGACAGAGAAAGGGCTGTCAGGGTACCACACACAGGGCGTCAAGGGCAGAGAAGGGGCTGTCAGGGTACCAATGACAGAGAAAGGGCTGTCAGGGTACTACACACTGGGCGCCAAGGGCAGAGAAGGGGCTGTCAGGGTACCACACAGGGCGTCAAGGGCAGAGAAGGGGCTGTCAGGGTACCACACACAGGGCGTCAAGGGCAGAGAAGGGGCTGTCAGGGTACCACACACAGGGTGCCAAGGGCAGAGAAGGGGCTGTCAGGGTACCACACACAGGGCGTCAAGGGCAGAGAAGGGGCTGTCAGGGTACCACACACAGGCGCCAAGGGCAGAGAAGGGGCTGTCAGGGTACCACACACAGGGCGCTAAGGGCAGAGAAGGGGCTGTCAGGGTACCGCACACAGGGCGCCAAGGGCAGAGAAGGGGCTGTCAGGGTACCACACACAGGGCGTCAAGGGCAGAGAAGGGGCTGTCAGGGATACCACACACAGGGCGTCAAGGGCAGAGAAGGGGCTGTCAGGGTACCACACACAGGGTGCCACACACAGGACGTCAAGGGCAGAGAAGGGCTGTCAGGGTACCACACACAGGGCGTCAAGGGCAAAGAAGGGGCTGTCAAGGTATCAAACACAGGGCATCAAGGGCAGAGAAGGGGCTGTCGGGGTACCACACACAGGGTACCACACACAGGGCGCCAAGGGCAGAGAAGGGGCTGTCAGGGTACCACACAGGGCGTCAAGGGCAGAGAAGGGGCTGTCAGGGTACCACACACAGGGCGTCAAGGGCAGAGAAGGGGCTGTCAGGGTACACACACAGGGCGTCAAGGGCAGAGAAGGAGCTGTCAGGGTACCACACACGGGGCGTCAAGGGCAGAGATGGGGCTGTCAGGGTAGTCTGTGCCATGGTGATGTCAAGATTGGACTACTGCAACTCTGTTTATGCTGGGCTTCCCGCAGAACAGATTGCTCGGCTGCAGCGAGTCCAAAATAGCGCTGCACGACTTGTCTTGAAGAGGAGGAGGTGTGAGCACATCACTCCCATGCTGATCGAACTGCATTGGTGGACATTTAAACTGGCAGTTCTTGCTTTCTGCCACTTCAATGAATCTCTTCCTCACTATCTCTCTTCTTCTCTCTGCACCTACCAAGGCTCTCGTACCCTTCGCTCTTCTTCACAAAAACTTTTGAAAATCCCTAAGCGTTCTCTGAAATCTGTTGGTGAAAGAGCCTTCAGTTTTAGAGCACCTTCTATTTGGAACTCCTCCCTGAAGACCTTCGTAATCAGCCTACTCTTTCTTCTTTTAATCTCAGCTCAAAACTTACCTCTTCAAACAAGCCTATTCTCTTCTGTAGATCTCTCCTAAATTCCTCCACAACTAGTTTGGTGAGGCAGTTTATGCATGTAGGTGGTCTGCCATTGTGTATTTTCTTTTTGCTGTGTGCATGAATATTGTATGAATAAGTGCAAATGGTGGATGTAAGCGCATTGAGTTGTACAACAAGAAATGTGCTGTATAAGTATTATACATTATTATTATTATTATTACCACACACAGGGCGCCAAGGACAGAGAAGGGGCTGTCAGGGTACCAAAGACAGGGCGCCAAAAACAGGGTGCTTGCCCCTAGAATTAACAGTAAACTCTTTTCTTCGTAACTTTTTTTTTATCCTGCCCTGTCTCATCCGCTGCCTTCACCAAAGTGCCGGACAATCTCCTCTTTTTCCCAAGAGCACAAATGACTACTCAAAAAAAACTACCAATGAGGAATTAGCACCCTGTGAATACGAGTTCAAAGTTCACACAAACAATTTTACTTCTTTTTTCCCCCTTTTTCACACCACACACCCCTCCCGGGGAAAGAATTTCCCAAAGAGGAATTCTTCAAAGCCCAGAAATATAGGGAACAGGCGCTAACATCAGGGCGTTGACAAGAAACATATTCATAAACAATAACAAAACTATAAAATCACAATACATTACCGCAGGATTCATCATAGAAAAAGTGAAGCAATGGCATGAGTGTCATCCATATCAAATCACATAGTCCTAGCAATACACTGGCAAACATCACAGCATCAATCATAACACAACAGAAAACCCATCGGAGGCATAGTATGACAAAACAAACAAAAGTACAAAGATCATGCCTTCAGCAAGTAGTAAAATCTTATAGGCACAAAGTACAGTGAAGCTAACAGGCTAATTCTTTTTCTTCTTTGCCTTAACTAGGCTGACCCTGGAGAAAGGTCCAGTGATGGTGAGGAAAGACCCACTGACTACAGGGAAAGTCTGTTGACAGTGCGAAAGCTTGGCTGTGTCTGGAGTGGCACTGTCTTCATCTGTCCGTGGGCAGGGGCGGTTGGGTCTGTGGGTGTGCTCGGCAGCTGGAGGGTGGTGTTTTTCGCCGGTGGGCTCTGCAGTCATGAAATATGGGCTGGTACACCCATGGGGATGCTACTTTAAGGCTGTTATGAGCTGCATCCTGTAGTCTGATTTACGTCTGTTCAGGAGCAGTTATGTCCTTGATATCTTAATGGAGTGTCCTGCATGTGCCTGTACCCATCGTCAACACAGCGCAGGCCTCCAAGGACTGCTCTAAAGGCAGGTGAAGACAGTGCTTCTCTGGGTCCTCTCCAGCACCTTCAGGTGTTTCTTTTTCTTCTTTTAGGCACAAAGTACCAGGACAAAAATTATATAGTAAGGCAACACCATAATATATCATTAGAAGTATCCTGACATGTTTTTCGACTGATATAGAGCAGGATTAAAGTCAACAAAGAAAGAAAACGGCATGGGATACAAAAAGAAAGAAAAAATCATTCAGGCACAGGACCGCAAATCGGGAAACACGTTGGCTGCGCCTGAAATTGGTTCAACAGTAAACTTGAACTCGTGGATGGACAAAGCCATAAGACTGTTGCAAAAGGTTAAAGGCCTATGGCCTGTTTGCAAAATCAATTTGCTGTCAGTCAAAAACCGTGCAAACTTTTTAAGACCCCATAAGACACAAAAGCTTAACACTCGCACTCAATAGTAGTGTGACGAGATGTGGATGGAGTGGTAGGTGGGTCCTCTAGGGGAAGGACTTGGAGTAATTTCTCGATGAGAATTATCTTAACACTTCACCTACACCCTCTCTTACTAGTGGTGGAAGGAGCAACTTTCCAGTACTAGTCATCGAAAGAAATCTAATTTCTTCCGGGTCTTGTTGAAATACTTTATAGTGGCTCTGAGATAGTTTCCTTAGGCCTGTACTCTTAAAAGTACTCTTAGCTCCAAGAGACAGAATTGAAGAGAGAAGTTCAAATGCTCAACATTTGATTGAACAACAGAGAACTGACACAAGTACAATTTTACACATCAACTTTACTTGCTTACACATAGGTAAGTATATAAAGTCAGTTCTATAGGTACATTTTAGTTCTCATTGAACCACATCGATGAATGGCCCTTCCTCACTCCTACTTTACTTGCTTACACTCCGTGCATCTGCTTAAGTTGGAATACAGTGGGCCTGTCTAAGTTACTCTGAATGCATACTTTTATTACACATCCACTTCACTTGCATACACCCAATGCAGTAGCCAAAGTGGTACTCATAGACAGGTTCTCACTGTTTCATCATAAAGTGAGGGTAAGGGTCTAATGGATTTGAGTCCAGGGGGATTAATGGCTTATCTTGTATCAGAGAGGGAAGTTGATCTGTCCTGTGGCTGATGACTGCTCCTCCTCTGTAGACCTGTTGTATAGCTGGGCTGTGGTATGTCCTCACAACCAGTCTTGCCCTGTGGTTGCAGCGTCGCCCCGGTTTAAAGTGTAGCCATAGTGTCTGGCGTACCCCGGTTTCTGGCGTTGCCACAGAGTATGGTTCAGCCACAGTTTGTAGCGTGACCACGATCCCAGTTCTGCGATAAAGAGAACTTGCCTGTAGGTGAGAAGCTAATGGCTGGTTTGTCAAGTTCACACATTTACCCTTTTATCTTTCAGAACAGGTGTGAGACTCAGGCAGCAAAGTTTTCTCTATGGTAGAGTTCCTACTATAACTATCAATCTCCACTTTTGTTTAAAGGCCGAGTTAAGCTTCCAAAGGGTAGGAGACAGTAATACAATGCTACACAGGTTCAGTCAAACAACTCTTCCATGTTTCTTATGAATTAAATCACATTAACTTGGGCTACACTTGGTCCCAGTACACATGTGGTGTGCAGTCATACACTACAAATCATTCCAACAATCACCAGTATTTAAAAATCAGCTTAGCAGTTTTTAACCTAGCAAGGCATACTGTTTTTCTGATCTAAATTTATCATTCAGTTATCATCTTAACAGATGGAATTGTATACTGGCAAAAGTCAAGTTGAACACAAAGGATAGTGGTCAGATTGTTAACATAGAATCATAACCACATGAAGAGAGCTTTTGCCATATGATGGCAAGCAAACTACTACACGGAATAATCATTCATCAGTTTGATAAATGTCACCAAGTATTTGTACAAAGTTACAATGTTAACCCACACGGCATACATAAAATCAATGCATAGATTCGAAAATGTAAAACATAGTTTCAATTCGCTTTTCCTGGTATGAAACAGTGATTTTAGACTTGGGATCAAGAAGTATACTGTTCAAAAAAAGAAACGCAAATGCCAAGCTGCCGATTTGAAACACAATTTATTGAAGCTCAGTGTGACAACACGTTTAATGTGAAAATGACAAAAACAGGTCATCAGTAGGACAGAAGTCTCCCCTGTAATGCTGTGGTAAAGAACCAGCCCCAGACCCTCAGGGAAATCGCCAGGCCGCTTCCAAAGTCAGTAACGGGTGTGATCCCTCTGGCTGCAATGGTAGCCTGGCATCTGCGGGGCAATGAAGCAATAATGTTCCTGATTGTCTGCTGTGGGATGGCCGCCCACTCGGCCTGCAATGCCCGGAACAGTTCATTTGGAGTCGCTGGGGCGTTGGCCCTCACTCTCAGGCGTCTGTCCAAAACGTCCCAAACGTGCTCAATAGGATTCAAATCCGGGGAAAGAGAGGGCCAGGCCAGGGTGTTGATGTTGTTGGCGGTAAAGAAGGCTGTGGTCAGGCGTGCTGTGTGGGGCCTGGCGTTGTCCTGCTGGAACACGGCCCTGGGAGTGGCCATTAGAGGCAGGACGTGTGGCTGAACAATGACCTGGACGTACTGCTGGGCTGTCAGGTGACCTTCCACGCGCACCAGCTGGCTCCTGCCTGTGTTGCTGATGGCCCCCCATACCATGACATTGCCGCCACCATGCGGAGGTGCCTCGTCGACGCAGTTCTGCTGGTTGCGTTCATTAACCCGGCGGTAAACCCTTCGCCTCCTGTCATGGCGCTGCAGCAGAAACTGTGACTCATCCGAGAACCAGACGTGTCGCCAATGGTTCCTCAGTGTCCAGTGTCTGTGTTGCGTAGCCCATTGCAGTCTGGTCTGTCGATGGCGCCCCGTCATTACGTTGCCACGTAGGGGCCTGTAAGCCTCAGCCCAGCAGCATGCAGCCTGTTCCGGACAGTCTGGTCGGAGATGCGATGGACACCAGCGCATGCCTGGACAGTGGATGAGGCCGGCAGGAAGCGATTGCGGAGATGTCTGAGCCGTATAAAGCGGTCCTGGGCTGGCGTTGTGATATGAGGTCGGCCTGACCTCGGGGCATCAGCTGATGACCCTGTCCTCTGGAAGCGAGTCCAAAGTCGGCATATGGTACTGGGGGAGACATTCAAAGCATGGGCCACATCAGTTGCACTCTGACCAACTTGCAAACGACCCAGGGCGTTTTCTCTCTCTGCTGGGCTCAAACGTGGCATGCTGTTTTTTGGTACGGTGTGCCTGCCGGTTGCCAAAATGACCGGCTTTTATACTGCACTATGACCATGGTGTGTGTGTGTTCACCACTGAGTTGGGCATGCTTTGCAGGCGAAACAAACAGAAGCACAACCAATGTTTGCACTGTCGCACCTGGCCCACAACACGCACGTGCACATCGTGACAACCTGAATCAATGTTATCCTAGCACGTCGACGTTCAAGACATACATCAGGGCGGTTTTTTGGCGTGTTCTCAACTGTATGGCCCACCCAGGTGGCAAAATTTCATTTTGCGTTTCTGTTTTTGAACAGTATAGGTTATCAGGCCTTCTCTCTGGTCGTCCCTTCGTCTTCACTGTTCTGATCTACAGGCAGTCTTGAGGGGTCAGTGAAGTTGCGACTCTATGTGTCTGTATATGTATTCTAAACTGCCAAATCAGGTTTGTGGTCTGGCTGACAAGGTGTCGGTCAAACACCAGGAGTGAGAGGGGGGAGGGATCTATTCTTACCATTGGAAACCGTTTGAAGTTTGCGTTGCTTTGCGCTGAGATCATCAGCCGGTAAATTTATGCGTCCTCCGTATAGACGAATGCTAATTTAGACCATCATGGGGAAATGCAGTGACATCATTTACCAGGGGTCCGCAGCACTCAGAATGGGGATATGAAAGAAACGGGGGGGGGGGGGGGGGGGGGGGGGGAGGTTGGAAAAGGAGGGAGGTTTTGCCGGTTACTCTTTGTGGGAAGTGAAGCTGTACGTGCTCAAATGGGGGGGGAGGGGGGGGGGGGGGCGGGAGAGAGCAGCAAACGTGCCTTTGTGTCACGGGATAGGAGGGGTGTGTGTGAGATAGTGCCAGGGGAAGGTCTGGGTGAGACGGGCAATTGTTACAATGCAATGTAAATTATCATGCGGCATCAAGCGCCCTGTGTGGGTGTGAAGGAAGGTGGAAAGGGGATGGGAGGTGGACCGAGAATAACGAAACGTGTCACGCGTTTCCCGTGATGTAAACTTTCTCTTGTAAGAGATCGTGTGAGTCAGGCCGCTCACACCATTCTAAGAGAGAGAAAGGGGGGGGGGGGGGGGGGGGAGTTGAGAGGGGAGAGTGGGCATAGATTTGAAATCTATTCTTCGGTTAGCGGTTTGAGTGAGACCGATCGGATGGGTTTGTCAAGCGTTTCGCTACAAGTAGAATACTTTTCATGAGCAAGAGAAAACATTTTGATGGCATGCTGGACAGGGTGTAACAAATCATCTTTCTCTTGTAGAAGACATGCTCCCATACCTTTGCTGCTTGCATCTGTATGTAGCACAAAGTCCTCTGAAAGGTTGGGAAGCAACAGAACAGGGAAAAGTTTTAAAATGGTCTGAACTGTTTTCAAACATTTTTGACAATCCTCTGTCCTGCGCTTATCCCCCTGTGCTGAATTATTAAGAGGGGCAGTGATAGCAACAAATGGGGAACATATTTTCTTTAGTAAGTCTTATCAAGGAACGTACTTGTTTTCTAGTGGTTGGTTGTTTTACATACAAAATCTTCTGTACCTTTTTGGTCTCAGGCCGAACTTGCACAATGTGGCCAAGGAACTCACGTTCCTGAAATCCTGCAAGAATTTTGGAAGGATGCGCAGTGAGGCCAAAGTGCCTCAGACATAAGAACCCTAAGAACAACGAGCGCAAGAAATGAAGGTTGAGATCCCAATGTGTAACAGCCAACAAAATGTCATCAAAGATGCTGACGGCAGACAACTCATGTAGTTTCAACTTGTGCATCATCCTGGCAAAAGTTGCCAGAGCATTTTGGAGACCAAAGGGTATCCAAGTCCACTGGTACAAACCGAAAGGAGTCTGAAATGCTGTTTTATGTTTATCCTGTGGCGCCATGGGGATTTGCCAACAGCCCTTGGTCAAATCAATTCTGACAAAGTATCGACCCTAAGACTGACAAAAAAATCTCAACACCAGGACTGGGTTCCAAGTCAAAGAAGTGACTTTATTCAATGCATGATATGCATTGAATGCAGAATCGAATCGAACTATCAGGTTTGTTCCAAGACCACAGGAGCAATGTGAGGCGAGGGGGAAAGGTTCGCTAATACATAACCAACATAACCTGAAATTCTCTTTAAAACCTGACTTGACATGAACAGGAGTGTCAGTGGTCAGGTTAATGACATGAGGATCAACATCAACAACATTGCCAGGCCTATCGGTCAATATATCCGTGAACTCCAAGAACAAATCAGTCAACTGCTGCTTCTGCTAAGCAGGAAAGTCAGGGTTCGCTTGCGCATCTTTGTTTGACTCTCCTTTCACAGAAAGGGTGAGAAGCTGAACTCCATCATCCAAAGCCTCATCAACAACACCCACAGAAGCAGAAGCACCGTGCATGGAAACAACAGTGGACGACACAGAAGTCACTGGGCGAGAAGTGTGCTCAGACACACAGTCAACTGGAAGGACCTCAGGCAAGTCAACATCCGTACAAACACGAGGAGATTAATAGCGATTAATAGCGACATTACACTGGTCAATGTACATCTTTAGCAAGTTGACGTGGAACACGTTGGGCTTGCCATACATGTTGACTTTGTAATTGCCAGGGGAACTTTTTCCTGGACCTTTCCACAAAACTTTTAGTTTGTTGTGGTCATCAGTCAATAAGACTAAAACTTTATCCCATCCAACAAACGACCGGGGTTTGGATCTTCTGCCAACAAACTCTTTGTATTTGTCAGTGTTGTGGTCAGTAATCCGTTGTGCGAACTCACGACTGTCAACTATAGGTTGTGTAAGTCAAACACGTATTGATGGACATTTTTGTCTACTGTCTGGGTACCTACACCAGTCCAAAAGTCCGCTAAGAGGGGAAAGTGGACCTCTGGGAGAGTGACCAAACAGAAGCTCAAAAACGGTAGAATCCTAACGTTGTGTTGGGTAGTTACCGGTAGGCAAACAGTACTGTGAGGATATGACAATCCCAGTCTGCAGGGTGTTCACGACATACTTTTCGCAACATTGTCTTCAACGTACCGTACAGCATACGTTGGACTGAGGATAATATGGAGTGGCAGTCACAGATGAAACCGACAATAACCGCGCATCAAATCAGAGACCAACTGAGTGCCACAGTCAGTAAGAATTTCGGATGGTAAGCCAACACAAGAGAACACTGAAAGCAAAGCTTCAGTGACTGTAATGGTATTGATCCGTTCGAGCGGTGTATTGATCTGTTTGAGCGGTATTGCCTCTGAAAATGAGTGGCCGTATCCACGATAGTAAGGATATATCGATGGCCCTAACACGAAAGTTCCAAAAGCCCAAAATGTCCACGCATTTTCAAATGGAATGGAAACAAGAAGCATTTTGTGCAAGGGTGCACAGGGAACACATTCCGACGAGCTGTCTTCTGGCGATGTCAAAGACTGACAAAATGGACACAGAACAAAACGGAATGGCCAGAAAAATGACGCATGAAGATTGAGGTGTACAAGGAACAAAAGAGTCACCTGATCCTCAACAAGAAAGAACTAACAGGCAAGTACAGGAATAAAGTCACGCCAGATCTCAATGACACACGCCAAAAGCAGGAGTTTGAACCTCTCAAGGCAAGGAGAGAGACTTCGCAAAAAGACATTGATCCCGTGAACTGGTCTTTATGAAACAAAAGATCCTGCGTACTCCAGCAGGGCACGACTGGCCGGGGAGAGATACTGGAATCCATTGGCACAAAACAAGTTCAGATAAAGGGGCACATTGAACATGTAGTAGCATACAAGGTCTCTTTTTAAGAAGTCTCAGAAGTTTGAGAAACAGTGAAGGTAGCATTACGGGCACTTTTTAGGCATCAGTGGTTTGCAACAGCACAACGAACAATGAAAAGTCATTGTTCACATTCTCAGACCTTGATGAAGCATTAGCTAGGTAACCGACCAAAAAACACGATCATGACGAAAGTAGAGCGTGACTCACGCAGGAAAACGAAGCACCTCTTTGTTGATAACCTTGTTGCCTGAAGTTAGAAGGCCTGTTCTGCTGCACGTGAGTAACCCGAGTACGAAAAGCCACGATTGTAAGATGGCTGGCGACCAAAGTTTGAAAGTTCTGATTTTGATTTAAAACGCGTTGTGGGTATTGTCGGCTGAACACTTGCCTCAAAAACGGAATCCGCATAGTTTTTTGCACATGATTTTCCGCGTGTGCAGTGTTTTACTGATCGGCAAAGACAACACATTTTTCAGACATTTCTACAGAACGTTCCTTGAGAAAGAGCGAGGTGTTTGGAGACGCTCTGTGAAATTTGTTCCGGAGAACAGTCATGAAGGGAATGAAAATCCTTGTTGGTACGGCAATTTGACCGACGATCAAATCAAATGTGAGGCGCGGATGAAAAGGCAGAAAGACTCATTTTGTCCAAACACCGATCTGAATTTTTCGGAATCCTTCAACAGTTAATTAAAACCTTCTCAAAGTTCCAACCTTTTTGCCTGCCAGGTGACCGAATTTAGCGGCCGACATGGTTAGGCCTTTTATTGAGTAAGGGGATTTTCTTTGAGAAGGGACGCAATGTACAAAACCCATTTTTTCTTTGGACCAGCCACGCGTGTTGCGTGTGATTCAAAACGATAAAGAAAAGCGTCAATCTCACCCTCAGACTCACCAAAAACGGGGAGCTTGGGGATGTGGGTATTTTAACAGATGGGGTCTTTGGGAAAACGGGGTTCGTATTTAGACTCTTCAGAATCCAACAGACTGAGCCTGGGCTTTCTTTAAAGTCAGTCTCAGCTGCACCTGGAGACGCTGAAATTCTCATTCCTGTGCTTTTCCTCCATCTCTGTTTTAATCGAATGATTTGTTCTTTTTTCTTATTCTTTAATGCAAGAGTATGTTATCACTCCTCTCTCTCTCTCTCTCTCTCTCTCTCTCTCTCTCTCTCTCTCTCTCTCTCTCGCCGGATGAAAAAAAGCATGTGTTTGCTTATCTGTTACCCTTGGAAATAAGATTATCATCATCATCATTCTCCTCTCTATCTCATCTCCTCTCTCTCTCTCTCTCTCTCTCTCTCTCTCTCTCTCTCTCCTTCTGTCTTTTTCCTTCTTTTTTTTTAAACACTAGATTTCATATTTGACATGCCTGATATACATAGACAAATTCTTACATAATCGGACTCAAAATCAGCGCTTACGACTCTACATTGTCGATCGAAGTCTAGTCGTTCACACTTGGTATGTGAGATCTTATTTTCATTCATCAGTTAATAACGCGCATTCAGTTTACGTGATAATGACACAGCTGATTTTATGCAAAGGAATCTGCAAGAAACACATCTGATGTTCTAAATTGTGATGTCCTTTCTTTATCTGAAGCTATCCACATTCTCACAGTTCATCTGAAACATGAGACAGAACAATACCTTGAAGATTCAGCTCGGAAGCACAGATGGGATATGACTAAACCAACAAGAAAATGTTTAATTCCCCAGGACCTATCCCAAAACCGTAACCTTGTACATAGGCTGCGGGTTAATGGATAGTTAGGCAGATATTTAGAACCGGCACCTGCTTGTGCATGGTCAGATATCCCCCATTTTTTATTTGACTGTACTTTTCAGCCTCTTTGTGATAAGATCAAGTCTTTAACATTTCGCTGATTATGTCCCAGATATAGAATGGATGGAGTGTGGCAATGTTGGCTGTTTATCTTATTAAATCTCATCCACTTGGAAGATATTTTTACCTCTTCCCCACCCCACCCCACCACATCGCCTCCCTCCACAAGTTTTTTTTCCCCTTCAATTCGTGAATGTTTCAAATGTTACAATTTTATTATATATAATAATGAATACTTATATAGCACCTATTCTCGGCTAGAGGCCAAGCTCTAAGCGCTTTACAATCAAACACTCGTTTACACAACGGGCTGCCTACCTGGGTAGTGCCGACTGAAGAGCTGCCAGCTGGCGCTTCATTCAGTCGTTTCCCGTGTCATCCAGTCAGTATCGTTCAATATCGATCACTCATTTTCCTTACTTCCTTCATTCTTTCCATTTCTCACGCAGGTGCATGCTATGTGTAACGTGTCATCCATACCAACGGCCAAACTGGCCTACTCTTCCGAAAGTTGGTGATGGGATTTTACGTGTGTGCAAGATGTTATGCATGCGTTCACACACGGAACCTCGGTTTATAGTCTCATTCGAAGGACTGTAAGGGAAATGGAGTCAGAACCAATGTTAACTCCGAGGGAAAAATCCCCCTGTACCGAAACGCCCCGGCGGAGGTTCGAACCCGCAACCTCAGGTCACCAAGATTACGAGTCAGGCGCTCTACCAACTGAGCTTATTCTAGGCATATCCATATCAGTATGGTTCGGCGACTAATTTGCACGCAGAGCAAGGCTTTTCATTCCCCCCTCCACTCCCTTCCTCCTTCTTTTCTCCTTCCCAACCCATATACACCCATAAGATGTTTGACTCTTACTTACGAGTAATATGTCAGCCTATTCCATACTCTGATGATCATTGACTCCGTGTATTGGATATACATGTGGTCACATAGAACTGATGTTTCTGGACATCAGTAGATATATGTGCCCTGTGTGTGTGTGTGTGTGTAGAAATATTCCGACTATATGTCTATTGCTTTGATGTTTAAACAGTTGTCCTTGCAAACGGAGGATGATAGGTAAGGACAGGACTCAAAGGAGGACAACACTTTGAGGGAGAGATGGTGGCAAAGGTGCAAAGGGATACAAGACTGAATATAATGGAGAGAATTTTTTTCTCTTTTTTTTAATGCCCTTTTTTTCTGTGTGTGTGTGTGTGTGTGTGTGTGTGTGTGTGTGTGTGTTGTGTGTGTGTGTGTGTTTAAGAAATATATTTCGCTTAAAAAGAAGTACAATGACAAACATGATTTAATGATGAAACAGGACGTTACCCTTTATCAATTACAGTTTTTGTCCGAATGATTCGATTTTGGGCTAGTTTGGTTCAATCTCCTATTGAAAAAATGTTGGTTAGGTTCTATTCTTTCATGTTACATTTGCCAAATAGCGCCGTAAATGTGTCTCCTGGTTAACGTGCATTAAAAACATACTTGTACAATCTGGTTTTGACTGTGTCTGCAGCAATCATCTTTTACAGACGTCAAAACATTATGTAGGAATGTCAAAAATAGTTTGCAATGCTCTTTTCGTCAAACGTGGCAATCATGACATTGAAACTAACAGTAAATGTTTTTTTCTACAAATTCTATAAATCTGATTTTAAGGAGGAGAAATGCATTTCTAGCTTATCAGATGTTTATATTTACCCTCTTATCAAATTTACATGTTCCAGTCATAAATTACCAACTGAAGTAGATCGTTGATTTGCTTTTCCAAAAGAAGACAGGTTATGTAATAAATGTGGCATGTCTCCAATATGTGATAAATTTCATTTTATCATGGAATGTTCATCATACGTTACTTTGCGCAACACGTATTTGCCAAAAACATTTCTCTCTCCAAAATCTATCTATGATTTTTGTCAAATGATGTCTTCTACTAATCGAAAACAATGCTTCTATTGTCAAGAAAAGAAGAAAAAGAAACACCCGAAGGTGCTGGGGAGGACCCAGAGAAGCACCGTCTTCACCTGCCTTGAGAGCAGTCCTGTACCACCCTTGGCTTCTATTGTCAAAGTATATTAGATTATCTCAAGTGTTGTAAATTGTTGGTCTATGTCAGCATTGACTAGCAATTTATGTTTTACTTTGGCTTGTTTGTTTTCCTTTTCTTCTTATTGCTTTAAACTCACCCTTCCTCCATACCCCAAAAGCGGAAAAAGGACTAATTGTGTTCTTGTTCTTTGTGTGTGTGTGTGTGTGTGTGTGTGTGTGTGTGTGTGTGTGTGTGAGTGTGTGTGTGTTGTGTGTGTGTGAGAGAGAGAGAGAGAGAGAGAGAGAGAGAGAGAGAGAGAGAGAGAGAGAGAGAGAGAGAGAGTGCGTGTGTGTACGTGTTTCTAGTGTATGAGGGTGTGTGTGTAGGGTGGTGTAGTGTGTGGTGGTGGTGGTGGTGGTGGTGGTGGTGGTGTGTGTGTGTGTGTGTGTGTGTGTGTGTGTGTGTGTGTGTGTTCGTATGGAGATGTGTTTAATTGTGTGTGCGTGTGCGTGTGTGTGTGTGAATTATGTTCCTTTTCTTTAAATGAAAAATGTCGACGTTCTGTTCATAATGTTTCTTAAATATCAGTACAACCATGGGTTAATCTGACAATAAATTGGTTTCAGTCAGTCAGTGTGTGTGTGTGTGTTGTGTGTGTGTGTGAATATAGAGAGATATATACAGATATGTGTGTGTGTGTGTGTGTGTGTGTGCGCGCGCGCGCGAGTCAATATAAAGCTGTGCAGTTATTTGGCATGGATGTAGCTGTGCAGTCATTTGGCATGCATATGGCCATGCAGTCATTTGGCATGCATATGGCCATGCAGTCATTTGGCATGCATATGGCCGTGCAGTCATTTGGCATGCATATGGCTGTGCAGTCATTTGGCATGTATATGGCCGTGCAGTCATTTGGCATGCATATGGCCATGCAGTCATTTGGCATGCATATGGCCGTGCAGTCATTTGGCATGCATATGGCCGTGCAGTCATTTGGCATGCATATGGCCGTGCAGTCATTTGGCATGCATATGGCCGTGCAGTCATTTGGCATGCATATGGCTGTGCAGTCATTTGGCTTGCATTTGTTTCATACGAATGTATCCGTTCACTTATTTGTCACGGAGTTGGCTGTTCTGTCATTTGGCACAGGTACGGTTGTTCAGCGATTTGGCATGGTATGGCTCTTAAGTCCTTTGGTGTGGTTGTGAATGTTCAGTTATTTGATACGAATATATCTATGCAGTCGTTTGTCATGAGTAGGGCTGTTCAATTACTTTGTATGAACATAGCATAGCTGTTTATTCATTTTGCATGGGTAAAACTGTACAGATGTGATATATGTGTTTGGTCTTTGAGCATAGATATGGCTGTACAACAGTTTGCCACAATTGGCTGGCTATGTAGTTTTGGGCATAGACGCAAGCGATTCGTTTTTGGCATGGATATGGCTAGGTAGCTGTCGGGCATTTGCAAAGTATCACAATTGTTTTGGCGTTAATTTGCCAAATCACTTTGCATGATTGTGATCTGTAAAGTACTTTCGGGTATATGATGTCTGCATAACCAATTGCTATAGACATAGATTAGCAGTCGTTCAATAGGCCTATATCAGAGCAATTTATGTTGGTGTTGTAACAGCGAGGTCATTTGCAGAGGTATGGAACGATTTCTGCATTTCTCCTGCAAATAGCAGCACAACTGGAGGTTAGACAACATCTATGCCATCAGTTTGGCATGGGGATTCGGCAAGGGTAGGGATGTAACATTTGACACGCATAAGGCCCAACGATTCTTTGCATGGATATAAATGTGGAATCTTTCGTCGTGAAAGAGTGGTGAGCAGTTCTGGATGTCTACAATTATTATTAGCATGGATGTGGAATTGGTCTGGCAATTGGTCTGGATCTGGTGAGACAACTATTAGGTATGGACTTGTATTGGCACGGAGGTATACGGCTTGGAAGTATAAGCCATGGATATAGCTGTGCAATCATTTGGCACTTGTGGAATAATCGTTGTTTCGATATGGATTATACACCGGTGCCAAGTCATTAGTACGGCTTACAACGACGACGCATCATGCCTAGGGGCCTCGATCCAACCTTTTTGTGTTTTCCAGCTTCTGACTCTTGCCAAATGCATACTTGTATTTCTCACCCTGACAGGCATGAAATCCATTTAAGTGGGGTCGACTGGATGTTATAGTCTTAAATTGTCAACAAAAACAGAATCGACCTCTAGAGTGGAACTGGCAGATCCAGAACTGGGAGACTTCCTCCCAAACCGGTGATTCCAATCAGAATCAGAAATGAGAATTTTGATAAGAAAACCGGAAAACGCACCAACTTCTGCCACCAATGCTTACTGAGCCTTGATGTCCTTCCAGTGAGTCAGGCATAATTCTCTCCAGGTAAATGTTGAAAAGAGTGGGTGGGAGTAAACAGCCTCGCCTCACTCCAACAGTTGTCTTGAACCAGTCTCCTATGGTGCCATTGAAGAAGACTGCGCTAGTGGCTTTATCGTAGAGGCATTCTATGGTCCTGATCAGGTTGTCGTTGATTTAATACAGTCTTATGGTCGTCCACAAGAGTGCATGCCACACTTTGGCGAAAGCTTTTTGAAATTGACAAAAGTGTGGTACAGGTCCTCAAGTTAAAAATCTGTTCAGTGGTAATATGACCTGCTCTAAAATCTGCCTGTTCTTCGCCAATGATCTTCTCTGCTTGTGGCTTCAGTCTGTTCAAAAGGATCTTCAGCATCACCTTGCTCGGGTGACTGTTCAGACTGATGGTTCGGTTACTTTCGCAAAGTTGTAATAAAGTGCCTTTTGTTTTTAGAATGATGATCAAGGATTGGGTCCATGGTGCTGGCTACTAACCAGTTTGCCAGATCTTGTTACAATGACTGCGAGGGCACTGATCATGGCATATCCTTCTTCCTTCACTTACTCTGGTGGTATGTTGTCCACCCCTTCTGATTTTTCTAGTTTTAATGACTCAACTGCTGCCTCTACTTCTTCAACATTATAGGGAAGTTGCCGCTGTTTGTTAGGGGTGGGGGGCATCAGGACTTGTAGGTCTCCTGTTGTAATTACCTGTGTCGACATCTGAATCCTCGATCTTCCGCATCAAGAATGAAGACTGCTGCAAATTCCCCGTCCCTCATGGCCTGAAAGGCTTCTGCTACCTCAGGGTCCTTCAGCTTTTCGAGGTCAAACTTCAGCCGTGTGTGAAATGGAAAGTCATCGTCTGCAAGACATGGTCACTTCCTACATCAGCTCCCGGAAGCTGTGTGTCTTCACGATGTTCATGCTCGATGAAAATGTCACCTCACTATGATATAATCAATCTAGTTGTGGCATTGTCCATTTGGGCTGTGCCATGTCCATATTGTCGATGTTTTGTGGTGTCAACAAGTATTTGCCTTTATGAGGTTGTTGAAACTGGCCAACTCTGGTTGCAAGAGGCCTGTCATTCGTCTCGCTTTTGCAAAATTTCCCTCATGTGACCCTCCAGTTTTTGTAAGCCTCTCTCCTATCTTTGCATTCCGGTCCCTATGCACTACTAGGACGTCTTTCTCGGGAACTTGATCAACGACTTCCTGTAGTTGGTCATAGACCGTCACCTACACCGTCATCACTGTATTCTGAACGTCAGAGTACGGTGGACTAATACCCATGCTGATATTGTGGGATCGAGTTCATATTTGTAGGCATTTTTTTCCTCAGCCACATGGAGCGCAAGTTTCTGACTTAACAATAATCGCGATAACATCTACCGACTTCATTTTGTGGATATTTTCTGTATAATCTGTACTTCTTTTCACATTTTTTTTCACGATCTAGAGACATCTAGATTTCTGAATATTGGTCATATTACTCTTTTCTCCGGACTATGTTGTTCCATTGACTGGTGAATCTTTGTCTCGCATGCTTTGCCTGTAAGTTTTCAACATTCATACAGAAGAAGAAAAAGAAACACCCGAAGGTGCTGGGGAGGACCCAGAGAAGCACTGTCTTCACCTGCCTTTAGAGCAGCCCTGTACCACCCTTGGAGGCCTGCGCTGTGTTGACGATGGGTACAGGCACGTGCAGGACACTCCATTAAGATATCAAGGGACATAACTGCTCCTGAACAGAGGTAAATCAGACCTGCAAAATCTTGTCTCATTTCTTATGATTGTGTCTCAGGATCTGTAAAGACTCATTTACGCTTTGTGAATAGTGTAAACAGAAACGTTTAGCCCCAAAACCCAAAGGACGTGCTGGGTATTGTCAGATAAGATAAGATAAGATAATGTTGCTTATAGCCCAGCCGACCGCAAAGGGCCACATCAGGGTCAGATACCAGGTTAGTGTTGCTGACAAAGATGAAGTCTAGCAGACTGGCTTTTTCATCTCCTGTATTTTAATGTTTCTTTACAATTTGGAACAGGTGGCGTCTCTTGTGATTTCCATCTTTTGGTAATGACCATTGACCAATCTACATTATATCTGGAAATCACCATCATCCCATACGCACATGTTTTGTCTTCTTTTGAAAACATGATCTTTAAGCGGATCGTAGATATTTCGCTAAATTTCCTCTGAAATATTGAGGGGAGGAGGAGATGTTTGTACATTCATCTAGTCAAAAAATTATCTTCCTCCAGTGCTTGAAAGTAACATTATACTTCTTCTTTAACCTTTTCTTCTTCTTTTTTTTTGCAAATGGAGAGGAGGGCGAGTACAGTCTTCAATCATTTTTATCATCATTGGCTATGAAAAGAAGAGATATCTTAGTGCTCACGTGTCTTCCATATGAAAATTGGGTTTCAGAGGGGAATGAGTGGTGGGAGTGGGCTTTCAACGTGAATCTCGTAGTCTGACCGATCGTGGGAGGCCACAGATGAACTGACAACCAGATTTTTCTGTTTCCCTGTCAAAGTCACTCGGGCTCAGTCCTGTGAATTCAGAGGTGCTGTCCTCCCATCTTTCTCCATCTGCCTCTCCCTCCCCTCCTGGCGCGTGCCTTGCGAGGATGTCTTTGCAAGCTCTGTGATCATGTTCTGTGACGATTTGTTGTCAGTTTGCGCTTTTTTATTGTGGTCAGGTCTTCATAGGCATTTAGTCTGCTTTTCACTTCATCGTTGGCGAGGTGGTTTTTGTATGCGATGCCAAAGAGCTTTTCTGTGGTATCTCATCTCAGTAACCTGTATCCTGTCAATGTCAGCAGATTAGCTCTCTGATTAGTCATTCCGGCGAAGAAGAGCTGAAGATCTTGCTAAACGGACTTAAAACACAAGCAGTAAAGATTGTTGCTGAACAGATTTCAGATCATTGCCCAGCACAACAGAACAGATTTTCAGTGACAGGATGCTGTGTGGTGTGACAAACATCTTCAACACCAACAAGACCTCTACCACATTTTCATTAAGTTGGAGAAGGCATTTAACAACATAAAGCATGCAGCTTTGTGGGCCCCCAGGAGTATACAATATCAATGCAACCTGATCAAACTGTGAAGGAACAGTCAGGATCTGGGGCAGGACAATAAACTACTTTGTATTTGCTGTCAACAATCATAGCCGAATAGAAAAAGGGGAGAAACTACTTAGTTTGGTGGAGCACCTTGAAAAGACGTCCACAGGCTGTAGTACAGAAAAAGACCAAAATGATGACGAACAAGAACAATCCATCACTAAGGTGAGAAGCTGGGATAGGTCCCTAGCTTATACTTGGATGCACTTGTAACACATAAAGGATCTAAGCCTGAAATACTTACAGGGATTGTCAAAACCACTGCAGCATTAGCCAGACTTATGAATTGGCTTTAAACAGTGTAAAAAAAGTGGGGATTTCTCTCTTTTTTTCTTCTCTTCTGTTTATTTTAAGAGAGTGTAAGGTAAGGTAATGCAGCTTATAGCCCAGCCGACCGCAAAGGGCCATATCAGGGCTGTCACCACGTTGAGTCAGCTCACAAGTCACACACACACACACAAAAACACCTTTAGACATCTCTTTAAAAGAGGAGGAGGAGGGGTGTTAGTTTCTGAAAATAATACACAATGCAAGGTTCCAACTTGCCTCCAGTCACAAAAAACAAGAACTTTTAGAGGACTCAAGGTTGTTGAGGATAAACTGTGTCCTCTATATCCTATAGAAGAATTATCTTCTAGCCAAACGCATGTGCTTAATCAATCAACTTTCTCGGGCGATTTCTATGTTCACTTTCATGTAAAATTTTGTTGTTACATTCTTTACACTGCAGTCACTCATCGCTGAATATTCCGGACTGATGTTTTCATTGCCAAGTAATGCTGCAATGTTTCTTATCCCTTTCCTCCTCGCCCCCCCCCCCCCCCCCAAAAAAAAAAAAAAAAGAAAAAGAAAAGAAAAAGTAAACACCTAATAATCATCAGCAATGCAGTGCAAGGACTGCAATCCTTGTGTACTATCCAGATTATTTTAGCCTCTGGAAGGAAGTAGCAACCCTGCACATAGGTGCAAACAAATGCAGAAAGAGGAGTGCTGGATGCACTATTGCAGTAACAGCTTGAAAAAGAAATCTTTGCCATGCAACAATATGGGGCTCAACTCATTACAATGGCTTTGTCCTGTTTATTTCAACACTTTCATTTCACTTCTCTCGGTGTACATGAAGGAAGCACAGTTCTATGCAGAACTGACAGGAAGAAATGGGATTCAACTAGCTGAAATCCCATTCTGTTCAATTAAAATTGACAATGTATTCACTCTCCTAATAACAAACACGAAAGCACAACCACAGAGTATTCCTACACAATCACGTATCCTAGACAAAATATTGCACAGATAAAATATGCCAATATGCATACATCAAGACAGAGAGAACACATGGGTGCCAGTGATTAAGGGCATGTAAATCTGAAACTTAATCTGAAGCAAAAGTCAAATCTGAAACTTTAAACGTCTGGGATTCTAATTTTTTAAAATAATAAAGCAATTTGTATCCTTTGTTCAGTCATTTGCTACATATATATATAAATATATATACATACAGTTATCGACGACAATTCTAGCATCCAGTTTATGTGTAAATTGTACCAGAACATGTAATGTGCCATGCTTGGTTAAGTATAATTTGTTGTGTATGTGTGTGGAGGGTATGGGAGGTGCTTACTAATAGCTGGCATTATAGAAATGTATAACTGGCTGCGTGCATATCGGGGTCCCCCCCCCCCAGTTTATAGCAGGTATAGTCATGCATGTGGAACAGAGAGAAAGAATAAATTAAACACTTACTATTCCCCTCAATTCAATGTCATGTTTTTTTTACTGGCACCTGGTGTTCAATACTGCTCATTCTTTCTCCTGGAAGCTGGGACAAGTTCACTCATTACAGGTGTTTCTCCAGATAACCGTTTTTTTCTGCCATAGTCTGTTTTCTGCTGAGAATTATCGAGCAAGCAGCGCAGTCAGGCAAGAGGGCAGTATCATCAACACCAGGCAGCCAGAGATGGCAGTATCAGGCAACACCAGGCTGGCCGGAGGGCAGTATTCAGCAACACCAGGCAGGCAAGAGGGCAGTAGTCAGCAACACAGGCCGGCAAGAGGGCAGTATCAGCAACACCAGGCAGGCAAGGGCAGTATCAGCAACACCAGGCAGGCCAGAGGGCGTATCACAACACCAGGCAGGCAGCATCACCAATGAGAGCACTCAGCAGCAATAATTAAGAGTCATGAATGTAAGTGAAAATTATACAGCCCTTCAAAATGTTAAGCACTGAATTAAAACTTTGCTGTCTTTGCTAAAAAAAACTCCGGATATCTTGTGTCAGGTTTTCCGATTTAATGATTGGTGCATTTTATCTCTGGCAAACACACTACAAAATGGTTTTGGGCGCCATTCTGCTTCATGCAAGTCCTTGCCAGCAAGCGAGACCACATGATGCTGTGACAGAGTTGCTTGTAACACTTGGAAGTTGAAGGCATACGAGGGAAAATCTTCCGGTGGAGATGATCTCTGACAGTTTGACCGCCATACTGGGGTAAACTGACTGATAGGGTACACAAAATGCACAAAACTGCATGTAATGGCCAAATTCCCATGTATGTCCCGAGGCACAACTGCTTCCAAAACTTCTTAAGATAACGCTGACAGAGCATCCTTGTCAGCAGAAAGTGCTTGGACAAATCACCAGGCCTGACTCACAAAGTGTAAACAATGTTCCTCTAAAAACAACACAGCACAGACTTCAGATCAGCCGTCCCCTCGCTTACACTTGATTTGGTGGAGTTGTTTTTGTGCACCGTCCGAGGGTAACACGTTTGTCTGACTGATTTCAATTTTGCTGCATGCTGTGAATCGTCAGCATAGGTGAAAGTGCCTTTTCTTTCCTCGTGGAATAAAGGAGCTTTTAACCACACAGGACACAGAAACACGTGCCCGCTATCTGGCACTTTTGACACCATCTCCGAATTTCACACCACGTCATTTTTTCCTCTACCAGGCCCCATCACCACTTATTTTTCACATCTTTCAAGTCACTCACATCACACAACCCTTTCGACAAACTTCATATTCCGTCTATCTTGACATAACTATACCAGTTTTATTCAGCTTTCTCAGACAAGCCGCTGCGATTCCATGATCCACAAGACTGGTGTCCTTTCTACCGCATACTGATAAAGTCGATGGACTATCATTTCCGCTAAGAAACGAGTTTTCGCTGACTAATTCCGTATTCGCTTCACTTGCAGTAAACAGGGTTCCCACTTCCTCACAAGGAAAAAAATTCAAGGGTTTTTTCAAGGGTTTCTAAAGGGGATATTTTAATTTTTAATGGGCGAAATATAGCTGTACGATTGTAAAAAAAGAGTGAATAATTACCTACACAAGTAATCCAGCCATGATGATAAGGTATTACACTTCTGTATTCTTTTTCCCCATGCTCATATCATATACAAAAAATAAAAAATGATGTCTTTATCAGAAACTGAGAAATCAGAAAAAGAAAACTTTCAATCTGCTTTCTGACAGCATTATCTGACAAGGGATGTCAGGCTTCTTCTTTTCAATTCTTATTCTTTGATTCTTCAAAAAGCATGACATATTCCATTCATTCCTCGTTCGGCAGCTGCAGCGGAGGCCCCCTCTCTGGCACTATTTCAGGAGGGCTCCTGCAAACTTTACTTTTAAAATACAGCCACTGTATATGTTGTGTGTAAGTGTGTGGTGAATGGTTGGCGGCCTGGACTACCTTAAAATGCTTGTTCTGGGGCGAGGATCGGGAGCGGGATAACCCACTTGAAAGTGGAACGTGGGTAGCCTCCTGCAGCTCCACACTGGAATGGGGGGGGGGGGGGGGGGGGGGGTGTTTTTTTTGTTTGTTTTTTTAAACTTTTTTTTAATTGCTTTAAACAAAATGACAATAACGAATTAATACAAAAAAAAAGAAAGAAAATCATATTCATTATAATTGAATTAATAAAAGCAGAAAAAAAAGTATGAGAAGAGAGAGAGAAAGAGAGAGGGAGGGAGGGAGGGAGTGGGGGGAGTGGAGAGATTTGGGTGGGTTTGTGCGTTGACTTCAATGCTTTCCATAACATGCTTTAAATCAAGTTTGATTTGGTACAAACAGCTGTAAAACACAGTGGAGAGTACATGGGCAAACAAGACCTATATCAATCATATGTAGTGTAACACAAAAATACTAATACTTGATTACATGCGGGAGCAAAAGTGCCTTTTGAACTGTTTTTTTAGTTTGGTGTGGTGTGTGTGTGTGTGTGGTGTGTGTGGTGAGTGTGTATCTGTGTGTGTGTGCTCTGTTGTGGTGTGTGTGTGGGTGTGTGTGTCTGTGTGTGTGTGCGTGTGTTTTTCTGTGTGTGTGTGCGGTGTGTGTCGTCGTTCTGTGTGTGTGTGTTTGTGTGTGTGTGTGTTTGTGTGTGTGAGTGTGTGTGTGTGTGTGTCTGTCAGTCGTGTCTCTCTTCTATGTGTGTGTGTGATGTGTGTGTGTAGGCTAGCTGGTAGGTAAGTTGGGGGGGGGGGGGGGGGGGGGTAGGGGGGGGTTTTGAATGCTGATCTTTTAAAAAAAGAAAGTAGGATTTTTTTTTTTTTTAATTACAGAAATGTCTCACACGATGGTCTCTTAGTGTCTATGGAGACACGTGACGATTGATTTGAAGATTCAGTAATGTAATTTCACTCTTTTTTTTTTCAGTTCTAACAGAAAAAAGGAGGCAGAAAATGCCAAAGTTGCAAAATATCTAATTTTAGTTTCCACGACACGATAGTCTCGTGCGCAATCGATAAATTTTAACATTGCTGCAAACAGTTTCGTGTCGTCTTCAGCTAGATCGGAAACTGTGGATGATTGTTGATGGCCTGAATCGTCCACAACACTTCAGCTTTGAACTCGTTTAACACATCTGTCCCACTTGCTGTTATGGTGGCTTGGCTGACTGATTCTTTCGGGGAAAGGGTCTGACTGATGTTGATGAATTTGATGATTGCGAACGAAGTCTGGGGGGGGGGTGGGGGGGGGGGGGGGGGGGGGGTGGGGGGGGTGGGGGGGGTGGTGGGGGGGGGGGGGAGGGCCGGGGGAGGGACGGGTGGGGGGGGGGGGGGTGGGGAGTCGGGGGGTTAAGAGGAAGGGGGGGGGGGGGGGGGGAGGGGAGGGGGGGGAGTGGGGGGGGGGGGGGGGGGGGGGGGGGGAAGGGGGGGAGGGGGGGGGGGGGGGGGGGGGGGGGGGGGGGGGGGGGGGGGGGGGGGGGCGGGGTGTTCCCTATTCCACATAATTTGTCCTCTTTGGCCATGTGACTTCAACCCGGTGCTAGTACGCTGGGGGCGCACGGTGCCCAACAGTGCGAACCGCTGTGGTATTCGGGGGGGAGGCACGGGTAGGGTAGGCGTTTCAGACGACGTGCAGTGGGAGTTGGGGTATACTACAGGGGCAGAGCCATGTCGGGAGATGATAGGACGCAGCATCGACATTGCTTCCTTCTTTAACCACATCGTGTATCAAATTCTGCAATGTTGCCCGCTTAGGGCATTATGACAATACGCAAGAGCGAGTGGGTGGGGTTGTGGGCATTCCACCTAGAAGATAATGGGTGATGCAATGGCTCACTTTGTCGGGAAGTCGGAACTGGCGTCATGGGGCGCAAACAAAGAAGCCAAGCTAATGAAAGTTGGCTGTGTTTCCCATTTGCTGTGGAAAAGCAGACGGACACACATAACGGATACTAGAGGCGAAAAGGCGATGTCTCGGAGGAGTTCTTGTGTCGCGTTTTTGTTCTGCCGATTGCGTCCGATGGCAAAGATGTTATAACGGTGCATTTATTGACCGAAAACGATTTTTAAGGTGATTCAAGGGATGGGAAGGTGATAGTCATTTGCATTATCAAGTGTTTTGCAAGGGCCGATGGAGTAAAGAAGACAGATGTAAGGGAGAACGACTCTATGCGATAATCAACCACCTTGGCGGGTATTTGCCGACCGCATTACTCGTGCGGGATGACAGGGGCTATCGCTTCGGACGGTTTGTTCTTTGCGGGGGGGGGGGGGGGGGGGGGGGGCCGGTATCGGGGGGAATCAGATCGGGGGGGACCTCTACTCCGATTTTTGCGCATTAAAAACGTGAAAGCAAACATTTTCCGAAAAATTCGCCAATCTATTTCCGATCTGAAATGCGGGAGATCTTGGCAGCCGCTGCTACTGGGGGGGGGGGGGCCTGATAAACAGGTACACACGGTCAACACTCCCCTAAACACACAAGAAACACCGTATGTGCTTTCCATATGGATTAATATGTAGTTACTGATTCATTCCGTGAATAATTTTCAGTTATATTCGAGCTTGGCACATACACTGCATTTACACCGACACACACACACATTCTCTGTCTCCCGAGCCAGTTGTTTTTTTTTTTCAACTTTACCAATACCCTGGTTCTTTTTACTCTGGAATTAATAATTACAGACAAATCATCAGTTTACATGGAATGCTGCCAAATGATCCAGACACATGGACAGATTTTCTGCAGCAGGTCAAAGTCAAGCAGTCCTCACACACAATGCAGATGACATGTTTTCATCATATTGGTCTTGCTTTCAGTGCAAACAAAACAACACTTTACAGACAAATCAACAATCACTTATCTTTTTTCGATCTTCAGGTTGGGACCGTGTGGTTTGTCTGCTGTAGGTTTTTAGTGTAGCTTTGTCGCCCGAAAGGAAGAAGACCGAACAGGTTGAAACGGAGTTGTGTTTGCGTTTTTGATCCTTCAATTGGTGGGCCAAAAACTCACTTAGGCTCCTTGCTTTTTTTGATTACAGCCTGCCAAGGTCACCTTACTTTAAAACATTCTAGTCTGGATATTTCTGGTACCTCCCAGATCCACTGAAGGAGTATTTATCAAGTCCTAGCCCAAGGACATTTTTGTCGGAGACTATTTCATCAAGGTGATCATCCTCTCCCACCACCATGGCGCATGGAGGAGGGCCTATGATCCCATTCTGGAGCATCAGAACCAAGGCCAGTCATCAACTGAGCTCTTGCTGGCTTAAAAACCCCTTTGGCACTATTCAATAGTCAAAGCTCAGAAGGCAGAGCCTCTAAGAGTGTGGAATAAGAGATGCAGTTCCATCCAAGTGCACAATCCACGCACTTCCCAATGTACTGCTCCTGGTAACTGCACAGAAGTGGAAACAAGAGGAACGACTGACTCCTTGTCTTTCACGAAAAATCAAAACAGAAGAACAATGGTGCTTCCAGTGATCTTAGCCCTGTCGTCAGGGTTCTGCTGATGGCTGGCGTAAAGCATTTGGTTATTTTCGATTCAAAAGATTGTGTTTTTCCCCGCTCTTTACTTTTCAGTCCAAAGGTTTATGTGTCACCAGGACCCCGCCAGTCGCAGGCCGGGGGCGGCCGCGCCATGAAGAGTGAGTGAAAGAAAACCGTTTGAAGCACTCATCTTGTATATGTATAGTAACTGACTTCGGCGTGACCACGTTCAGTGGTGTTTGTTCTTGTTGAACGTTGCACAATAATCATGTCCTGACTTCCTTGTAAGCAAACACACATTGTTTCTGAATTTATTCTTAATTTCTGCAAATATATCTCATTTGATGACAGAAAAAAAATCAGTATTACCTGAACAGAAATTCATCTCCATATTCTGCCCAGTTTAAATCTGTCTCTCAGCAAACCCCCTAAACCAAAACCTCTCTCATCCCCGGGCGTTTGGGGGATGTCTCTGCTCGGCCCTGCTTTTTCCCCGCCTCCCCCCCCCAACTCCTACTCCATTCGAACTTCAGTGTCCCCATTTAGTCCCCAAAGATGGCAGCACTCTCACAGAAAGAAAAGAATATACAAAAGCCAAAAAGACTAGAATGTTTGCTGGGTCAGATTTGATGCAAAAAAGGCAGAGGTAAGCCTGTCACTGTCAAGTTACTATCAGCTTAGACACAAATGTCAATGTTTGAGTAGAAAGGCAGATGAGATTGTAACCATGTGGTGAAAGGGAGTACTGTACACCTGTCAGAACAGATATGCACAGAGGTGACCAGTCACAGGTCAGAATTAGATGCACAAAAGTCACAACTGCTGTCAAAATTAGATGCAGAATAGGTCACAATCACTGTCAGAGGATTAGATGCAGCATAGGTCTCAATCTCTGATAAGAATAGATTGCTTTATAAGTCACATCGATGTCAAAAAATTAGATGCAGCATAAGTCACATTCGTGTCAAAATTAGAATGCAGCATAAGTCCACAATCTCTGTCAGAATTAGGTGCAGCAATATGTCAAATCTCTTTCAGAATAGATGCGAGGCCTAAGTTCACAATTCTGTCAGAATTAGAGCAGCAGAAATATTTGTCTCTTCAGAGATAAATGCAATGGCAGTTAATAGTTGCCTGTCAGGGAATTTGATACAGCAGACGTATTTATCCCTGTCAGAGATAGATGTGGTGGAGGTAACAGTCGGCTGTCAGAGAGATAGATGAGGTGGAGGGTACAGGTCGCTGTCAGAGACAGAGTGGTGTATCTAACAGTCGCTGTAGAGATAGAGTGTGAAGGTAACAGTCCGCTGTCAGAGATAGATTAGGTTGGAGGTAACAGTCGCTGTCAGAGACATGTGGTGTAGGTAAACAGTCCGCTGTCAGAGGATAGATGAGGTGTAGGTAACAGTTCAGTCAGAGAGGATGTGGTGGAGGTAACAGTTGCTGTCAGGATGTATGTGGGTGGAGGAAACAGTTGCAATCAGAGATAGATGTGGGTGGAGGTAACATTCGCTGTTCAGAGATAGTTGTGGTGAGGAAACGAGTCGCTGTCAGATAGATGTGGTGGAGGTAGCAGTCAATGTCAGAGACAGATGTGGTGGAGGTAACATCGCTGTCCAGAGAAGATGTGGTTGATGTAAGATTCGCTGTCATTATAGATGTGTTGGAAGCAACAGTCGCTGTGAGGGAATATTATGTGGGAGGTAACATTCGCTGTCAGAGAATTGATGGTGGTGGAGGTAACAGCCGATGTTTTTTCCCCAGATAGATGTGGTGGAAACAACATCCTGTCGAGATAAATGTGGTGAAAACACAGTCGATGTCAGATAGACGTGGTTGACATAAACAACATCACTGTCAGATGGATATTTGGTGGAAACAACCAGTCGCTGTCAGAATGGATTGGTGGTAACAACATCGCTGTCAGATAGATGTGGTGGAAACAACAGTACGCTGTCATATGGATGTGCGTGGGAAACAACAGTCGCTGTCAGATAGACGTGGTGGAAACAACAGTCACTGTCAGATGGATGTGGTGGAAAAACAACAGTTCCGCTGTCAGATGGATGTGTGGAACAACTTCGCTGTCAGATTGACGTGGTGGAACAACAGTCGGCTGTCAGATAGACGGGGTGGAAACAACAGCCGATGTCATATAGACTGGTGAAATCAAGCAGCCGATGTCAGATAAATGTGGTGGAAACAACAGTCCGCTGTCAGATGGATGTGGTGGAAACAACAGGGGGCGATGTCAGATGGATGTGGTGAAACAACAGTCACGTGTCAGATGGATGTGGTGGAAACATCAGTCGCTGTCAGATGGATGTGTGGAAACAACAGTATCACTGGTCCAGATGATGTGGTGGAAAAAACAGGCGCTTCAGATGGATGTGGGGAAACAACAGTCACCTGTCAGATGGATGTGGTGGAACATCAGTCGCTGTCAGATGGTAGTGGTGGAACAACTGACGCGGTCCATCTAGATTGGAAGTGGTGGCAAACAACATTCACTGTCAGATGGATGTGTTGAAACAACAGTCACTGTCAGATGGATTTGGTGGATACACCATCCCTGTCAGATAACTGTGTGAAACAACAGTCGCTGTCAGATAGATTGGTGGAACAACAGCACTGTCAGATGGATTTGGTGGAAACAACAGTCGCTGTCAGATGGATTGAGGTGAAACAACATCGCAGTCAGATAGATGTGGTGGTAAAACAGTCGCTGTCATATGGATGATGTGGAAACAACAAATCGCTGTCAGATAGACGTGGTGGAAACAACAGTCCACTGTCAGATTGGAGGTGGTGGGAAACAACAGTACGCTGTCAATGGATGTGGTGGAAACAACAGTCACTGTCAGATGGATGTGTGGAAACAACAGTCGCGTGTCAGATAGATGTGTGGGTAAACAACAGTCACTGTCAGAATTGACGTGTTGAACAAACACCCGATGTCAGATCGACGTGGGTGGAAACAAACAGTCGCTGTCTTCTAGATGGATGTGGTGGAAACAACAGTCGCTGTCAGATAAATGGGGTGGAAACACAGGTCGCTGTCAGATAAATGTTGTGAAACAACAGTCAGCTGTCAATAGACGTGGTGAAACAACAGTCGCTGTCAGATGATGTGGTGGAAACAACAGTTGCTGTCAGATGGTTGTGGTGGAAAACAAGCACTGTCAGATGGATGTGGTGGAAACAACAGTCGCTGTCAGATGGATGTGGGTGGAAACAACAGTCCACTGTCAATGGATGTGGTGGAAACAACAGTCGCTGTCAGTATAGACGTGGTGAAACAACAGTCGCTGTCAGATAGACGTGGGAAACAACAGCCGATGTCAGATAGACGGGTGGAAACAACAGCCGTAGTGTGCGATATAAAGGTGGTGGAAACCAACAGTCGCTGTCAGATGGATGTGGTGGAAACAACAGTCGCTGTCAGATGGATGTGGTAGAAACAGCAGTCGCTGTCAGATAAATGTGGTGGAAACAACAAGTCGCTGTCAGATGGATGGGTGGAAACAAGTCACTGGTCAGTATGGATGTGGTTGGAAACAACAGTCGCCTGTCTATGGGATGTGGTGGAAACAACAGTCGCTGTCAATGGATGAGGTGGAAACAACAGTCCCTGTAATGGTTGTGTGGAAACAACAGTCGCTGTCAGAATAGATTGGGTTGAAACTACAGTCGCTGTCCAATAGTGTGTGGAGGTAACATTCGCTGTCAGATGGATGTGGTGGAAACAACAGTCGCTGTCAGATGGAAGTGGTGGAAACAACAGTCACGTGTCATATGGATGTGGTGGAAACAACAGTCCGCTGTCAGATAAATGTGGTGGCGGTACAGTCGCTGTCAGATAGATGCAGTGGAGGTAACAGTCCTGTCATAGATATATGTGGTGGAGGTAACAGTTGCTTGTCAAGATAGATGTGATGGAGTGAACAGTCGCTGTCAGATAGATGTGGTGAAAACAATAGTCGGTTGCATATATGGTGGTGGAGGTAACAGTCGCTGTAAGAGATAGATGTTGTGGAAGCAACAGCGCTGTCAGATGATGTGGAGGAGGAGCAGTCGCAGTTCAAGATAGATGTGGGTGGAGGTAAAAGTCGCTGACAGATAGAAGTGGTGGAGGTAACAGTCCGCTGTCAGAGATAGATGTGGTGAGGTAACAGGCCGCTGTCAGATAGATGGGGTGGAGGTAACAGTCGCTGTCAGAGATAGATGTAGTGGTGGAAAGTCGCTGTCTAGATAGATGTGGTGGAGGTAACAGTCGTTGTCAGATTGGGGAGAACAACAGTCACTGTCAAGTGTGAGCAACAGTCGCTGCCAGAGTGGTGGAGACAACAGTCACTGTCAGTGGTGGAGACAACAGTCACGTGACAGATTGGTGGAGAACATCAGTCCACGTCAAGTGGTGGAGACAACAGTCAACTTCAAAGACTGTCAAAAGTGGTGGAGACAACAGTCCACTGTCGGGAGTGGTGTAGACAACATCACTGTCAAAGACTGTCAAAGTGGTTGATACACAGTCTCTGTTATAGTGGTGTAGACAGACAGTCGCTGTCAGAGTGGTTGATACAAACAGTCACTGTTATAGTGGTGGAGACAACAGTCGCTTGTCAAAGTGGTTGATACAACAGTCACCATGTTTAATAGTGGTGGAGACAACAGTCCGCTGTCAAAGTGGTTGATACAACAGTCACTGATATGTGTGGAGACAACAGTCGCTGTCAGAGTGGTGGAACAACAGTCACTGTCAGAGTGGTGGAGACAACAGTCGCTGTCAGAGTGGTGGAGACACTGTCACTGTTATAGTGGGTGGAGGCAACATCACTGTAAGAGTGGTGGACAACAGTCACTGTCAGAGTGTGGAGATCAACAGTCACTGTCAAAGTGTTGATACAACAGTCATGTATAGTTGGTGAGACAACAGTCGCTGTCAGAGAGGTTGAGACAACAGTCACTGTCCAGAGAGGTGATACAACAGTCACTGTATAAGTGGTGGAGAGCGAACAGTCACTGTCAGAGTGGTGGAGTCAACAGTCGCTGTTAGAGTGGTTAATCAACAGTCCACTGTCAGAGTGGTGTTGACAACAGTCAACTGTCAGATGGTTGATACAACAATTCACAGTCAGAGTGGTGGAAGACAACAGTCACTGTCAGAGTGGTGGAGACAACAGGCCTGTCAGAGTGATGAGACAACAGTCCACTGTCAAGTGGTGGAGACAACAGTCGCTGTGAGAGTGTTGGAGACAACAGTCACTGTTATAGTGGTGGAGACAACCGTCGCTGTCTAGTGGTTGATACAACAGTCACTGTTATTGTGGTGGAGACACAGTCTCTGTCAGACTGGTGGAGACAACAGTCCGCTGCACAGTGGTGGAGACAACAGTCTCTGTCAGAGTGGTGAGACAACAGTCACTGTCAGAGTGGTGTAGACAACAGGTCGCTGTCAGAGTGATGGAACAACAGTCACTGTAAGAGTGGGGAGACAAAAGTCCGCTGTGAGAGTGGTGGAGACAACAGACACTGTTATAGTGGTGGAGACAACAGTCGCTTGTCAGAGTGTGGAACAACAGTCGCTGTCAGAGTGGTGGAGACAACAGTCGCTGTCTGAGTGGTGGAGACAACGAGTCGCTGTCAGAGTGGTGGAGACAACGTCGCGTCAGATGTGTGGTAGACAACAGTCCCCTCGTCCAGATTGGTTGATACAACATCACTGTCAGAGTGTGGAGACAACATCGCTGTGAGAGTGTTTGATACAACAGTCACGGGTTTTTTTTTTTATAGTGTGGAGACAACAGTCGCTGTCATAGTGTTTGATAACAACATCCACTGTTATTGTGTGGAGACATCAGTCGCTGTCAGAGTGGTGAGACATCAGTCGCTGTCGACTGTGTGGAGACAACAGTCGCTGTCAGAGTGGTGTAGACAACAGTCCCTTGTCAGAGTGGTGGAGACAACATTCCCTGTCAGAGTGGGGGAGACAACGTCAGCTCAGAGTGGTTGATACAACAGTCACTGTCAGAGTGGTTGATACAACAGTCATGTGAAGTGGTTGATACTAACAGTCACTGTCAGAGTGGTGGAGACTACAGTCGCTGTGAGAGTGGTTGATTACAACAGCAACTGTTATAGTAGTGGAGACAACAGTCGCTGTCAAATTGGTTGATACACAGTCACTGTTATTGTGGTGAGACAACAGCGCTTCCACAGTGGTGGGAGACAACAGTCGCTGTCAGAGTGGTTGATACACCAGTCACTGTTATTGTGGTGAGACAACAGTCGCGTCAGACTGGTGGAGACATCAGTCGCTGTCACAGTGGTGGAGACAACAGTCGCTGTCAGAGTGGTGGAGGCAACAGTCACTGTCAGAGTGGTGAGACAACGATTCCACTCTGACACAGTCTCTGCAGAGTGTGGAGGACAACAGTCAATGTCAGAGTGGTGTGGAGACAACAGTCACTGTCAAGTGGGTGGAGACAACCATCGCTGGTCAGAGTGGTTGATGACAAAGTCCTGTCAGAGTGGTTAAGACAACATCACTGTCGAGTGGTGGAGACAACAGTCATTGTCAGAGTGGTGGAGACAACCAGTCGCTGTCAGGTGATGAGTCAACAGTCTCGGTCAGAGTGGGGAGACAACAGTCACTGTCAGAGTGGTGGAGACAACAGTCCGCTGTGAGAAGTGGTTGATACACAGTCACTGTTATTGTGGTGGAGACAACAGTCCGCTGTCAGAGTTGGTAGATACACAGTCCGCTGTCCACGAGTGGTGGAGACAACAGTCGTTGTAAGAGAGTGTTGATACAACAGTCACTGTTATTGTGGTGGAGACAACAGTCGCTTGTCAGGAGTGGTTGATACAACAGTCACTGTTATTGTGGGGGAGACAACAGTCGCTGTCAGAGTGGGGGGAAAAACAGTCCTGTCAAAGTGGTGGAGACAAAGTCCTGTCAAAGTGGGGAGAAACAGCCCTGTTAAGGGGGGGGACAACAGTCCTGTCAGAGTGGGGGAACAACAGATGCTGGTTTTCATTGTGGGGGGGAGACAACAGTCCTTTTTAGGTGGTGGGGACAAAGTCCTGTCAGAGTGGGAACACAGTATTTTAGTGGTGGAGAAAACAGTCGCTGTCAGAGGGTTTTGAACAACAGTCCTGCAGAGTGGTGGAGGACAACAGTCACGTCAGAGTGGTGGAAAAAACAGCCCTGTCAAGTGGGGGGAAAAAGTCGCTGTAGAGGGGTTGATAAAAACGCCCTGTTATTTGGGGGGACAACAGTCGCTGTCAATTGGGGGGTTGAATTAAACAACAGTCATGTGGTGGTGGAGACAACAGTCTGTCAGAGTGGTGGGACAACAGTCCTGTCAGGTTGGAGACAACAGTCCTGTAGAGTGGTTGATAAAAAAGTCATGTTAATTTGGTGGAGACAACAGCGCTGGAGAAGGGGTTTTGAACAACAGTCCTTTTGTAAAACAGTGGTTTTGGGGAAACAACAGCCCCTTTTAGTGGTGGAGGAAACGCGCTGTCAAGGGGTGGAGACAACAGTCGCGCCCAAGTGGTGGGGGAAAAACATCCTGTCAGAGGGTTTGAAAAAACAGCCCTTTTTTTGGGGGGGAAAACAGTCGCTGTCAGATGGGGGACAACAGTCCTGTAAGTGGTGGAGGCAAAGTCCTGTCGAGTGGGGGAAAGGAAAACAGTCCGTCAAGTGGTGGAGAAAACAGTGTGTCAGAGTGGGGGGGAACAACGTCACTGTCAGAGGGGTGGGGAAAAAGAAACAGCCTGTCAGAGTGGTGGGACAACGTCATGTCAGAGTGGGGGAGACAACAGTCCTGTCGAGGGGTGGAGAAAAACAGTCACTGTCAGAGTGGTGGAGAAAAACAGTCTGTCGAGTGGTTGATAAAACAGTACTGTGAGGGTGAAACAAAGTCCTGTCGGGTGGTGGAGAAAAACAGTGGGGTTTTGGGGGGGGGAGAAAAAGTGGTTAAACAAATCATTTTAAAAAGGGGTGGTGGGACAACAGTCCTGTCAAGTGGTTGATACAAAGTCATGTAGGGGGGTGAAAAAAGTCCTGTCAGAGTGGTGGAGACAACAGTCCTGTGAGAGTGGTTGATACAACAGTCACTGTAAGTGGTGGAGACAACAGTCGCTGTAGAGTGGTTGATACAACAGTCATGTTATTGTGGTGGAGACAACAGTCGCTGTCAATGTGTTGGAGACACAGTCATGTTTGGTGGGGAGACAACAGCCTGTCAGAGTGGGGAGACACCCAGTCATGTCCACACAGTGGTGGAGACAACAGTCCTGTCATGGTGTGAGACAACAGTCACTGTCATGTGGTGGGACAAATCATGTATGTGGTGGAGACAACAGTTGAGACATACTGTCGGTGGGGGAAAACAGTCGCTGTCACAGTGGTGGAGACAACAGTCACTGTCAGAGTGGTGGAGACAACAGTCGCTGTCAGAGTGGTGGAGACAACAGTCACTGTCAGAGTGGTGGAGACAACAGTCACTGTCAGAGTGGTGGAGACAACAGTCACTGTCACAGTGGGGGAGACAACATCGTGTCAAGTGTGATACAACAGTCGCTGTCAGAGTGTGAGACAACAGTACTGTCAGAGTGGTGGAGACACATCACTGTCAGAGTGGTGGAGACAACAGTCGCTGTGAGAGTGGTTGATACAACAGTCACTGTTATTGTGGTGGAGACAACAGTCGCTGTCAGAGTGGTGGAGACAAAGTCGCTGTCACAGTGGTAGAGACAACAGTCGCTGTCAGAGTGGTTGATACAACAGTCACTGTTATTGTGGTGGAGACAACAGTCGCTGTCAGAGTGGTTGATACAACAGTCACTCTTATTGTGGTGGAGACAACAGTCGCTGTCAGAGTGGTGGAGACAACAGTCGCTGTCACAGTGGTGGAGACAACAGTCGCTGTCGGAGTGGTGAGACAACAGTCACTGTCAGAGTGGTGGGAGACACCAGTCACTGTCAGAGTGGTGGAGACAACAGTCACTGTTATAGTGGTGGAGAAAACAGTCGCTGTCACAGTGGTGGAGACAACAGTCACTGTCAGTGTGGTGGAGACACCAGTCACTGTCAGAGTGGTGGAGACAACAGTCTCTGTCAGAGTGGTGGACACAACAGTCACTGTTATAGTGGTGGAGACAACAGTCACTGTCAGAGTGGTGGAGACAACAGTCACTGTCAGAGTGGTTGATACAACAGTCGCTGTCAGAGTGGTGGAGACAACAGTCACTGTTATTGTGGTGGAGACAACAGTCGCTGTCAGAGTGGTTGATACAACAGTCAGTGTTATTGGGGGTGGAGACAACAGTCGCTGTCAGAGTGGTTGATACAAACAGTCACTGTTATTGTGGTGGAGACAACAGTCGCTGTCAGAGTGGTGGAGACAACAGTCACTGTTATTGTGGTGGAGACAACAGTCGCTGTCAGAGTGGTGGAGACAACAGTCCCTGTCAGAGTGGTGGAGACAACAGTCACTGTCAGAGTGCTGGAGACAACAGTCACTGTCAGAGTGGTGGAGACAACAGTCCCTGTCAGAGTGGTGGAGACAACAGTCACTGTCAGAGTGGTGGAGACAACAGTCGCTGTCAGAGTGGTGGAGGCAACAGTCACTGTCAGAGTGGTGGAGACAACAGTCACTGTCAGAGTGGTTGATACAACAGTCACTGTCAGAGTGGTTGATACAACAGTCACTGTGAGAGTGGTTGATACAACAGTCACTGTCAGAGTGGTGGAGACAACAGTCGCTGTGAGAGTGGTTGATACAACAGTCACTGTTTTTAGTAGTGGAGACAACAGTCGCTGTCAAATTGGTTGATACAACAGTCACTGTTATTGCGGTGCAGACAACAGTCGCTGTCACAGTGGTGGAGACAACAGTTCGCTGTCACAGTGGTGGAGACAACAGTCGCTGTCAGAGTGGTTGAAACAACAGTCACTGTTATTGGGGAGGAGACAACAGTCGCTGTCAGACTGGTGGAGACAACAGTCGCTGTCACAGTGGTGGAGACAACAGTCGCTGTCAGAGTGGTGGAGGCAACAGTCACTGTCAGAGTGGTGGAGACAACAGTCACTGTCAGAGTGGTGGAGACAACAGTCACTGTCAGAGTGGTGGAGGACAACAGTCGCTGTCAGAGTGGTTGATACAACAGTCACTGTCAGAGTGGGGGAGACAACAGTCACTGTCAGAGTGGTGGAGACAACAGTCATTGTCAGAGTGGTGGAGACAACAGTCGCTGTCAGAGTGATGGAGACAACAGTCACTGTCAGAGTGGTGGAGACAACAGTCATTGTCAGAGTGGTGGAGACACCAGTCACTGTCAGAGTGGTGGAGTCAACAGTCACTGTTATAGTGGTGGAGACAACAGTCGCTGTCACAGTGGTGGAGACACCAGTCACTGTCAGAGTGGTGGAGACAACAGTCTCTGTCAGAGTGGTGGAGACAACAGTCACTGTTATAGTGGTGGAGACAACAGTCACTGTCAGAGTGGTGGAGACAACAGTCACTGTCAGAGTGGTGGAAACAACAGTCACTGTCAGAGTGGTGGAGACAACAGTCACTGTCACTGTGGTGGAGACAACAGTCACTGTCAGAGTGGTGGAGACAACAGTCGTGTTAAAGTGGTGGAGACACAGTCACTGTCAGAGTGGTGGAGACAACAGTCACGGTCAGAGTGGTGGAGACACCAGTCACTGTTATAGTGGTGGAGACACCAGTCAACTGTCAATGTGGTGGAGGCAATAGTTGCTGTCAGAGATAGATGCGGCTGAGGTAACAGTCACGGTCAGATTTAAATGCAGCAGAGATTACAGTCGTGGTGAGAAGCATATGAAGGAGGCAGTAGCTGTTATCAGAGGTAGATACGGCGGAGGTTGGCCATGCTGGTGATCATGTTGCACTGGGGGCAGAGCTTCTTGGCGCCCAGTGTCTGGAACCAGCAGTCTTGACAGTGAACGTGCCAAATTGGATGGACACCAGCGGCTCCTGATACTGGTTCTGTAACAAACACAACACAATCGTTGATGTTCCCCTTCATCATGTAGATCAGAGACACACAGCAATCACTGACACTCCAGTCCATGAAGGTCAGATCCATGGAGATAAGTCAGCACTGTCACTGACATTGTTCTCCATAGAGATAAGTCAGCACAGTCACTGTTCTCCATAGAGATAAGTCAGCACAGTCACTGTTCTCCATAGAGATAAGTCAGCATAGTCACTGTTCTCCATAGATAAGTCAGCATAGTCACTGTTCTCCATAGAGATAAGTCAGCACAGTCACTGTTCTCCATAGAGATAAGTCAGCATTAGTCACTGTTCTCCATAGAGATAAGTCAGCATAGTCACTGTTCTCCACAGAGATAAGTCAGCACTGTCACTGACACTGTTCTCCATAGAGATAAGTCAGCACTGTCACTGACACGGTTCTCCATAGAGATAAGTCAGCATAGTTACTCACATTGTTCTCCATAGAGATAAGTCAGCACTGTCACTGTTCTCCATAGTGATAAGTCAGCATAGTCACTGACACTCCTCTCCATAGAGATCAGAAAGCACAGTTACTGCTCTCCATCTAGAGATAAGACATTGTTCTCCATAGAGATAAGTCAGCACTGTCACTGTTCTCCATAAAGATAAGTCAGCATTTGTCGCTGACACTATTCTCCATAGAGATAAGTCAGCAAATTTTCACTGGACACTATTCTCCATAGAGATAAGTCAGCACTGTCACTGACACTGTTCTACATAGAGATAAGTCAGCATAGTCACTGACACTATTCTCCATAGAGATAAGTCAGCATTGTCACTGACACTATTCTCCATAGATAAGTCAGCACTGTCACTGCTCTCCATACAGATCAGACAGCACAGTCACTGCTCTCCATAGAGATAAGTCAGCACTCTCACTGCTCTCCATATAGAAAGTCAGCACTGTCACTGCTCTCCATAGATATAAGTCAGCACTGTCACTGTTCTCCATAGAGATACGTCAGCACTGTCACTGAACCTGTTCTCCAAAGAGATAAGTCAGCACAGTCACTGTTCTCCATAGAGATAAGTCAGCACTGTCACTGCTCTCTGTAGAGATAAGTCAGCACAGTCACTGCTCTCATAGAGATAAGTCAGCACAGTCATGCTCTCCAAGAGATAAGTCAGCACTGTCACTGCTCTCCATAGAGATAAGTTAGCATGTCACTGTTTCTCCCTGGAGATAAGTCAGCATTGTGACTGCTCTCAATGGAGATAAGTCAGCACGTCACTGTTCTCCATAGAGATAAGTTAGCACAGTCACTGTTCTCCATAGAGATAAGTTAGCACAGTCACTGTTCTCCATAGAGATAAGTCAGCACAGTCATTGTTCTCCATTTGAGATAAGTCAGCACTGTCACTGTTCTCCAGAGAGATAAGTTAGCACAGTCACTGCTCTCAATACAGATAAGTCAGCACAGTCACTGTTCTCCATAGAGAGAAGTCGGCACTGTGACTGCTCTCCATAGAGATCAGACAGCACTGTCACTGCTCTCCATAGAGATAATGTCAGCACAGTCACTGTCTCCATAGAGATATTTCAGCACTGTCACTGCTCTCCATAGAGATAAGTCAGCACAGTCACTGCTCTCCATAGAAAATAAGTCAGCACTGTCACTGTTTTTCCATAGAGATAAGTCAGCACTGTCACTGCTCTCCATAGAGATCAGACAGCACAGTCACTGCTCTCCATAAAGATAAGTCAGCACTGTCACTGTTCTCCATAGAGATAAGTCAGCACTGTCACTGTTCTCCATAGAGATAAGTCAGCACTGTCACTGTTCTCCATAGAGATAAGTCAGCACAGTCATTGACACTGTTCTCCATAGAGATAAGTCAGCACAGTCATTGACACTGTTCTCCATAGAGATAAGTCAGCACAGTCATTGACACTGTTCTCCATAGAGATAAGTCAGCACAGTCATTGACACTGTTTTTCCATAGATAAAAGTCAGCACTGTCACTGTTCTCCATAGAGATAAGACAGCACTGTCAGTGTTTTCCATAGAGATCAGGACAGCACTGTCAATGACACTGTTCCATAGAGATAAGTCAGCACAGTCACTGTTTTCCATAGAGATCAGACAGCACTGTCAATGACACTGTTCTCCATAGAGATAAGTCAGCACTGTCACTGCTCTCCATAGAGATCAGACAGCACTGTCACTGTTCTCCATAGAGATCAGACAGCACTGTCACTGTTCTCCATAGAGGTAAGTCAGCACAGTCACTGTTCTCCATAGAGATAAGTCAGCACTGTCACTGCTCTCCATAGAGATCAGACAGCACAGTCACTGCTCTCCATAAAGATAAGTCAGCACTGTCACTGTTCTCCATAGAGATAAGTCAGCACTGTCACTGCTCTCCATAGAGATCACACAGCACAGTCACTGCTCTCCATAGAGATATGTCAGCACTGTCACTATCTCCATAGAGATAAGTCAGCACAGTCACTGCTCTCTATAGAGATCAGACAGCACAGTCACTGCTCTCCATAGAGATCAGTCAGCACTGTCCCCTTCCATAGAGATAAGTCAGCACAGTCACTGCTCTCTATAGAGATCAGACAGCACTGTCACTGCTCTCCATAGAGATAGGTCAGCACTGTCACTACTCTCCACAGAGAATCAGACAGCACTGTCACTGTTCTCCATAGAGATAAGACAGCACTGTCACTGTTCTCCATAGAGATAGGTCAGCACTGTCATACTCTCCATAGAGATCAGACAGCACTGTCACTGTTCTCCATAGAGATAAGTTAGCACTGTCACTGCTCTCCATAGAGATCAGACAGCACAGTCACTGTTCTCCATAGAGATCAGACAGCACAGTCACTGACACTGTTCTCCATAGAGATAAGACAGCACTGTCACTGCTCTCCATAGAGATAAGACAGCACTGTCACTGTTCTCCATAGAGATAAGTCAGCACAGTCACTGTTTTCCATAGAGATAGGTCAGCACTGTCACTGTTCTCCATAGAGATAAGTCAGCACAGTCACTGACACTGTTCTCCATAGAGATAAGTCAGCACTGTCACTGCTCTCCATAGAGATAAGTCAGCACTGTCATTTTTTCCATAGAGATAAGTCAGCACTGTCACTGACACTGTTCTCCATAGAGATGAGACAGCACTGTCACTGTTCTCCATAGAGATAAGTCAGCACTGTCACTGCTCTCCATAGAGATAAAGTCAGGACTGTCACTGCTCTCCATAGAGATAAGTCAGCACTGTGCTTAGTCAACACAACATTCGGCTGACCACAAAACTGAGAGTTTACAACGCAGTGGTCTTGCCGTCTCTCCTGTATGGGTGCGAATCTTGGACACTGTACCGCAGACACGTCAAGAAGCTGGAGAACTTCCACATGCGAGCTCTTCGCTCCATACTCGGAATCCATTGGCAGGACCGTGTTTCCAACCTCGAGGTCCTGGACCATGCTCACACTACAAGTATCGAGTCCATGCTCATCAAGGCCCAGCTTCGATGGGTGGGGCATGTCATCCGTATGGAAGAGCACCGTATGCCAAGGCGACTGCTGTATGGAGAGCTTCTGCAAGGCAAGAGAAACCAAGGACGCCCAAAGAAACGTACAAGGACTCGGTCAAATCAAAACCTCCAGTGGTGCGAACTCAAACCAAAAGAACTAGAGGAGTGCGCCAGTGACCGACCTCTGTGGCGGGCCACAATTCACAAAGCCGCTACCAACTTCGAAAGTACTCGACGCCAAAAGCTGACTGCCGCCAGGGATCAACGCCACAGAGCAGCAGCAGCAGTGATCACGACAACGGACTTCCAGTGCCCCCACTGTTCCAGACTCTGCGCCCCAGATTGGGGCGGCAGAGCCACCTCCGCGTACATCGATGAGTTGCAGAAACGCTAACGTCATCTTCGGATCCGAAGGACTACCATCACCTCATTTCATTTCCGATTTTGAAGTAAAATTTTCAAGGCTTTATCTTATGCCAAAATTAAACTGAAAAAAACACTTTGACACCACGTTATCAAAACCAATGAAAAGTGTGAACTTTTTAAAACAAACTTGGGGTCAGGACCGGAAAACTCTTGTCCATCTTGCGATTTCACTTGTTAGATCTAGATTAATATACGGTCAGGAGGTATTCTTTTCTGCTCCAAAACGTTCCTAAACAAGTTACAAAGTTAAGACAGCAAAGCCATGAAACTGGCTTTAGGTGTCCCTCTTCATACGAGCACAACGAAATCGTATAGATCGGCTGGTGTCTTACCTCTTGATAAAATGAGAAAGCTGACATCAGCAAAGTATGTATTAAGAGCAAACACTGTTGAAAATTAACTTCGAGCAGAGATAGACATAAGATCATATACTGATTATTCAAAGGAAGCAAGGAATAAAAAAAAGTTACAGACTATAGCACCTTATGTCTCTGAATTATTTGAAAACTCTAATTGGGAACCGGAATAGCTCAGTTGGTTAGAGCGCCGGACTCGTAATCCAAGGGTTGCGGGTTCAAATCTCCCGCCCGGCCATTTCAGTGCAGGGGGATTTTTTCCTCGGAGTTAACATTAGTTCTGACTCCATTTCCCATAAAGTCCTTCGAATGAGACTATAAACCGAGGTTCCGTGTGTGAACGCACGCTTAACAGCTTGCACACACATAAAATCCCATCACCAACTTTCGGAAGAGAAGACCAGTTTGGCCGTTGGTATGGATGACACGTTACACATGGCATGCAACCTGTGTAAGAAATGGAAAAGAATGAAGGAAGTAAGGAAATTGCGTGAACAATATTGAATGATTTGGACTGGATGACACGGAAATGACTGAATGAAGCGCCAGCTGGAAGCTCTTCAGTCGGCACTACCCAGGTAGGCAGCCCGTTGAGTAAACGAGTGTGGATTGTAAAGTACTTAGAGCTTGGTCTCTAGCTAGATAAGATAAGATAATGTTGCTTATAGCCCAGCCGACCGCAGAGGGCCACATCAGGGCTGTCACCACAGTTAAAATCAACTCACCAGTCATTTAAAAAAAAACAAAAAAAAAAAAACAAAAAAACTTTCACACATCTCGTTAAATGACATCGTCTACAAACGAACCAGAAACTTGTTAAAAATCCTTCTTCCGTAAAATCTCAAATCAGATGAAAAATGTTAATTTCTCTCAAAAATCCAAGGATCACGTCAGGCGGGACATCCCTGAACAGGATCTTCATGGACTCCGCTGTAAAATGTTTGTGTCTCACATCGTGCAAGTCCCAACACTCTAAAAGAACATGTTTCATTGTGAGTGGTGCATGACATGGAATGCACCACGGAGCTTCTTCACTCTTTAAAAGGTAAGAATGGGTAAAATACGAATGGCCGGTGTGCAGCCGGCACAGAACCGTTTCCTCTTTACGACCACCCGACGTAGATGGGAGGAAGTCTTTAAGGTTTGGACGGATCTGAAAGAGTTTGTTTTTCGTCTGTGTGTTCCAATCCTCCTGCCAGAGGTCTCTCACATAATCGTTAACTTTGGGTTTCACATCTGAGCAGGGGATATAAGTGTTGGACAGTTTCTCTCTTGTGGCGTTCTTGGCTAAACGATCAACCATTTCGTTCCCGCCGATGCCAACATGGCCAGGAACCCAAGCAAGAGTAATGTTGTAACCGTCCGCCTTCAACTTGCTAAAAAGTTCAAAAAAAAGTAAAAGTTCTGGATGCTGAAGGTTGCGGCCAACTATGGCCTCCAAAGCTGACAGCGAATCCGACAGAACCAGAAAGTCCCTCCTCGAAGAATGGGAGATTATCTTCAAAGCCAGTACTAGAGCAGTAAGTTCAGCAGAATAGACAGAAGCATCTGAATGTATATGTTCCAACAATATCTGAGAAGGAGCCCCAGGGCAGTAGGCTGCACAGGCCACTCCATCCTCAGACTTGGAACCGTCAGTGAAAACTTTTTGATAGGATGGGAATTTGGAACAGAGCTTGGCATACAAAGCCTTGTATGCCAGAGAGCTGGTAGACTCCTTACGGAAAGCTGCGAGATCAAAACGAATCTCTGGTGTGAAAAAGGTCCATGGAGGTTGATCCGGAAACTTGGAAAAATCGGAAACTACTCCCAGGTCTATACCTGCATTCCGCACGTGAGGCTGCATACGAAGACCAAACGGCGGAATACATTTCGGGTTTGTTTCAAACTTACTTTGGAACGGAGGGTCAAAAACACAGTCATAGGCAGGATTCTGCGGTTCTGAGAAACAGTCGGATGTAATAATTCAAAGACAGTTTCAGCCTGCGATTGGACAGTGAAGGTTCACCTGCCTCTGCGTACAGGCTGTACACAGGGGTGGTGCGGAACGCTCCAAGACAGAGACGAAGCCCTTGATGGTGGATAGGGTCCAAGAGTTTGAGGTAAGAAGATCTTGCGGAGCCGTACACAGCACAACCGTAGTCCAGTTTAGAACGGACCAGGGCTCTGTAAGGTGCAACAAAGTTTTCTTATCAGCGCCCCAGTCGGTGTGTGCTACGACCCGCAGAATATTCAGTGCCTTTTGGCAAGCAGTTTTGAGATTTTTAATATGGCTGAAAAAGTTAAGTTTTTGGTCAAAAATGACTCCCAGAAATTTGGCCTCTTTAACAGCTGGAATGGGAGATTTCCCGACGTGAAGTTCAGGATCTGGAAAAAAACTGACGGAAATTATGGAAGTGAATTTACACTGGGTTTTTGTAGCAGAAAAGGGAAACCGTTTTCATCCGCCCACTGTGGATTTTATCTACGCAAAGTGGAGCCTGCGCTGGACACTCGGGTACAGGCTTCCAGTTGCGTAGACAGCAAAATCATCCACAAACAATGAGCAGTCTGAACCCTGCTGAACTGATTTCACAATATTGTTGATTTTTAATACTAAAGAGGGCAGGAGACAGTATGCTCCCCTGGGGAAAACACCCAACTCCTGCTCGTGGACATCAAGAGGTGGTGCCAACCCGGACCTGAAACTGTGTTCTGCCAAAAAATTTTGAATAAAAAGGGGAAAAGATGCCCTCTAAAAACCCAGAACATGGAGATCATGAAGTATCCCCGACTTCCAGGGGGTATCGTAGGCCTTCTCCAAGTCGAAGAAAATGCCACTGCATGCTGTCTGTTTAAAAAAAGCGTTCCCAAATTAGATTCCAGACGAATCAAATGGTCAACTGTACTACGATGTTTGCGGAAACCACACTGTTCTTTCGCCAAAAGGCCATCGGTTTTCGAGTTTCCCACATGACCCTAGCATTGACCATTTTTTCCCATCAATTTACAGACACAGCTGGTCAAAGCTATTGGACGGTAGTTAGAGGGAAATTAGAAAGATCTTTTCCAGGTTTGGGGATGGAATAATGAGGTGTCCGCCAAGAGGGTGGAAAGCAACTGTAGTCCACACGTGGTTGTATACCTGTAACAGGATGTTCAGACCTTCTTGCGGAAGATGTTTCATAGTTGATAATGTATGTCATCTATACCTGGAGAGGATCGCTGAAAAGGAGAGTAAGGCAGATTTCAGCTCGTTTAATGTAAAAGGAAGATTGTAGTCTTCCATGTTGTCGGAGAAAAGTTGCAGGGGATTTTTCTTTTAGGGCTTTGTGTTTGACAAAAGTGATGATTTATTAGAAGAGGAGGAATTCTTTCAATGGTTGAAGAAAGCAGATTACAACTGCTTTCTTTTCTGTTTTTAAAAGGGAATCCGAAACTTGAGATGGTTCAAAGTGGGACAGGTTCTTCCTTTGATTTTCTTAATGATGTTCACACTTTTTTCTTAGAAGTTTTTGATGTCACCTTTGGAGCAGAAGCTTCTCCAGGACCGACGTTTACTGATTTTAAAAGTGTGTCTTGATTTAGCACGGATTTCTGATGGGCTCGAGCGTTGGGACCCGAAGGTCTTTGGTATACCTGCCCGTGAGCCCGTTTTCTAACTTTGGAAATTTGTTGGCATTCTGAATCGAACCAGGGTGTTTTGGGCATTTGAAGTTTTATCGGGGACACTGGAATACAGGCTTTGCACATTTGATCATAGTGTTAGTCAGAGATTCTGCTGGGTCTGGACTCTGAAAAAAATCAGTGTCCTGGAATTCTTTTGAAATAGTGGCTGCAAATAGATCCCAGTTGTTACTTTTTTATAATTGAGATGTTGAGAGACGAGACGTGTCAGTTAATACAGGTTGTAGAAGGACAGGGAAATGGTCACTTCCGTGCAGATCGTCATGGACGGGACCACTCATAGTCCAGGACCAGCGAGGGGTCACAAACCGACAAATCAAACACAAAAAGTGAACCTGTGGAAGAGTGGAGGTAAGTTGCAGATCCGTCGTCAGACAACACAAATCCAAATCCGAAAGGACATCCTCAATTAGCAGACCTCGGATGACGTACAGACACTACCCCAAAGAGGATTGGGGACCGTTAAAGTCACCCAACAGCAAAAAAGGTCGAGGAAGTTCTTCTATCAGACTGACAAGGTCCTGACGACAAACCGGGACAGAAGGAGGTAAATAAAGAGAACAGATTGTCACAGTCTTGTGGAGAGGGGCTCTCGCAGCAACAGCTTGAAGGGAGGTAGACAGAGCGACAGGACTATACAGTAGAGTTTTGTGTATGAGAAGGGCAAAAACCGCCGACCATCCCAACGTGGATGGTTGTGCAGGATTTGAAAAAAATTTTAAAAGCCAGAAAGAGTAAAGGTCTTCTGGCTTTGAATTTGAGTTTCCTGAACACTACGACGGAAGGTTTTATAGATTGGCACAAAAGCTGCAGCTCCTCAAAGTTGGAATTTAGTCCACGGATATTCCAATGGAATATTGTATTATCCATGGTGCAGAGGGCGAAAAAGGAGAGATCAGGTCATCTCCTCTTCAACGTCTGGTCCCAAAAGGTGTAAATTTATTTGAGGTTTGTACTGGACTGTGTTGGTTTCAGACCTGCTGGCAGACTTGCCAACAGGTGAAGAAGGAGGTCTGGTTTGGGAGACGGTGGAGGTTTCTTCCTTATCTCCACCATCTCCACACTGGGTTGAACTCCCTTGCCCGCTCGGGCACTGGACAGAGGAGTTCGAGGGGGAATTGCTGGTTTTTTAATCTGCCAGCAGAAAGAGTTGTAGACTGCTGGGCAGTCTGAGGGGTGGCGGTTTTTTGCCTCCTCCAGGGGCAGTCAATTTTGGGTTGGGAGGTGGTGGACCGCTTCCACCAGAGTTGAAAAGTTCGTACTTGCAGTGTCTTCGAAAACGTAAAGTCATCAGTTGACAGCAGACTGATCGAGTGGAAAATGTGGGAACTTTCCTTTCAAACCGAAGCATAGGAAGAGGCTGTCGGCGTCTGACTGCCCACAACCTGCTTGCGGGCCCCAAAAAAGGAAAATTTTCTTTTCAGTTTTGATTCTTTGAATAGCGGATTCCTGAATCCAAAGAGGGCAGTTTCGTGAAGAGGAGGGATGGTCGCCACCGCAGTTAGCACAATGTGCCGGATCTTGACACGGCCCATCCATGGTTGCCTTGCAGCAAACACCGCATACCTCTTGCCCTGAACAGCGGTCCCTGACATGGCCAAACTTCTGGCACCTGAAGCACCTCAACGGGGACGGAAATATAACTGAACATGAACATTCAAGTAACCAACTTTGATGACCCGGAGGCAGCACAGGGTTGCAGAAAGGGCAGAAAGAGGGTGTTGGTGGCCACTCTCTCTGAACCTTTCTTTACTGTCAAACCCCGCGCACCTCCGTCACAACCCTGGGATGCCAGCTCCGTCTTAATTTCTGCCTCTGATACACCAGATAAATCCCTGCAGCGAATCACGCCTTTTGATTTAGTTTTAACTGTTTGTGGGGAGTTACCCTGATCTCCCTGTCCCAAGTTTCTTTGCCCTTTAGCAGCTGTTCAGATTGTTTTGGTGATTTACACTGAATAAGAAATGAAAACCCTTCCTCAACCTCTTTATGGACCCAGGGTCACCTGCTAAAGCTTGAAAGCCCTTCTGTAGGCGAAAGGGCTCAGAGCTGAAAGGGGTCTTTCCCTGCTTTCCCTCCCTTCCATCACGAGCCAGGAAGCCCAGAATCCTGTCCTTGTCGTACCTCCATATCGGAATCACTATCTGAATCAAAATTCCCTGAAATAGGGGATGCAGCCTTCCTCTTTTTTGGGGGGATTGTTTTTTTAAAAGCCATGATGTATTCTATTTTATTTCATCTCTCCCTTACCCACCCCACCTTGGAGTCCAACTAAGGGGCCCCGGGCCAAAAAACCAATGTCTTGACCCCTTCCAGGCTTCGGGGGGAGACATACGACAAGCAGAAGCAACCAAACCCATCCCCCCTGATCATGCTCAACTCCCGGGAACAGAGAGCTGAGCACTGCAGGGGTTTACTTGGCCAGCTGGGGAACTGCCCGTCTTGACCCCAAACCCCCAAAAAGGGGAGCCGATTAGTACACCCGGGCCAAAGTGTACTCCCTGTCTAGGAAGGTCCGAGCCAAAGTGATGTGTTGAGAGCGCTGGCCCTCTCAACACCAGGGGAAACTCATTCCCCTCCGACACAGGTCGCACCGCACGGCAAACGCGGGGGATCTTAAGGAGAAACCCCAGAGAGAAAAGGAGTGTGGAAAAAAAGGGCTTGAAGGGGAGACGAAGATAGAAAAGGGCCAAATAAGGGAGGCAGAAAACAAGGGAAAAAGGGGAAAGGCGGGGTTTCTGTTAGTCAGGATCCTCACCCTTAGCCTATCTGACATGGAAGCCCTACCAGGGGGATCAACTCCTTACCACGTTACGCTTAGGCCAAACAGCATCTGCACCTCTCAGGGCCTAGAAGCAGTGTGAAAAAAACAAGCCTATCTCCAAGTATTGATGCCCCGCCAGCAAAAACCTAAGGGATTTACTGGACCACGCAAACCCCCCGACCACGACAAGGTCGCAACCCCCCGGGGGGGGTCTCTAGCTGAGAATTGGCGCTATACAAGTATTCATTTAATAATAATAATAATATCCACCCCAAAAGTGTTGCCCCCATTATGAATGTCATGCCTAATTCCTCCTTGGAATTAACGAAAATAGTTTTGACTTTGATTACACAGATATATACGAAAAGATGACAATCCAAATATTTAAGTACAACAGTTAAACATATGTAAACTGAAACTTATTCTAATAATCTTAAAAGGGTTTTTACTGACGATTCTGTGCTAGAAGATCATCATGCAGGATCTGGCTTTGTTTTTCCATCTCTTAAAGTTGAAAAGTCATATCACCTTGGCACAGACATTTTGATTATAACAGCAGAAATAATAGCTATTCTTATGGTTCTGTCTTTTTCGATTAATCTACCACTAAATCTGTTTAAAAATTCTTGCAATTTCTTGCTTCATTATCTAATTACAAGAATAACGTTATCTTTAAAATAAAATATTTAATTCAACTGCATTCAATTGACTTTTGCTGGATACCATCCATTATGGAATTTACAATGAATATGTTGACCATTCGCCAAAAAATGGGGCGAGAAACACTTTGAATGCTATTGAACAGCCTTACAGTGTAACATAAAAAATTTAAAAAAATATGATGTTTTTTCTCTACCGGGACAAAGATTTTTCATTACTGAATGCTCCATGTGCATGTAGATCAATTGTTACCTTGTCGTGCAGACTTTTGTTAAATGCTTTTATGACAAAGTACTGTAAAGACATTAAAGTGTGTCTGCTCTGCAGAACTGACAATTGAGCATTATAAATGGTAAAATGTGCTTCAATGGAAAAACTTTCCACCTCCAGAAATCATTGAATGGGATTTTGCCTGTTTCTAATGTTAAGTTATTTTTGGGATCAGTTTAATCTTTTCAACCTTTCAATATTTTGATTAGCTAGTTATTTGTTATGTAGACCTATTGTATGTTTCTTGTAACTGTCTCTCTGTCTCTCTCTCCCTCCTTTATTTTTCCCCCTTAAAAATTTTATCTTTTTGATGATGTTACAATTTTAACAAAGTTTTCTGCTTTTGATGCTAGAGTCTAAAATCATCGACATGATGAAAAGACTAAATAAAATAACTAACAACTCATTTGCCACTTCAAACAACACCACAACTCACTAAACAAATTAAACATTTCTGTCGTTGTCTCGTCTTCCCTCCAACTCTTTCAATCGTGCCTTCAGTGCCGCCACTACCGGTGTCTGACGACCAGATGTCAGCTATTGCTCTCACTGCAACACACATTTATTTCTTTGACTGCATGAATCAGCACCTTTAACAAAGCACAACATTTTCAAAAATGATGATCGTTTGGACAACGGATACACTCTTGATGCATGAACAATGAATTTTCCACTAATGGAGCACATTTTTTCATAAAACGTGAAGTCCACATTGTTTACAGCACTGCTGACCATGGAGATCATATCATGGCTGTAACAACAAAGCTGTCAATGTTCTGACCATCATTTAGGAAAGAATGGGGTTTATTCACATTTGTTTCCCTCATCTAAGATATCCAATTTCTCCCCAGATGAAT
>CM031606.1:87230336-87245774 GCA_018398815.1 Conus ventricosus | reverse complement strand
TTCCCAAAAAAAACAGCACAGTCATGCCTCCATAAGATAATTTGCCACCACTGGCACCTTCTCCATAGAGATAAGTCAGCACAGTCACTGTTCTCCTTAGAGATAAGTCAGCACTGTCACTGTTCTCCATAGACAGAAGTCAGCACTGTCACTGTTTCTCCATAGAGATAAGTCAGCACAGTCACTGTTCTCAATAGAGTTAAATCAGCACTGTCACGTTTTCCATAGAGATAAGACAAGTCAGCACAGTCTGTTCTCCATAGAGATAAGTCAGCACAGTCACTGCTCCCCCACAGAGATGAGCAAGCACAGTCCACTGTTGTCTAAGATAAGTCAGCACAGTCACTGTTCTCCATAGAGATAAGACAGCACAGTCACTGCTCTCCATAGAGATAAGTCAGCACTGTCACTGTTCTCCATAGAGATAAGTCAGCACAGCCACTGACACCATTCTCCATAGAGATATAGTCAGCACAGTCACTGTTCTCCTTAGAGATAAGTCAGCAGTGTCACTGTTCTCCATAGAGAGAAGTCAGCACTGTCACTGTTCTCCATAGAGATAAGTCAGCACAGTCACTGTTCTCAATAGAGATAAGTCAGCACTGTCACTGTTCTCCATAGAGATAGAGATAAGTCAGCACAGTCTGTTCTCCATAAGATAAGTCAGCACAGTCACTGCTCTCCACAGAGATGAGCAAGCACAGTGACTGTTGTCCATAGAGATAAGTCAGCACAGTCACTGACACTATTCGACAATGAGATAAGTCTGCACAGTCACTGTTCTCCATAGACATAGAGATAAGTCAGCACAGTCACTTATCTCCATAGACATAGAGATAAGTCAGCACAGCCACTGACACTATTCTCCATAGAGATAAGTCAGCACAGTCACTGTTCTCCATAGAGATCAGACAGCACTGTCACTGTTCTCCATAGAGATAAGTCAGCATATTCACTGACATTGTTCTCCATAGAGATAAGTCAGCATAGTCACTGTTCTCCATAGAAATATTCAGCACTGTCACTGTTCTCCATAGAGATAAGACAGCACTGTCACTGACACTGTTCTCCATAGAGATAAGTCAGCATAGTCACTGTTTTCCATAGAGATAATTCATGCACTGTCACTGTTCTCCATAGAGATCAACAAAGCACTGTCACTGACATTGTTCTCCATAGAGATAGGTCAGCATAGTCACTCACATTGTTCTCCATAGAGATAAGTCAGCATAGTTACTCACATTGTTCTCCATAGAGATAAGTCAGCACTGTCACTGTACTCCATAGAGATAAGTCAGCATAGTCACTGACACTATTCTCCATAGGAATCAGACAGCACTGTCACTGTTCTCCATAGAGATAAGTCAGCATAGTCACTGACACTGTTCTCCATAGAGATCAGACAGCACTGTCACTGTTCTCCATAGAGATAAGTCAGCATAGTCACTGACACTGTTCTCCATACAGATAAGTCAGCACTGTCACTGCTCTCCACAGAGATCAGACAGCACAGTCACTGTTCTCCATAGAGATAAGTCAGCACAGTCTCTGCTATCCATAGAGATAAATCAGAACAGTCTCTGCTCTCCATAGAGATAAGTCAGCACAGTCACTGCTCTCCAAAAAGACAGCACAGTCACTGCTCTCCATAGAGATAAGTCAGCACAGTCACTGTTCTCCATAGAGGTAAGTCAGCACAGTCACTGCTCTCCATAGAGATAAGTTAGCACAGCACTGCTCTCCATAGAGATAAGTCAGAAGTCTCTGCTCTCCATAGAGATAAGTCAGCACAGTCACACTGCTCTCCATAGAGATAAGTCAACACAGTCACTGCTCTCCATAGAGATAAGTCAGCACAGTCACTGCTCTCCATAGAGATAAGTCAGCACAGTCACTGCTCTCCATAGAGATAAGCCAGGACAGTCACTGCTCTCGATAGAGATAATCAGCACAGTCACTGCTCTCCATAGAGATAAGTCAGAACATCTCTGCTCTCCATAGAGATAAGTCAGCACAGTCACTGCTCTCCATAGAGATAAGTCAGCACAGTCACTGCTCTCCATAGAGATAAGTCAGCACAGTCACTGCTCTCCATAGAGATAAGACAGCACTGTCACATGCTCTCCATAGAGATAAGCCAGCACAGTCACTGTTCCCATAGAGATAGAGATAAGTCAGCACAGTCACTGCTCTCCATAGAGATAAGTCAGCACAGTCACTGTTCTCCATAGAGATCAGACAGCACTGTCACTGTTATCCAAAGAGATAGGTCAGCATAGTCACTGACATTGTTCTCCATAGAGATAAGTCAGCACTGTCACTGTTCTCCATAGAGATAAGTCAGCACAGTCACTGTTCTCCATAGAGATCAGACAGCACTGTCATGTTCTCCATAGAGATAAGTCAGCACTGTCACTGTTCTCCAAAGAGATAAGACAGCACTGTCACTGTTCTCCATAGAGATATGTCAGCACAGTCATTGACACTGTTCTCCATAGATTTAAGTCAGCACTGTCACTGTTCTCCATAGAGAAAAGTCAGCACAGTCACTGCTCTCCATAGAGATAAGTCAGCACAGTCACTGACATTGTTCTCCATAGAGATAATTCAGCACTGTCACTGTTCTCCATAGAGATAAGACAGCACTGTCATTGTTCTCCATAGAGATAAGTCAGCACTGACACTGTTCTCCATAGAGGTAAGTCAGCACAGTCACTGCTCTCCATAGAGATAAGTCAGCACAGTCACTGTTCTCCATAAGATAAGTCAGCACTGTCACAGTTCTCCATAGAGATAAGTCAGCACAGTTACTGACACTGTTCTCCATAGAGATAAGTCAGCACTGTCACTGACATTGTTCTCCATAGAGATAAGTCAGCACAGCCACTGTTCTCCCATAGTAATATGTCAGCACAGTCACTGCTCTCCATAGAGATACGTCAGCACAGTCACTACTCTCCATGGACATAAGTAAGCACAGTCACTGCTCTCCATAGAGATAAGTCAGCACAGTCAACTGCTCTCCATAGAGATAAGTCAGCACAGTCACTGCTCTCCATAGAGATAAGTCAGCACAGTCACTGCTCTCCATAGAGATAAGACAGCACTGTCACTGCTCTCCATAGAGATAAGCCAGCACAGTCACTGTTCTCCATAGAGATAGAGATAAGTCAGCACAGTCACTGCTCTCCATAGAGATAAGTCAGCACAGTCACTGTTCTCCATAGAGATCAGACAGCACTGTCACTGTTATCCAAAGAGATAGGTCAGCATAGTCACTGACATTGTTCTCCATAGAGATAAGTCAGCACTGTCACTGTTCTCCATAGAGATATGTCAGCACAGTCATTGACACTGTTCTCCATAGAGATAAGTCAGCACTGTCACTGTTCTCCATAGAGATAAGTCAGCACAGTCACTGTTCTCCATAGAGATCAGACAGCACTGTCAGTGTTCTCCATAGAGATAAGTCAGCACTGTCACTGCTCTCCAAAGAGATAAGACAGCACTGTCACTGTTCTCCATAGAGATATGTCAGCACAGTCATTGACACTGTTCTCCATAGATTTAAGTCAGCACTGTCACTGTTCTCCATAGAGATCAGACAGCACTGTCACTGTTCTCCATAAAGATCAGACAGCACTGTCACTGTTCTCCATAGAGATCAGACAGCACTGTCACTGTTCTCCATAGAGATCAGACAGCACTGTCACTGACACTGTTTCTCCATAGAGATAAGTCAGCATAGTCACTGACACTGTTCTCCAAAGAGATAAGTCAGCACAGTCACTGTTCTCCATAGAGATAAGTCAGCACAGTCACTGCTCTCCATAGAGATCAGACATCACTGTCACTGTTCTCCAAAGAGATAAGTCAGCACTGTCACTGTTCTCCATAGAGATAAGTCAGCACAGTCACTGCTCTCCATAGAGATAAGTCAGCACAGTCACTGCTCTCCATACACATCAGACAGCACTGTCACTGTTCTCCAAAGAGATAAGTCAGCACAGTCAATGTTCTCCATAGAGATAAGTCAGCACAGTCACTGCTCTCCATAGAGATCAGACAGCACTGTCACTGCTCTCCATAGAGATCAGTCAGCACAGTCACTGTTCTCCAAAGAGATAAGTCAGCACTGTCACTGTTCTCCATCGAGATAAGACAGCACTGTCACTGACATTGTTGCCCATGTGGGCGGGGTAATCAAAACGGTCACACACGTAATGTTCTCATCCCCAGCTGATGCATTTGTGCCATAGTGTTCAAATGCTTCGGGCTGTTCGGATGATCCCTGGAGTCTTTTAGCCAGGGTACGACAACAACAACAACAACTGACATTGTTCTCCATAGAGATAAGTCAGCACTGTCACTGTTCTCCATAGAGATAAGTCAGCAGTCACTGCTCTCCATAGAGATAAGTCAGCACAGTCACTGCTCTCCATAGAGATAAGTCAGCACAGTCACTGTTCTCCATAGAAATATGTCAGCACAGTCACTGCTCTCCATAGAGATAAGTCAGCACAGTCACTGCTCTCCACAGCCCTGATGTGGCCCTTTGCGGTCGGCTGGGCTATAAGCAACATTATCTTATCTTATCTCACTGCTCTCCATAGAGATAAGTCAGCACTGTGACTGTTCTCCATAGAAATATGTCAGCACAGTCACTGCTCTCCCTAGAGATAAGTCAGCACAGTCACTACTCTCCATGGACATAAGTCAGCACAGTCACTGCTCTCCATAGAGATAAGTCAGCACTGTCACTGTTCTCCATAGAGATAAGTCAGCACAGCCACTGACACTATTCTCCATAGAGATAAGTCAGCACAGTCACTGTTCTCCTTAGAGATAAGTCAGCACTGTCACTGCTCTCCATAGAGATAAGTCAGCACTGTCACTGCTCTCCATAGAGATCAGACAGCACTGTCACTGTTCTCCATAGAGAGAAGTCAGCACTGTCACTGTTCTCCATAGAGATATGTCAGCACTGTCACTGCTCTCTATAGAGATCAGACAGCACTGTCACTGTTTCTCCATAGAGAGAAGTCAGCATTGTCACTGTTCTCCATAGAGATAAGTCAGCACTGTCACTGCTCTCCATAGAGATAAGTCAACACAGTCAATGACATTGTTCTCCATAGAGATAAGTCAGCACAGTCACTGTTCTCCATAGAGATCAAACAGCACTGTCACTGTTCTCCATAGAGATAAGACAGCACTGTCACTGTTCTCCATAGAGATAACAGCACTGTCACTTGCTCTCCATAGAGATCAAACAGCACTGTCACTGTTCTCCATAGAGATAAGACAGCACTGTCACTGTTCTCCATGTCACGCTCTCCATAGAGATGAGACAGCACTGTCACTGTTCTCCATAGGGATAAGTCAGCACTGTCACTGCTCTCCATAGAGATAAGTCAGCACAGTCACTGTTCTCCATAGAGATCAACAGCACTGTCACTGTTCTCCATAGAGATAAGTCAGCACTGTCACTGCTCCCACATAGATCAGACAGCACTGTCACTGCTCTCCATAGAGATCAGTCCAGCACAGTCACTGTCCTCCATAGAGATAAGCAGCACTGTCACTGTTCTGCATAGAGATAGACAGCACAGTCACTGTTCTCCATAGAGATAAGACAGCACTGTCACTGTTCTCCATAGAGATCAGTCAGCACAGTCACTGTTCTCCATAGAGATAAGTCAGCACTGTCACTGTTCTCCATAGAGATAAGTCAGCACTGTCACTGCTCTCCATAGAAATCAGACAGCACTGTCACTGTTTCCCATAGAGATAAGTCAGCACTGTCCACTGTTCTCAATAAAGATCAGATAGCACTGTCGCTGTTCTCCATAGAGATAAGTCAGCACTGTCACTGCTCTCCATAGAGATCAGACAGCACTGTCACTGCTCTCCATAGAGATCAGACAGCACATGTCACTGTTCTCCATAGAGATCAGACAGCACTGTCACTGTTCTCCATAGAGATAAGTCAGCACTATCACTGTTCTCCATAGAGATCAGACAGCACTGTCACTGTTCTCCATAGAGATCAGTCAGCACAGTCACTGACCTCCATAGAGATACGTCAGCACAGGCACTGTTCTCCATAGAGATAAGACAGCACTGTCACTGTTCTCCATAGAGATCAGTCAGCACAGTCACTGTCCTCCATAGAGATACGTCAGCACAGTCACTGTTCTCCATAGAGATAAGTCAGCACTGTCACTGTTCTCCATAGAGATCAGTCAGCACAGTCACTGTCCTCCATAGAGATAAGTCAGCACTGTCACTGTTCTCCATGGAGATCAGACGCATAACAGTCACTTCTTTCCATGGAGATCAGACACAGCACAGCCACTTTTCTCCATGGAGATCAGACACAGCACAGTCACTGCTCTCCATGGAGATCAGACACAGCACAGTCACTGCTCTCCATGGAGATCAGACACAGCACAGTCACTGCTCTCCATGGAGATCAGACACAGCAAAGTCACTGCTCTCCATGGAGATAAGACACAGCACAGTCACTGCTCTCCATGGAGATCAACACAGCACAGTCATTTCTCTCCATGGAGATCAGACACAGCACAGTCACTGCTCTCCATGGAGATCAGACACAGCACAGTCACTTCTCTCCATGGAGATCAGACACAGCACAGTCACTGCTCTCTGTCAACTCGGGTGATGTCAGTGGAGGAAGGACTAGCGCACAGCCCAAACACACTCACGGGTTGCTTACAATCTCATTCATATATCATGCATTCGTCACATCAAACCACTAGTAAAGTCTATAACTTTACTATACATGATCATAGAAAGAACATCAATGCATATAGAATCAAACAAAATAAAACATTCTCTCTTTCCTTGAACTTCACAAAATCATTTATCTAAAACATCATTAACTAACCCGGGTATAAATAGATTTCTACTTTAACCTGGCCAGGTGATCTTAACTATTCACGAATCACTGTCTTTTTCTTTCCTTTTTTTTTCAATGTCACTTTCACAACACGACACAACTGCCGGCACTGGTGTTGGTACTCTCTGTGGTGGTCAATTGGTCATTTAATTGATTAGCTAGATTTCACCCCCACCACACACTACCTTCCCCCCTTTCCTACTTAACTGGTGCCGTGTGGACACTGGTACTCTAAAGTGGCTAGCTGAGTCTGGGTGGGCGCCACGATGTCTAAACTAACAATGACAGCTGGTTCACAAATTGGCCGGATAAGGCTGGCCCAGGCACTGAGGTACGTCTGGGCAGACATCGAGGCGTCGGTCAAAGCCGCTTAGTCAGTCTGGGTGGGTCGGACCGTCTCGGTGAAACCTCTCCACTAAGCTTAATTGGCCGGACCCGACCTATGGCCCGTCTTTCTGACGCCTAGAATGTTTGAGTTTGGACTTAGGTCCGAACAAATTGGCTGGCGACTCCCCAAGTTAGGTTGTTTCCCCCAAGTTAGGTTGTTTCATTTTTTTGTCCGTGACAATTTCCCCCTTGCAAAAGACCATGCTCCGCATTGTCTCAAAACAACGGTACAAAAGGACAACAACCGAATTTGCTGACACACAGCTACACGCGCAAAGTTTGGAAAATACTTTACAACCAACGGTTTATAAGTTATAAAATATACAATTTAGTGAATACCACTCCAATGAGTTATCATTGACGTGCGCTCTTGCGTTATTTCAACTCATTCTAAACGACCTCTGTGCGCACTTATGCAATTCCCCTACCTGCGGATTTGCCATCTCTCCTTTTCACAATTCTTATGAAAAGCACAATATAATATGATCGCGATCCATGACACTTCACTGAGGAATCTCCTCCTCACTTATTGCAAATAATGCATCACTACACAAGCGACTGTATGCTCCAAGCATAACTACATCCACATGAACAAGTCTCACAAAGAAAAATATGAACAAGTCTCACACAAAAAAAAATATGAACCATAGCCAACTGGGAATGAACCCATATCCAATCAACATAACTGGAATCAACACATATTATCAACAATGCACCCGGATAGACTGACTTCCTCTGAGTTGCAGCTTGCTAGACTACACGGCTTAAATAGTCAGCTCCGAACATTCTATCGACCTGGGATGTACTGCACTCGGTACCTGTAGGGCTGCAATGCCATTGCCCAACGCAGCACTCTGCTGTTTTTCAACTGCGCCTCCTGCAGGAATTTGAGTGGTTGATGATCCGTCTCGATCACGAACTCTTTCCCATACAAGTATTTGTGGAACTTCTGCACGGCCCACACGACAGCTAAACACTCCTTCTCCACCGTTGCGTACCCTTCTTCACACTTTGTCAACTTCCTGCTAGCGTATCTCACAGGAAACTCGACTCCTTCATGCTCCTGTAACAATACTGCACCTATCCCACCACCTGATGCATCTGTCCGCAACAAAAATGGTTTGGACATATCTGGTAGCTTCAAGATGGGACGGGAACCTAGTCTTTCCAGCACCGTCTGCAGTGCTTGCCTCTGCAGCGTCTGACCACTCGACCACTGCCGGTTTCCCTGCCTTGACCAAATCACTGAGAGGACTCGTGATTGCTGCGAAATTGGGAACAAACTCCCTATAGAACCCAATAAAACCTAGCAGACTCCTGACTTCTGTTTTGGTCTTTGGTCTCATCTGAATTCATCATCTTCTCCACCTTTCCTCTTTCCGGCTGCTTTGTGTCGCCTCCGACAACAAAACCTAGGAACTCCAGGCTTGGAAAGCCAACCTGGCACTTTGTTGGTCTGGCTGTGAGATTGGCTTGTCTCAACCTCTCAAGACTGCTCCTAGCTGCCTCATATGCTCCTCCCATGTCTCGGATGCTATCAGAATGTCATCCATGAAATTCACAACACCTTCCATCCCGCAATAGCTTCCTCATCATTCGAGAAAAGACCGCAGGTGCGTTGACCATCCCAAAAGGGAGTACTCGCCACTGGTATAGCCCCATAGGAGTGGAAAATGCTGTGACTTCCTTTGAGTCATCACTCAAGGCTATTTGCCAGTAACCCTTGCTCAGATCGATCCTGGTGAAATACTGGCTCTTGCTTGTGGCGATCTGAGCGAACAGGTCTTCCATGTTGGGTATGACCTCTGCATCGACCTTGGTGACACTGTTCAGACGTCTATAGTCGACACAGAATCGATGCTCACCTGACTTTTTCCTCACTAAGACGACGGGTGCACTATTGATGATTTGGATGGTTCAATCACCCCAAGGTCCAACATCTTTTCTACCTCCTCCTCGATCACTTGCTTGGTGCATATGGGATCGGGTAGGCTTTCACATGTACGGGTTTCTGCGATGTTAACTCCACCGTACATGTTTCTAGAGTTGTCCTGCCTGGTTTATCAGTCAGGGACGCCCTATACTGTTCTAGGAGCCCACTAACTTCCTCCTGTCTCCTACTGTCTAGCCCTTCATACAGTGACACATCCCTGTATGACTCTTCCCCTGGAAACTCAGCAACAAAATCTCCCCTTCCTCTGCTGGGTCTCCTCACCTCCATCAATGATTGCTGCTGCGCCTATGTGCTGACTCTCACGCTGAATATATTTGCGGAGTAAATTTGCATGGAAAAGTTTTGATTTCCCATTCACATCGATTCGGTAGTCCTGATCTTACTTTTCAATGATGGTGAAGGGCCCCTTCCAATGCATCAGCAGCTTGTGTTGATCCGTGGGAAGCAGTAACAGGACTTGATCTCCCACCTTGAGAATTGCTTCCTCACCTTCCTGTCATACTGCTTCTTCTGGACGACCCTAGCCTCCTGCAAACTCTCCCTTGCGACCTTACATGTCTCCTCGAGCCTATTGCGTAAGTCTACCACATACTGATATGTGGTTTTGACTTCTTCGGACTCCTGTTCTCCGGACCACGCTCTTTGAGAATGCACACCGGTCCCCGAACTGTCCGCCCATACAGCAGCTCAAATGGCGAAAAGCCTGTGCTTTCCTGAGGGGCTTCTCTGTAGGCAAACAGTGCCGCTGGAATGTAGCGGTCCCAATCTGCTGGCCTTTCCTCACAGAGCTTCTTTAAGATGCCCTTCAGCACACCGGTTGAATCTTTCCACCAAGCCATTGCATTGTGGATGGTATGGGGTAGTGAGCAGCTGTGTGATCCCTAGCAGCCTGTTGACCTCCCTCATCACGCTGATGTGAACTGTGACCCCTGTCACTGAGAATTTGTGCTGGCACACCCACGCGAGAGAAGATGTCTACCAGCCCTTCAGCGACCTGTTGCGTATCTACGCCTTTCAATGCAACCGCTTCTGGTATCTGGTCGCGTAGTCCACCAGCGTCAACACATACCTGTGCCCGCCTTTGGAACAGGGCGCGATTGGGCCAATCAGATCACAGCCACTCTCCTGAACGGTGTGTCAATTAAAGGGGGATGTTTAAGAGGCGCCTTCCTCTTCACCCCTCTTGTGGCTGACCTTTGACCACATCACATGACATGCAGAACCGCTTTATGTCTGCCATTGCTCCTGGCCAATGAAAGTCATCAAAGACTCGGTTAGCTGTTTTGCTGGTGCCGAGATGACCCGCCATGAGCGACTCGTGACCCACTGACATGACAGTGTCACGATAACCTGCTGGTACCTCTAACTGAGTGGTCACCTTACCTGTCTTCCCCTTGGTGAACACTCGGTACAACAGCCCGCCTTTCACAAGAAATTCTGTCTCACCTCCTCTAACCTCCTGTTTCTCTCCACCTCTTGCCAACTCCCAAGACTCACGAGCGAAGGGTCTTGTTCCTGCGCTGCCCTAAACTCATCAGGCGACACATCTATGCCCGACTTCCTTCCTGGAACAACTAACGGTTTAACAACCTTTTCCTCCTTCTTGCTCCGTGTCTGAACTGCTGCCCCTGTAGCAGTCAACAACTCAGGATCCCCTGGATCCCTTGCCCCTGGAATATTCCGATGATCAAGTCGTGAAGGGGTTTCTCCATCACCAACGCAGACAACTCGCCTGAGAAGTAAGGGGTACGTACTTCTATCTTAGCAACTGGAAACTCCCTCACAGTGCCATCGATTAGAGTACAGGTCTGGATTTGCCCTGTCAAATCCCTTTATCGACCAGCGTTGTTCGTACTACACCGCATGAACAACCAGTGTCTCGTAACACTTTCACCCTCTGCTGGCCAATCCACCCTTCTTCCACTGGTAACGAACCACTCAGCCTAGTGCCCTCCATCCCTGACACATGACTGCTGTCCAGTGCTAGCCACAGGCTGCACTTCACCCTCTTCAGACTGATCCCCTTTGGTTCCACTGCAGGTCGTTTCCCTTGACGACCCTTATCCACCTCTTGCAAGGCTGCTGCCTTCTGGAACCTCATGCGACAATCCCTAGCCACATGTCCCTTCTTGTGACAAATGAAACATCTAATGTCCCTCTGCCCTTCCTTCTGCCCCACCACTGGGTTTGCAGACTTTGCAGAATACTCTCCTAGTCTCCTTGCACTCTTCTCCACCTGTGCCTAGCACCTGTTTCTCCTGCACCTTAGTGCCCAAACGTGCCTCTCTATACACCTCTGCGAACTTCAGCAACTCTCCTGCTGTCTCTGGCTGTCTCTCTTTCAAATGTATGGTTAACTCAGGGCCGCAACCTGACAAAATCTGTTCTTTCATAACTAGCTCTTTCAATTCGGCGAACTCCTTTTTCGTACCACTCAACTCTAACCATTTTTCGAAATAGTGATCTAAACGTGCACCAAACTGAGTGTACGTTTCACCTGCTTGTAGTTTAGCTGAACGAAATTTCTTCCTGAACCCCTCCTCTGTGAGGTCAAATCCCTTCATTAAAGACTCCTTCAGCAGACCAAAATCGGACTGTGTTCGGCTGGTACGCAGTGAAATCTGCAATGCCTACCCGTCAATAGCGCCGACAAAATGACTGCCACTCTTCTGGGAGGCCAACCCTGACTGGTTGCAAACGTTTCGAAACGACTGATGTATGCATCAATCGAATCGGTCCCTTCCGAGAATTTTGGCAACTTGGTCGGGGGGCATAGCTGCGCACAGAGTCACTGGAAAGTGAACTACCATCATCGGTGGTCTCCCTTTGTATTCTCACTTTCTCCAGCTCTAATTGAACCTTTAATCTTTCTGTTTCCTGCGCTTCCCTTATTCTTTCTGTTTCCTGCTTCATTCTTTCTGTTTCCTCCCTAGCCTGATTATCATTAGCCTGAATCCTTAATTTTTCTATTTCTTGCTCTTCCTTAGCCTTTTCCCGCTCTGCTTTTCCAATGCGACGCGGCGTCTTTCCGCGCGTTCATCCCTTTCCATCTTTGTTGGTTTTCAACAAACGCACGCAACTCATTCCTGAGTAGCCTAGATCACGAGCGACGCTCACGAGTTGTTCAATAGGGGTGTTCTTTTCTTCCGCCATTATATCTCTTTCTCTTTTTTTTTTTTTTTTTTTTTGAACAAGATTTTATAACTACGACAGCCAAACTGGTGGTTACCGACACGAGTGACGTAATAGCACAATCCTATGAACGATAATATTAGCTTGGGACAACGTAGTTAGTTTTTATAAGACGCCCAGCGCCTGACCCAACTATGAGAGCGAATTATAGGAGATCTGTGCGAAATGGTAACTCGGGGCTGAAATGCCAAGCCTAGTATTAACTATCTTGGAAGCAATGCCAAGCCTAGTATTTAACTATCTTGGGAACATACAGTAAGACAACCCCTTGTCTTAGGATACAATACTTGAATCCCACCCAGCTTCCTCTCTGAGAAGTTAAACAATTATAATAAATGGGCCAGAATATCCTGGCAAGCTCGCCAATAAATTGTCAACCTCGGGTGATGTCAGTGGAGGAAGGACTAGCGCACAGCCCAAACACACTCACGGCTTGCTTACAATCTCATTCATATATCATGCATTCGTCACATCAAACCACTAGTAAAGTCTAATAACTTTATATACATGATCATAGAAAGAACATCAATGCATTAGAATCAAACAAAATAAAACATTCTCTCTTTCCTTGAACTTCACAAAATCATTTATCTAAAACATCATTAACTAACCCGGGTTATAAATAGATTTCTACTTTACCTGGCCAGGTGATCTTAACTATTCACGAATCACTGTCTTTTTCATTTCCTTTTTTTTTTCAATGTCACTTTCACAACACGACACAACTGCCGGCACTGGTGTTGGTACTCTCTGTGGTGGTCAATTGGTCATTTAATTGATTAGCTAGATTTCACCCCCACCACACACTACCTTCCCCCCTTTCCTACTTAACTGGTGCCGTGTGGACACTGGTACTCTAAAGTGGCTAGCTGAGTCTGGGTGGGCGCCACGATGTCTAAACTAACAATGACGCTGGTTCACAAATTGGCCGGATAAGGCTGGCCCAGGCACTGAGGTACGTCTGGGCAGACATCGAGGCGTCGGTCAAAGCCGCTGAGTCAGTCTGGGTGGTCGGACCGTCTCGGTGAAACCTCTCCACTAAGCTTAATTGGCCGGACCCGACCTATGGCCCGTCTTTCTGACGCCTAGAATGTTTGAGTTTGGACTTAGGTCCGAACAAATTGGCTGGCGACTCCCAAGTTAGGTTGTTTCCCCCAAGTTAGGTTTGTTTCATTTTTTTGTCCGTGACACTCTCCATGGAGATCAGACGCCTAACAGTCACTTCTCTCCATGGAGATCAGACACAGCACAGCCACTTCTCTCCATGGAGATCAGACACAGCACAGTCACTGCTATCCATGAAGATTAGACACGCACAGTATTTTTATGTACCTTACTTTCACAGGTTATGTTCATTTGACTGTTAATAAATAGTACTAACCGTGGGACGTTAGGAAAAAATGGGAAAATGTTAAAGGATACCAGTCTTTTTTGTTAAATGCTGTACAAAATGCAGTAGAAGTGCATGCATGGACAGGTCTGATCATTTGCCACCTTTATTAGTCATTATAAACAGGCTGTATCAGGCAGAGCCTGATAAATTGAACAAATATATGATAATTAATGGTTTAGAATTTTCAGCGCAAAAAAACTAGCATGGTTCTCTTCAATAATGGTGCTTATCCAAAAAAGCTACCTAAATTTCAAATTGATGTCGGGATATTACTTACAAAATTGAAGTAAAATTTTCAGGGGTTTATCTTATGCCAAAATTAAACTGAAAAAAAACACTTTGACACCATGTTATCAAAACCAATGAAAAGTGTGAACTTTTTAAAGATAGTAAGTAAACAAACTTGGGTCAGGACCGGAAAATCTTGTCCATCTTGCGATTTCACTTGTTAGATCTAGATTTATATACAGTCAGGAGGTATTCTTTCTGCTCCAAAGACGTTCCTAAACAAGTTACAAAGTTAAGACAGCAAAGCCATGAAACTGGCTTTAGTGTCCCTCTCATACGAGCACAACGAAATCGTATAGATCGGCTGGTGTCTTACCTCTTGATAAAATGAGAAAGCTGACATCAGCAAAGTATGTATTAAGAGCAAACACTGTTGAAAATTAACTTCGAGCAGAGATAGACATAAGATCTTATACTGATTTTTCAAAGGAAGCAAGGAATAAAAAAAAATATAGCACCTTATGTCCTGAATTATTTGAAAACTGAATTATTTGAAAACTCTAATTGGGAGCCGGAATAGCTCAGTTGGTAGAGCGCCGGACTCGTAATCCAAGGTTGCGGTTCAAATCTCCGCCGGGCCATTTCAGTACAGGGGGATTTTTCTCGGAGTTAACATTAGTTCTGACTCCATTCCCATAAAGTCCTTCGAATGAGACTATAAACCGAGGGGACATGTGTGAACGCACGCTTAACATCTTGCACACACATAAAATCCCATCACCAACTTTTGGAAAGAAGACCAGTTTGGGCCCTTGGTATGGATGACACGTTACACATGGCATGCACCCTGTGTAAGAAATGAAGATAAGATAAGATAATGTTGCTTATAGCCCAGCCGACCGCAAAGGGCCACATCAGGGCTGTCACCACATTAAAATCAACTCACCAGTCATTTAAAAAAAAAAACAAAAAAAAACAACAACTTTCACACATCTCGTTAAATGACATCGTCTACAAACGCACCAGAAACTTTGTTAAAAATCTTTCTGCCGTAAAATCCTAAATCAGATGAAAAATGTTAATCTCTCTCAAAAACTCAAGGATCACGTCAGGCGGACATCCTGAACAGGATCTTCATGGACTCCGCTGTAAAATTTTTTGTGTCTCACATCGTGCAAATCCCAACACTCTAAAAGAACATGTTTCATTGTGAGTGGCGCATGACATGGAATGCACCACGGAGCTTCTTCACTCTTTAAAAGGTAAGAATGGGTAAAATACGAATGGCCGGTGTGCAGCCGGCAGACGTTCCTCTTTAGACCACCCAACGTTTCCTCTTTCAATCCTCCTGCAGGTTCTCCC
>CM031606.1:87178876-87230236 GCA_018398815.1 Conus ventricosus | reverse complement strand
CTTTTTAGAGCCAATACAGTGAATTTGTTGGTGGTTTCAGCTCGACTTGTGGGTGTATCAGAAGCCAACTTTTTAGAGCAATCACAGTGTCGGTGACATTTCTCATGCACTCCTGCTTTGTAAAACCATACAACAAACTGTCATCAGAAAAAGCTTGGGATATGTCCTTCCATGCTTAGCTTGGCAAACACAGGTTCATCAGTTTTGTGAACAAGCGAGGAGCTGAAGCAAGGCCATTGGGCACAGCTGTATATTCATAATGCTGGCCTCTCCAGACAAATCTGAGCAGTTTCCAGAAATCTGGGTGAATGTCTATGGAATAGTAGGCATCTTTGAGGTCATATGAGCTCATGTTAATAGTCTCTCTGAACAAGTGATAAAGCAGTGGTCTGTGTTTCCATTTTAAAATGGTGGTAGGTGACTTCTTCATTCAGTCTCTTTAGTTTAAAAATCATCCTGGGGATCCATCTTTCTTTTTCCTAGTGAAAATTGGAGAAACAACTTCACCTTTTCCTTTCTCACATGCCCTTATCACTCCCTTAGATAGAAGTTTTGATGTCCACTGTCGTTATAGTACTTTCACTGTCATTGAAAGGATTTGTATGGGACACTGTCAGTCTGCTCCGCCGAGTGTCTGGGTGACAGTCAAACTGAATTTTTACACCTGAGACAGTGCTAAAATATCTGGATCAGAGGTGATCTTGAACCAAGAATGCATGAATTCCTTAATTCTGCCTGCTTGGAACATGGCAGCTTCACATTCAAGAAGAGTAGTAAATTGGTAACAAAGCCAAAAAATCACTCACCTCCACTACTGAAAGTAGGCGGTAGTGGGCCTGACTTACTGTCTCAGCCCCTCTGTTGTTGTGAAATCGTCTCTGGCCCCTGAACGGCCTGTGGGCGTGTCTGAGGTTTTGATGGCTCTGTCCTAAAAAAGACTTCTGTCTCTCATCAAATTCTGTTGGTTTCCACCAAAACGGTTCTCATGTGCAAAAGCAGCCCCGGTCTGTCCATTTCTTGATGTTTTTCAATGTGTTTGGCAAATCATCGCCAAACAACGAGCCGGTGATTGGCACAGATTCGTCACAGATTTTTGCGATGTGTTTGTTGACAAATGGCCTTATGTCAGCTTGCCTACGGAGAGAAATTTCCCTGCTCGTGTGGCCCAATAAACCAATCGCGTCAGTGCACTGCCTGAGTTCTTCCGCGCAAACGCTGTGCGTGTCCACCGTAAGCAAGGCATTCGCTGTTCGCATCACTGCAATGGCGGCTTTAAAGTGATGGCGCGTTGAATGTGTGACATTTTCAGGTCAGATTTTCGAGCATGAGGTGGAATCTTGGTCCACACTTCCCGTATGGTCATGTCGGGGCATTTTCGGGTCTATTGTAAGTTTCAAAGCGTTTCTTCAAACTTCATCTGAGAGTTTGCCTTGGAATCTTTTGTTTACAACCCCTGCCAATTTTTCAAACCAACTTCTCACGCACTGTCTCCTCAGTTCTGTATTCATTTTCAATATCCAAACAGTGTTAGATGATTCCCCACTTTGTCCTTTTTGAGTCTGGTCTTGCAACACTGATTTGAGGAGATTTTCTTCCTCTTCATCAGTGTCTTCGTCCTCATGAAGGCTGAGGAATCGCATTCTGTGGGGTCTTCGTTGCGCGCTTTTTTGCGCGGAATCTCAACACCTTTGTCTGCGCCGACTGCTTGTCCCTCTTATGGCGGTCAAGAGCGCCTGAATCAACTCGACTTCTGAGAGAGTGGAATTGTTGTTGCCATTTGGCATCCAAATTCATAATGAGCTTTCTTATATATCACAAGAATTGGCAGACTGGGAACTGCCCTCGTGTTTGGGTTATGGTCTGAACTAGACATGACTGGCACTGGAAGGCTTGTTGGTGTTAGTGCCGAACTGAAAGCGGCTGCTCGGCGCCAAGACTGAGCGCGGCAAACAATCTGATGTTTTATCGAAGCCACTGAAAGGGCTTTCACAACTTTAAATATATTTATCTTAATGATGAAAAGGAGAAAAATGTTTTCACTGACTGTTTCTTTGTCTTGTCTGAGAGAAAAATTTGTTTCCCAAGGCACCCTCACTAGGCCTAGATTAAATACACCCAAAATCGTAGGTGTGTCCTCCCACCTGGTTTGGTATGTTCTTGCCACATACTGAGTATGTTCCCGCGCACAGCATCCTCATTGTGAAGGGGATGAACCACTCGCTTGTGTGAGAATAATTCAATATATGTGCATGTCTAATGTTAGATTATTTGGTGTACATGATTTTGTTTGCATTTTTCAGGATGAGAAATTTTACAGAAATTTGTTAGAGAAATTAGCTGTAGTTTATGAGTGAGTTAAGATGTCACATTTGTAGTGTCTTTGTTATTTATAATGATATTCAGTAATGAAAAAAAAAAAAGAAGCCTTGCAGACGCAGAGGGTGTGTTTAAAGAGGACCGGATGTCTTGAACGAAAATAGAATTGTCTTTATATTGGTATGTTGTCAGGTAGGTGCTATTGCTAACAGAGTTGCATTGATGCACCCAGACTGTTGTCAGGTAGTTGTTACGCTAGAAAAGGTATAGTTGATGCATCAGATGTTGTCAGTTAGCTACTTTCTACTATTACTTGGGTGAAACTTTTAAGGCCATGGACGGAAATCCAATCAAAAATGACTTTCAGTGTTGACGGTTACTTCCGTAAGTTTTCACAAACCAAACCAAACCCCAACAAAAAACATGATTTATCTGGTTCCGATTTTGTGTTCGATTCCAAGCGTTCTATTTCCTTAGCGGAAGTAGCTGTTTCTGATATTTTGGCTGTCTTAAGGCTAACACTGGCTTGTTTGGCTGACAACAAAGTTTGCAACAGTGCTCGGGGAAATTCAGTAGTCATTGGCTTTTTTGAAAAGAAGGAGATTCCAGTCGCATGCATCGCGGCCATAATTGGCAAACAAAATGGAGGGGCAATGGCTTAAACGCAATGATGATGAACGGCACTGAATATCGCAAGGGTGCAAGAAAGTGAATGTGGCCGGCAGGTGTTTCTGTATCGTTTTCTGTATCTTTGCTGAAAAACGATCAGTTACGCAGCGATTGGAAAAAAGAAACCTCAAGCCATGCTGATCCCAGATGATTTACTTTGAACACCAGTCTCGATTTAAATAGTAAATAAGTGACCATTTATAACAATTTGTGAGGGAATTTTGCTGCTTTTTGGAATGTTTGAATATCAATTCAAGTGGGTGGAGCAAAATTTCCTGTTTGTGTTTTTATTATTTGGTTAATTTTCTACACTTTTTCGACTCGGGTAAACTTTCTGAGCTTGTACAATAAGCCCTACTGTTATTTTATCCATTTAAATGCATTTGGAACATAAAAGGTCTAACAGTATACTCACCAAAAAGTCCTGTTTAAGGTTAAGTTTTTACTGCTGAAAGAAATCATGTTACAATCAAGCTTTTTTGGTGCAGGAGAGCCCTAACGAAATTGGCCTAAACAAAATGGAAAATTCAATTTCGCCCCAGGGGGATTCGCCCCCTGAGACCCCAAGCGGCGCTGCCCTTGTACCCCACTGGGCCAATGGCGGCCCTGGACCCTGGCCGTTTTTTGTCAAATCAAGTTTTGTAGGGTTTCACTCATGCAATATATTTTTTCATGCACCTGACTGTTGTCAGTTTAGTTGCTATACTAATACCAGTAGTCTGATGCCACCAGCTGTTGTCAGTTAGGTGCTATGCCTTATAGAGTAGTTACCATGGTGCACCAGATGTTGCTAGTTGTAGCTATGAGTATTAGAGTTTTCTGGTGCCACCAGACTTGTCAGTATGGCTATGCTAATGGGTTTCTTGGTGCACCAGTGTAGTTAGTTGCGATGCTAATATAAGATGCGTGATGCACCAGACTGTTGTCAGTAGTTGGTATGTGATAGAGTTTTCTTGGTGCACAGACTGTTGTTCAGTTGCTAGCTAATATTGGAGTCGTGATGCACCAGACTGTTGTCCAGCTAGTTGCACCTATGTAATCGAGTTTTCTTGGTGCACCGACTGTGGTAGTTGCTATGTAATTTAGGATTCGTGACGCCCAGACTGTTCTCTGCTAGTTGCTATGCTATGGTAGTTTCATGGTGCACAGATGTTGTCCAGTTGCTATGTTAATTGTCATGTGAGTAGCCTCACATCAAGGCAGTGAGCACCATCCATGTAGTTAGTGATTTGAATATTTCCCGGTGCCTCAATTAAGGAAGATATTCATGTGGCTAGGACTTAGTGTAGCGGGCGGTCCCCCAAAATATCACTTGTGAGTATGACTCCTTTCAGGAACAAATGTGGTCATTGGGGTGAAAGTGACCACTGTAGTTGATAGTTAACAAGGGTGGGAAGGTAATGGTGCTGGTTCAATGTGTTTTGAACATGAGTATGCACTCACTCGGAAGAGGGAGGGAAAGAGTCAGTTTTACAGCAGATGGCCTAGAGACTCGAACCTGTCAGGAAGGTTGGTCCTCTTTGCTGACCAGTCATTCCAGAGTGAGCGGATAGATCGGTGGGGCACCGCTACAGGGGGGAAAACTTAAGAGAGAGAAAGAATTCATATGATGAATTGGGAAGCAGGTTACTGACACGAACCTTATTCGTGTTTCATTGCCCTTACCTGCACCGTCACCTTAACCTGGCCCTTCACCTTCCTCTTTCACCCGGAGGGTGGTTGTAGATGGCCATGGTGTGGGGAGGAACACACTGGTAGTTAGCCCAGCTTGGTACCAACTCCAGGGAGAGGAGTTGAACGCTCGTGTTTCAGAGACCGAAGGACTCCAGGAAGAGAAGCAGTCGGACTCGTATCTCCAGGACAGGGACATTCGTTAGGGAGGCAGTATATTGTCTCAGGAGAGACAGGGAATTGAGAAAGCGGAGAGCTTTTTACTTGAGGAGGAGGTCCTTCAGAATGATTACGGGAGTTATGTATTCCTCCTGGTCCGGATTTTTGGGATTAAGGATGTGAAGGCCTCGGCTTTATCGAAGCGGAACTAGATTATTTTATCTTCAGTGTGAGGAGAGATACATGTGTGAAGATGGTTTTTTCTCTCCCCCAGTGTAAGAGAGATCCAATGTGGGAAGATTGATTTGTCTCCGACGTGAGGAGAGATAATGTGTGCAGATTTATTTGTCTTCCAGTGTGGAGAGAGAACAGATGGTAAACTCTGTTTACCAGTGGATGATGTGTTCACAATTGAATAATTGTTTTCCTGAAAGGAGAGGGGGAGAGAAAACATTCGTATGCTAGTGCGCCTTTGGTTGTTTGGAAAGGATTGCGTGTGCGTATGGAGTTAAGTGCTGTCTGAATGCGGATATGCAAGAGTGACAGTGTGACAGTGGTGACCCCGACTCAGTTTCACGGCTTGCTGCCGTTTGTTTCCCGGAAAAAAAAAAAAAAAAGGAAAAAAAAAAGGATTTCTATTGTGCCTCAAGGGGTTTGGAGGGAAGAGAAAAAAAGGATTTCTATTTGTGCCCTCATGGGTTTGGAGGAAGGATAATAAAAGAAATTAGTTGATTTATTGATTGTGTATAATATTGCATTTGTTGTTTGTTTTTGCTATTTCTTATGTGTTTTGGCGTGGTTGACATTTCTTTTGGTTGTATACTCCGTTACGGGTTTTTTTTTTTTGGTAGGATTTCTTTTTGCCCTTCCCCACTCAGGGACGTATAGCCTCACTCCTCGTGCTTCGAAAATGGAGCAAGGGTGCAGGGCGTTGAGGGTGTCGTTTTCTTCCCCTAGAGGATTTAGAATTTTTGTGCCTTTTCCCAGGGTTGATTGCCCCAACCTTTTTCTTACTGCGTTTGCAGGGGGACATGGCGTTGGGAGTCCTAGACTTTCTTCTCATTAAATATCTATTTCTTTCGCTTGCCTATTGTTTCAGTTTTTGATTTTTCCCCTTGCCTCGAGTGTGGGATCAACTCTCCTCGTTCCGCTAATAGTGTAGGTGGTGGGAGTTTGATTACCGCTCAACCCAATAATAACTTCTTATCTTTTGATCATTTTTTTTTTCTGGGTGTGGTGCGAGATTTTCTTTGAGTTTGAGTGAATGTGAATTTATTAATTGATTGATTTAGTATTTTGCAGTATTGCTGTGTGTTGGTGTATATGTGAGTGATTGTTTTTCCGTCTCCTGTTTCAGGGAGACAGTGACCACAGGGTTGCTGTCTGTGGGCTTCTTTTGCTTTTCTTGATTTTGTCACTTATTCGGTCTGTGTATCCTATCGTCAGTTCCTTTTCACCCTTTTTCAAAAACCTCTTATACCTTCTCCTCAATAGGCTCTATTAGTTTTCTTTTCAACATTTTCATCGTTAGGTAGGATTTCGCTAATTTGTGTTTCTTCCCTCTTTTTTGAGTTGTTTGTGCTTCCATCTTTGTTTTGTAACCTTTATAGTCATTTTTTGTTTTAAGGCGGTACATTTGTTTTGTAAATTCATTTGAAATTAGTAAGAAAGAAAAGATGACAACAAGTAATTTAAGAACTAAAACTTTATACAAAGAATGATTTTCAGAAAACTTTATTGTGTTTATTTTTTTTTTTTCTTTAGGAAAAAAGTTTGTATTTAAACTTCATTTTGTTGTGTAAATTCCAACTTGATACACAGTTGGCAAATTATTTTTGGAAAAATTCCTGTTCTTGGATTTTCATATCTACACCTGTTTCTTAGTAAGTGGTTTTTTGCGTTTACACGGAAATGAATTTTGTATTAGTATATACTATAATTACGGTTTTGTGAAACATTAACTATCAATCATATATGCTTTTTTTTATTCATAGTCGAGATTGTTGGTGTTTTATATCTGACGATTCTTTATGGATGATTTTGATAAAGATGTTAAACCAAGCGGAACGCTTGGGTTTTGAGGGGAGAAAACTTACTTAACTAAGTGCAAACAATGTACAGATAGGGCAGACAGGCTAAAGAGAGAGGGAAGAAATAGACTACAGAGGGAAGTGAAGCTTGAAGAAAATAGATTAACAGCGGGAAGCTTGAAGAAATAGACTACAGAGGAAAGCTGACGCTGAAGCTGAAGACCCTTAGACTACAGAGGGAAGCTGAAGCTGAGAAAATAGACTACAGAGGAATTTAAGTTGAAACCAGTTTAGGATTAGAGGACGATGCTGCGATTAGAAGATTCCGCCCCCCCCCCCCTGAGAGAATCCTCCACCAGTTGCTGGTTCCGCAAGGCACCTCAACCAAACGCGGCCTCTTATTCCAAAGCTGCCGCTATTAGTGGAAAAAAACGGATGACATTGAATAGTTTTCCTTTTCCGATTTGGAAGTCTTGCACTTCTGGTGGTGGCCAAAGGTAAAAGTGGAATTGTTATTGGTCGTTGTTTTAAGGTTGCGCTTTGGACATTGTACACTCACTGCAGCGACAAAATTTAACTTGGGGATCAGTTGAAAGAAGAACTCTCAAGAAAATTCAATGTTCTTGCTGATCGTTTTCACGAACGTTTCCGTTCTAGTGCGCCCTGAAAAAGGGAATCGTTTCTTCGTTTGGATCCGTATGAGTTCATTGTTTGGGATCGATGGATCGATTTGTCTAAAACCGAACAAACTTTTCAGCACTGCGAGATCGCACTTCCTTAGAGAACAATTTTCCCGAGCGTGAGCAAGATCTGGCCACTTTCTTAAGAAGGCCAATTTGAAACGGGTGGGAAATGTGTCCGATGGTGATCCGTATTGTATCGCTCACAAGATAAGGGCGTGGCTAGGAAAGGAGAATTTTCCATCTTTGCGTCTCATGCGTCAGGTACTATCCTCCATCGGACAGGGAAGATTACAGGAAAGGAATCGTGGGTCTTTTTTGAGGCCTCAAGGCTATTACCTATCTAGGAACGGCAGGGATCTTTCCGCGGTTCGAGTGACTTTGTCAGTACCAGTAGTCACCGCCGGAAAGACCGTTATTCTCGCAAACGTTTTCCGAGGTCTGTGGAAAACGACCCACCCCACGTAGACCTTTTGGGCAGTTCGTGGCCTGATCTCAGAAAGAGTTCACAAAATCAGTCAGACTGCGATCAGGACAATGCGCTGTTTCTTTTGTGATGGCCAAGTTCCCATCTGAAACAGAATGGCCCTTTCAGACCGGGTGATTCCAAACCGCATTAGTTCCACTGATTGTGAGAAGGTTGTTTTTGGCACCAGATCTATCTGTTGCTGGACTTGGTGTTTATAAAACGGAGCTCATCAATGGATTTCTAGGTTCGGTTTTGCGAGGACACTGGGTGCACCACGGCTGGTGTACGGGAAATTTTCGTGGTCAAGCCAGTATCTCAACCCTGTCCAAAAAGTGTTGGTCGTGTGGAGGCAAGATTTGAACGTTTCCGCTGGCGAAACATTTCCAGTCGATACACCGTACTATCGGTTTCTGACCGCCTGTGTCATTGATAACCCAGTCTGCGACTTGATTCGTGGCAATTTGCAGGTGTCGCTAAGTACATGGTGGTGCTGGAAGGATCGTTTGTTCTTGTCTGTGATGTATTGTAACTGCGTCTAGAGCAGGGAACGGCTACAAAGCCCGCTAAAAGTCTCAAAACTGGATGAACTCTGATTACCCCAGATGATTTAAATGGAAATGCAGGGAAAGACGAGACGCTGAGACAATACTTTCTGCCTGTAAACAGACTTGTCACTGACGTACAAACGGACAAACACCAACAGTACATACTGGACTTAATTCTTACCGGTGTGTTCCTGGGACAGGACAAACAGAAGGTTGTGGTTCCAAAACCACTTAGTAGTAAAACAGTGTTGCACACGGCTCCTGATGCATTGTTGCGGTCATGTGGGGATCCAAACAGGACCATTAAAGAGAGTTCCTTGTCTTCTTTTTTTGGCCGGGTGTCACAAAGGAGTTTACGAAAGACCTGCGCTCATGTGACATCTGCAAAGAGGACATTCAGAAAGGCTGCGGCCCTTGTGCTCCTTTGCACAAAATGCCCTCACATTTCCGTTCCTTTCGGACAGGTTGGCTATTGATCTGGTTGGTACCTTTACACTGTCTTCTTCGGATATCGCTCTATCTTGATTTGGTGGATACGGCGACAAGGTATCCAGAAGCGATTCCACTGAAAGAAAAATTGGATAAGTATCTGTGCTGAAGCCTTTACTTGCAGAATTTTTCCAGAGTGGGTCTTTCAGACGAAATTCTCTCGGATGTGGAACGCATTATTTCTGCTCTCATGAGAGAAATGTAACCCAGACCTGTTGTCCATTTCTTTCCATTTCAACACGCCATATATCCCCATCTCGAATTTCATGGTTGAACGTTTCAATGGCAACGTTGAAGTCCTTGTGAGAAAGGTTGTGCAAGGCAAGAGCCCAGGATGGATCGGTTCATACCGGCTTTGCTTTTTGCATACAGGGAAATGCCCGAACGAACACGCTGGGATTCTCTCCATTTGAGCTTTCTTTTTCGGACACTCACCAAAGGGGTCCTTTGGATGCTGTTGATGACACAATGGACGGGAAAAGACGGACATACCTGACAGTAAATACTGTTGACCAATACGTGTATGAAAATGATAAATCGTTTTTTGAAAGGAAGCATGTGAGCTTGCTCAACAGTCCAGTGAATAGAAAAGGCTTTTTTTATGTGGTCACAAGGTCTTTGAGACAGAAAGCAAAGGCCCGTTCCTTCTGTGTAGGGGAATAAAGTCCTGGTGCCTCTAACTGATGAACATAACAAGCTTCGTGGTTATGTGGAAGGGTCTTTTCAGGTGGTTCGATAAACTTTCTGAAGTAATTTATAAGATCAAACTGGCCAAACCTGCGAAGGTATTTTCATAGTTTGAACATGTTGAAGAAGTTGTTGAGTACAAATGTTATGCCATTCACCAAGTCTGTTGAGTGATATGTCTGTGTCAGAAAACTGTTGTTACATGAAGACATTATCCCCCAGTGATGACTTTGTTCTACCCAATGTAACGTACAGGGACAGATCAAAGGTTCTGAAAAACAGCAAATGATGTAGGAGTTGTTAACATCTACCAGTGCAGTGATGTTGTACCCGTCCTATTTGTTATCCCCCCCCAAAGGTGCAACTATGGGATGTGGTTCTGTCGAATGCTTTGTCTACAAGGTCACACATAACCCAGCTCAAAGACATTTTGACAAAGACCTATCAGGGATGTGTTGCGGATACCCCAGGTACCGTAACTGGTTATTGAAACCCTATAGTATTCAGTTAACTTCTGAAATACCAGTGCGAACCAGACCATACCCCCTCCCATTTTCAAAAAAAGAGGTGGTTGAGAGAGATATTATCAATGTAATAATGCTGCGTTTTAAAAGGATGATAGAACTTCCTACTTCTCGTTACAGCTCACCAGTGGTATTGGGGAAGTACCTGATGGATCGGTGCGTTTCTGCACGATTACAGAAAAGTAAATACAGATCATCTGTGTTCGATGCGGCGCCTATCCCAGACATTGAAGAACTTTGTGTCAGTGCAGAAGGAAAACTATTTTGTGAAGTGTACTTGACTAAAGGAATTCCCGTTTACTGTTGAACCAGTGCCTGAAACACCATGTCATGGCAGATTTGTTGTCACGTGCGTGTACTATTCATGGACAAAGTCACTGTCTTCAAGGGCTAAGACTATTCTGTTGTTTGTCTGTCTTAATGATTCGGTGTGATCACATTTGACTGTGCATGTCTGTACTGACGATTTACAATCAAGTAAGTATTTATGCATAATTTGCTTATTGAAGTGATATATGTTTTGCAGCCAAACAACTACTTGAAGTTGATGTAGATTACATATTTATTCTTGATAAACAATGTTAAAAATCAGTACTATTTATGTCTAATTTGCTTGTGAGATGATATACGATTGATGTGTGATGAGCAAATAAATCTTTAGAAATTTATTATTACACATGTTTTGATTGTGCAATGAGACAAACCTTGTTTCATTTGTCATTGTATACAATGGGAAGCATGTGAATTTTTCAATGGACTATAACAGTACATGTGGGGATAAAAGAAACTATGTTTAATTTGTTTATTTTGTTTACATGTCTATTGAGAAACATTCACACTTGGAAGTATTTCTCAATTTTCATTGAGGGTTTTGAAACACAGGTATGTGAGACACAGATCAAGGGAAAATATGTGCTTCAATCTTACCATAATAAAACACAATTGTACTTTGAATTGTTAATATCCCTAGTTGTTTATCCTTGTAATTTGTGAAATGTTTTTGTGAGATGTGGGTGATCAATTAAGAATTTTTTTTTTTTTAGAAAGACTGAAAGTTTGAAATTTGTATTTATGGTGGATCATGATGATGAGTCTATACGTTGCTTATTAATTTGGTGAATCATGTGTGAGGATCCACATTTGAGATTCATGCTGAGATGTGTTTAAGTGACGTTGTAGGTCCTTTTTAAAAATTGTTCTGGAGGAAAATTTTTTCATCAGGATGGGGGGGGTTGTCTGTCATGATGTGTAGCCTCACATTCAAGGATGTGCGCTCCATCACAGGATAGTTAGTGATATGAGACTCAGTTCCCCGTGCCACAAATAAAGGAAGAATATTCATTGTGGGCTTGACTGTGTATGGGCCCGCCCTAAATAATGAGTGAGTATGACTCATCAAGGAAACTTATGTGGTCATAGGGTTGAAGTGACCCAGCTGAGTGATAGTTTTTTAACACGGGCTGTAAGGTAAGGTGCTGGTCATGTTTGTGATTTTGAACACTGAGTATGCACTCACCCAGGGAAGGGAGGAAAGTGTCAGTTTTAACAGCTGATGGTAGAGACTCGAACCTGTCGGACGGTTGGTCCTCTTTGCTGGACAGTCATTACCAGGGAGCGATCGATCGTTGGGGAAAGCTACAGGGGGTAAATTAATGAAGAGCGACAAGACTTCATCTGTTGAATTGGGAAGCAGGTTACTGTACACTGAACCTTATTCGTGTTTTCAGCCCTTACCCTTCACCCGTCACCTTTTTTACCCTTCGCCCTTCCACCCTTCCTCTTTCACCCCGTCGGTGGTAGAAGATGGCCATGGTGTGGGGAACACATGGTAGTTTCAGCCCCAGCAGGTACCAACTCCAGGGAGAGGAGTTGAAGCTCGTCGTTTCGCAAGAGAAAGAAGGACTCCAGGAAGAGAAGTCGAGGACTCGTATCTCAGGACAGGAGAATTCGAGAGGGGCTGTCTATTGTCTCAGAGAGAAACAGGGAATTGAGATAAGCGGAGAAGAAGAGAGCTTTTATTGAGGCAGGCGGTCCTCCGTGATTACGGAGTTATGTCTTCTCCTTGGTCGGATTTTTTGGATAAAGGAATGTGAAGGCCACGGCTTTAATAGAACGGAACTAGAGTATTTTAATCTCTCAGTGTGAGGGAGGATACCATGTGTGAGACTGGTTTTTCTTCAGTGTAAGAGAGATACATGTGGAAGATTTTGATTTGTCTCCCGAGTGAGGAGAGTACATGTGTGCAGATTTCTTTGTCTATCTGTGTTGGAAGAGGAGATACAGAGGTAAATTGTTACAAGTGGATGATGTGCTTTAGTACAGTGTTTTCCTGAAGGGAGCGGGGAGAAGAAAACCATTCGGTAGGTGCGCTTTTGGTTGTTTGGAAAGATTGCGTGTGCGTCTGGAGTAAATGCTGTCATGAATTGTTGTTGGGGGATATGAAGGTGCCAGTGTGACACTATATATAGGATTCGTGATGCACCCGACTGTTTGTCAAGTTAGTGGCCTCTGCTAATAGGTTTTCCTTGGTGCACCCGATGTTGTCAGTTTGCTATGCTAATATAGGATTCGGATGCAAGACTGTTGTCAGTTCAGTTGCTTGCTAATTAAGTTGTCTTCATGTACAGATGTTGTCAGTTGGTTGCTCTGTAATAGTGTTTTCTTGATGCACCAGACTGTGTCATGTGTTGCTCTGCTAATAGAGTTTTCTTGAGCCCCAGCTGTTGCCAGTTAGATGCACATGCGAATATAGTGTTCATGATGCGTCCAGGAACTGTTGTAGTTGGTTGCTCTGCTAATAGAGTTTTTTTCTATGATGCACCAGACTGTTGTTCAGTTAGTTTGCTCTGCCTAATAGAGTTTTCTTGATGCACCAGGATGTTGTCAGTTAGTTGCTTGCTAATAGAGTTTTCTTGATTGTTACAGACTTGATTGTCAGTTAGTTGCTGCTATAGAGTTTTCTTGATGCACTAGATGTTGCCAGTTAGTGAATGCCATGCAAATGTGTGTTTTTTTTGAGTAGATGTTGTCCAATAATTGTTTACACTAATACCCAGTATTGTTGATGCCCCCGATTCGTCAATTAGATGCTTATGATATTAAAGTTTTTTTGATTGAACCAGACTGATGTCAATTAGTTTGGACTGTTGTCAGTTAATTGCTAAGCTATGGAGTTTTCTTGATACACCATACTGTTGAGTTAATTGCTAAAGCTATTACGTTGTGTTGATGCTCCCTGTTGTTGTTCAGTTAGTTGCTGTGCTCATAAGAGTTTTCTTATGCACCAGACTGTTGTCAGTTAGTTGCTGTGCTAATAAGACGTTTTCTTAACCCTCTTTTGCATTGCAATTACCTCTTAGCTAGTTACGCGAAAAAAACCGTCGGCAAGGTAAGTAATCCGTAATTTGAACATGGTTCCCAATTAAAAATTAAGTTAAAGAGAGGTAAAGGAATATAGTTCAAATGAAATAATTTGTAAACAGTCTCGAATATATCTGGTGCTAATCATAAGTTTGAAGAATATCACATGAGCCATTATCGGGGGGAAAAAAAAAAAATTTCTTCAGAATTCTTCCGAATTCATAGGGCTACCTGACACCATCCAGTCGAAATCTAGGTCACTCTAAGCTTCATTACAGCACTTTCCTAAGTGTTTATGCTACATTAAAATACTCAGTATCTTTCACACTAGATCTCGTTACTGGACGGCAGAGAATCATGTTAGCGATGGCGCGAAAATTAAAACAGCATTTCGACACAAAACTTTAAAATTGTTAGCTCGAGAGTAACTACGGCCACGTATCGATCACGGTTTTTTGCTACCGGCAGTAGATGGCCACAGAAGAAGGAAGTCACGTTCTCGCGAGACTTCCTTTTTACGAGGAATATGGCCGGCGCCCATTGTTGCCACGTAGATTTCGGGCGCTTGGGGGCGTCAGCGTTGTGGCTGTGGGACTTCGGCCGGGCGCTGCGGGCGCTCTACTGTTAAGAGGGTTAATTGCACCAGACTGTTGTCAGTTAGTTGCTGTGCTAATAAGAGTTTTCCTTACTGCACAGATGTTGTCAGTTCGTTGCTGTGCTAGTAAGAGTTTCTTAATGCACCAGATGTTGTCAGTTAGTTGCAGTGCTATTATAAGGAGTTTTCTTAATTGCACCAGATGTTGTTCCAGTTAGTAGGCCATGCTTTCTTAATGCACCCAGGACCTTTGTCGGTTATTTGTTATGCTATATATAGATATCAGACTGTTTTCAGTTTGTTATTGTGGTAATGTACTCGCACGACCCGCAATAGGACCAAGGACAGCGACAGCAGCCACACCACACGCAGCACGCACGTGACATGCACGACGAAAAAAAAAAGAGAAAATAACATATGTCGTTATTTAGAAAAGTGATACCATTGAATTGTGTTTCAGCTCGTAGTCGCAACAGAAGAGGGTTGGGGGAGAGGAGCTGGTAGTGTCGTGGTGCATGAAGTCTGACTTGTTATGCTGAGGAACTGACCAGTGCATGTCGATCTTTGTCTGTAAAGGTGGTGTGATTAAGTGTTGAGTGCTGTGTGTGTGTGTGTGTGTGTTTGTGATGTGTGTGTAGTGCGCGCAGCGCGCACGCATGTGTGTACAAGTGTTGCTTTAGTGTATGTTTGTTTCAAGGAACGTGTACAGGAAAAAATTGGGGTGCGGATACGAGGTTTTCAACAAGCTTGTCAATTGTCGATCTTGCAACCTTTGCATTTTATTGACCTTTCTGTAGGTGCATGATTATGATCGCGGTGATACTGTATCTTCAACAGTTTTTCTCTTATTGCTTTATAGAAAAAAATATGGGTTTACGAACAATATTATCTCTTGTATTCTATCCCGCACTTGTATTATTTATGGTTATCAGTGTAGGCAGATTTGCCTATAGGTGAAACACTTGTCCGGAAAGGCTGGAAACCGGGAATTGAATTGCTTTTGTTCATAGATCTAGAAATACGAAATGTTCTGGTCGTTTTATTTTCCACCATTTTTGTAAAACTGCATCCTGGCTCACTCTGTGTGATCAGGTTTTTTTTTCTAAGTGATCATTCCTTTGTCATTTTGCTGGTATAAAAAAATGGAAATTGTGCGAATGTGCTTTGACAGTGGTCATGATACGTTTATTGAGCCTAATGAAGATCATCTGCGATTGATGTCGTGTGCAGACATGTTTCGTTTCTATGCCCTCACACAGCGATGGATTTCTTTGGCTAATCATCGGAAGAAGCCTCTTCTCCCATTACTAATTTATATTAACTACAGTCAAACAAGGTCTTTCTGATGCAATTACTTTCAACCTGATTCATCAGCATACTTTGGCATAGACGCATGCTCTTCACCAATACTTTCAATGTTTCTGGGTGTTGTCAAAACATTTTACACAGCTGGACGTCATTTTGTGCACAGTCGTTTGCAAGATTGTCATGTTGGTCAGATTTTATAGGATCTGCACGTGGAAATTACACTCACGTAGTTGGCTAGAAATTTTGTTCTGATTTTTCCCTTTTCTTTTGTTCGTTGTATTTTTCCCTGATCATAGGAACAAAATTCAGAGAGAAATATATGGGTAAAAACTCAGTTTCTGCGTTACATGTTCCCAAAAAGAGGGGAAAAAAAAAGAAAGAAAGTAAAGAAAAAAAATGTTAAATGTATTTTCTGGTTGGGATGGGAATAGCTCGGTTGGTAGAGGTGGAACTTGTATATCTTACTGATCCTGGGGTTGGGGGTTCATATCTCACAGACCGTTGTGTACAGGGGATTTTTACCTTGTGTGTTACCTTGGTTTGACCTCCATTTCCCTGATAGTCCTTCGAATGAGACTATAACACGAGGTTTTCGGTCTTATGAACGCAGAATCATATCTTGCACAGAGGGAAAAATGCCATCACCAACTTTCAGACGAGAAAGCAGTGTGGCTGTGGATTATGCAGATACGTTATACACAGCATGCCTCTCTGTAGTGAAAATTGAAAGAATGAAAGAAGTTGTTAAATTGATTAATGATATCGGACTGAATGGACATGGGGAAGGGAAACGACTGAATGACGGCCCGAGGCTGCTTTAAGTGGCTGTACCCATGGTAAAAAGGTTAGCCTTTATGTAAACGAGAATGAGATTGGATGGTGCTTAGAGCGTGGTTCTGGCAGGGATAGGGTACTGCGTACTCTTATGTAATTTTTTATATATTGTATATCCTAACAAATACAATACAGTAATTGAGCTTTTATTACGTTAGTAAATGTTAGGACAGGCCACTTTAACTGGGCAGTTTGTGATTCCTGGTTCTTTATTATGAGACAAAGCGCAGTTGGTTAATTTAGAAGAGAATGAACAAATATTGTTTCAGTCTAAAAATTTTTTAAAACAATCTGTTTTATTTGACAGCTGTCATCTTGATTTATATTGGCAATGGCAGTATGCCCACAGATCTTACAACTGTTATTTTTCATGCCTGTTATATGATAAACCAGGAGATTGTGTTGTATCTTTAAACTTGTACACCTTGTGTTATTTAAAACAACTATATATAATGTTTATTAGTATCTATTTCATTAAAAGTAAGCAAAAATCTATACATTTCACCATGGGTCATTTATTTTTGCTTCCCACTAGGAAATTAATTGTGCCCAGATTTAATAATTTCATTTTCTTAGTAGCTTTATTGAAATTTTGTCAGGACTAGTACAAAATATAACATGTGCATGTGTGTGTGTGGTATGTGTCGGTGTGTGTGCGTGTGTGGGTCACTGTGTGTGTTTTGTCAAGCTTTAAGTCCAAGTATAAGCTTTATAACTCTTAACTGTTTAGGTCACTGACCAACTCACCTACTGCTGTTTGCCAGTAATCTGCACCAACCAACATGACTCCCCACCTTCCTTTTGAGGTACAGGGTTTGCTGGTGACTGGTGGAATTAATTTATTAAACAAGACCAGCCAAGTTCTTGGTTGAAGTTGAAAAAAAGGTTAGTTTTCCATGCAATGAGTTCTTCTTAATCAGGTGTATACAATTCGGTGGTCACTACTAAACAATTTCTTGAGTTCAAACTGCAAGCTGTCTAATAGATTCCGAAAAGGGTTAAATACAAATTACAGTCAGCAAAAATTATGCTTCTCCAGCTTCTTGAATTTTAGTGAACTCCATGTATACAGGTCAGTAACATTCATGTCAGTTTTAATGGTGTCTGGTGGACTGCATGATGAAAAGGAGGTAGGTGTTACAAAGGCCTAGATTTGTTTTTTCTTTGAAAACGAATTTCAAAACTTGGCACAGGTGAAGTCAAAAGTTGATGGTGTCATTGAGTTCTCTTCAGAGTCAGAAAAGTAATTTTTACGCAAACATAGTTATTACAGCTTCTGCTCAAGTAAATTTTCTTATCATCATTGTCACCAGAATCATCTGCTGATAATTATGTGATACTGAAAATTATTGTTATACAGTTTAGAAAGTTTGTAGCCAAGTGGTTAGGTCAGGTTTTTTGTTGTTTAAGTTGATTCTTGTACATTTTTTTTCATGTTGTTTTAATGGGAACGCAAGAAGAAAAAAAAAAATCCAATAATTAACCATTAATACTCGTACGAGAACGTTTATACATGATCACATCATTTTAACTCTCTGATAATTTATTGCATGGGGCCGCTTTTGTATGGTAGTTTGCATTAATTTCATCTCCCCAGGGACATGTATTTTCGCCATTTTATTTCTGTAGTCAAGGTCTTGAAAAACATGTTTAAGCACTTTTTTAGTTGTATTGATATAATTTATATTTGATAATGTTTTCCCATTGACAAGTATCAGACTACATATCATTGGTTTTTGTTTTTTTTGTCAGTGCCCTATAAAAGGTAGTGATGAAATTGAAACCTTTTGGCTTGTGACAAAATTTTGTTGTTTTCAGTAATTGCATTACATTCAGAAAAATATTTGTTACCGAATTCAATGGATATTTTAACTGGAACCATTTCACTTTAATTTTTGTTTCTTTAATTTTCGTAATCCTTTTAAACACTTCCATCCCAGTAATACTTTATCCATTTAATGACTTCCATTCAGTTATGAAGGACATTGTTTCCTTTTGACATTTATACATTAATGTTGAAAAACTTCATTGGCTTCCATCATTATATTCATTAATAAATGTGTATTCCTCTTGTAAACACTACCAAAGTTTTGGAGTGCTTAAAGTTCTGTCATACCATGTTATATCTAATTTTAATTGTTATTTTTTGCGGTCTTTGATCGATGCATGCAACTGTATATAATGTTGAATATGGACCTGAAATTCCTCTTCTTTAATGGTGGCTAACAAATTGCCCTAGTCATGGACGGCTGAACGAAATTGCCATTGTCGTCTTAACATGAAATTATTGTTCTGTTCCATTTCTCGTACTGACTGGTTTTCTTTACCTTTCCAATTTTCCATTACAAAAAATAGGTTCTGTGGACTAGATTTGTTTTTTTGGTTTTTACCTTTTTTTTTTTTTTTGTTTTTGTATAAGCTCTACATTTTTGCTGAACCATATTGTATGTTGAACAAACTCCTTTCCAAAATTATTTAACATAATTGCTTTCAAAACAAAACTGTTCAGTTCCCCTAAAGCCATCCAAGGATATCAATTTATTTCTGGACATAATGAAGTCTATTGCTTTCCACTTGTGGTTTTGATGTACCTTCTTGATCCAGGCGATTGTTCATGGAGCTGTATATAGTTGTAGGAGCCCCTAAGTTTCCTGGGTTTTTTTTTTTTTTTTTTTTTTTAAATTTGGACTTTTGGGTGATTTGAGATTTAAAAAACGGTTTTGAAACCAGCCCTGATGTGGCCCTCTGCGGTCGGCTGGGCTATAAGCAACATTATCTTATCTTATCTTATCTTACCTTTAGATCCAAAACAGTAATCATGTGAACAAGTGCATGAACGACTGCCAATGAATTACAAACATTGAAGAGCAAAAACCTAACAAAAAGGAACAACAACCAACAACAGATGGCAAAGAAAATAAAAACACCACACACACACACACAGACACACACACACACACACACACAGACACACAACAGACACACACACACACAGACACACACACCCCACACACACACACACACACACACACACACACACACACACACAGAAAAAATGATAAGCAGACATGACAAGGAAAAAACCCCCACCCAAAAATAATAATGATGCAAAAAAACATATGTTACTGTGTTAACCTAACGCCAATCTACCACAGTGTTTACAGAACTATGGCTTTCGTTATGTCTAACAGGCAGGCAGAGACTATAAGGTACAAGATGATGAAATTAGCATGTGTCACACACACAAACATACAAACAATGAACTTGACCTTTCATTCTTAAAGTGTATTCTAAAAAAAAGAGAGTAGAAAATAGTAAAAAAGAAAATCATAGTACATGCAACAGCCCACGGGAATCAATATTTTCATTAAGTTCATACATTTCCATCCAGAAAGAAAATGGGCATAACCCGTGTTGCATAAAAAGTGTTTCTCTATTTTGTATCAATAATGGAGCTGCTGTAGATACTGAGTAAGAGATGGCTGAGTTTTGCTCTTTTTAATTAAAAAGGTATGTAAAGAACTCTAGGAGCAAGATAGTGAAATGAAAATTCTCATGTTTCATGATTGTGTGATTATCCAAGCATTAAGGCAGTGTCATCAGCAAACTGATTTACCCAAAAATTCTGTATTTTCTATCCGTATACCTTTAATGTATGATCTTTCCATATTTTGTTCGCTAGTTTTTTCAACACAAAACAAAAATAGGGAGATACAGGATCCCCTTGATGGTATCCTTTTCTAATATAAAAACTTGAAGACACTTTCCTATTCACTATGGCGTGAGACTTTTCCATGTTGTATTCTTTTTCCCGAATCCGGTGCATTAAAAACTTAAAAATTAATATATGACCAGTGAACTGAGTTGGAAGCTTTCTCAAATCGACAGAAATTATAACCCAGGGAAGTGATTCACCTCTAAATAATGGGAAATTTAAAACATAATTGTTCGTAAGCTAGTCTGGAATGAAACCCGTCTGGGTTTTTCATTTATGAGTTTTTGGGAAACATTTTTTATTCTGTTTATAATAAGGGTGATGCAATTTTATAAGTTACATTTAAAGATAGGATAGGTCACCCGTTTTTCAAGTATTCAAATCCACCTTAAGTAGTCAAAGAAGCCAGATTTCAGGTTTTTTTTTTTTAAATCAAAAACGAACCCTTAAAAGTCACATTCAGCACTCAAAAACTGCTTGTCAAAATCACTGAATATTCTTAGAGTTGTGGCACACACAGATTAGGGGACTGATAAGAAAACTCTCCCCATCTTTACAGGCTCTGATCCGCTCAAAACTGGACTACGAGTGTGTAGTCTACGACTTGGCCAAATCTTCTTACCTAAAAAGTCTTGATCCTATCCACCATCAAGGGCTCAGACTCTGTTTAGGTGCATTCCACACCATCCCTGTGGCTACAGCCTGTAAGCTGAGGTAGGAGAACCATCTCTCTTAAATGTCAGCCGAAACTCAGCTTGAACTACAGTTTGAATCTATCCTCTGAACCCCCAAACCCTGCATATGACTGTGTTTTTGACCCCAAGTTTCAAAAGAAATTTGACCACCCCAGTTCCATCCCAGCCTTGTGTATTTGTGTGCTCCTTGACGCCACCAGGGCCTAAGGTGTCCCCTGGATCCCCAGCCTTCCTGCTTTTTCCTTTTTTCCTGGTTTTACCCATGGATTTGAAAGAGAATAACGCATGTTGTATAGAAACTTACAAAATTGCCCCTTTCCCAACCAAAAAAAAAGTAGTGTCCCATTTGGGGAAAGAAGACAAAACAGAAAAGGGTCCTGGCCCCCCTGATCTGTCCCCAAATAGATGCTACAGCCCTCTTTGGGGAAAACATCCCAGTGGCAATTTTGGGGTTTAAACAGTTTTTTTCCTTTCCTTATGAAAAATTTGTATCCAAAAAAGGGGTTTTTAAAAAAAGTCGGCTTTTCATCTTTTAAATTGGGGCTAACAGTCTAGAAGGGCTTGCATTGTCTTTTAGGCTAAAAACAAAAACGGTTAAAAAGCAGTGGCCCAAAAAAAGGGACCAACTTATATGTAGGTGGTGTGTTTGCTCCCCACCTTTCTTTTTGTTTTTGTTTGTCGGTTCTTTACACCTTGAAATAGACCTCTGGGGTAATTCTAGCAAAAAATGTGGGTGATGCCCAGTTTTAATTTTTTTTTAAAACTTTCTGTGCAATGCTTAGAGCTTTTAGCCCAAATTCTGGGGGAAGCTGTGACATTTACCCTTTCTTCGGGTTTTGAAATCTGTCTCAAAAGTCCCTACCGGGGTGGGACTGAATCCTTTGTGGGGAAGGTTTTGATCTGAAGCCTTACCTTTTTTTAAAAACCCCGTCGCTTTTTTTCCCTCTGCCCCCGAGCAGCCCGGGGGTTTTAAGTGTGTGATTTTGGAAATTTAACGCTGCGACTTTCTGCCCAAATTTTGCACCTCGGACGTTTCAATGAGGGGTGTTTCCCTCAGGTTTGGCTGTTCAATCCTCGTGCAGTTATTTTTCCATCTAACAGACCTGTGGGACTAACCCGTCTTTGGGGAATAAAAATATTGTTTTCTTCTTTCTGCAATCCTATGCCTATGAGCCTTTTAAAACCCATAAACTTAAAACTGTATTTTGTTAAAATTTTTAAATGAGTTTCATCAAAAAAAACACCAAGGTAAAAAATGGTGTAGGGGTAACAGAAAAAATTACCACCATTTTCCTTTTTTAAAGTTTTTTACTTTAAAATGTTTTCATTTTTTAAAAATTATTGAGCCGGGCAGTTCTTACTAAGGGTAAACAGAAAAACCCTTTCTTCTCCCAAAAAACGCCTTTGAAGAAACTTTTTGGTGAAGAAGCTATTAATAGCAAAGTTGTCCCCCAGAAAAAGCAGTCCTTCAGAAGAATATTCAGGTCTGCCAGTTACAGTTTGACCCTGTATGTGTCTGCATGGCCAAAACGATGGGGTTTTTTCCAAAAAGCACATAAAAAATTTTTAAAACCCTTTCACACCCAAAACTTTTTTTTTGCTTTAAATCCCCATCGCCACCCATTTTTTTCCAAAAACTCATTTTTTAAAAACCCAAACAAATTTGAAAACACAAGGGCCCTCGGGAAAAAACAACCTTTTTCCAATGCTTTTTTTTCGTAAAATAAGGAGAATTACTGATTTTAAATTAATATTATAACATGCTAAAAAGGTTAGTAAACCCAAAAAATTTTCCCAATTTTTTTTTGGGTGATTTCAAAGTGCAAAAAAAGCAAAAAAAAAAAAAAAAAAATTTTTTGTTTTTTTCCCTGAACGTAAAAAAAAGAAGACAGCATGCCAAAACAAACTCTCAACAAGGGAAAAATATACCCACCCCCAAAAATTTTCAAGACCAGAAAGAATGGTAAAATCCAACAGAAAAATGGAAAAACACCATAAACCCAAAACTACCCCAAATAAAAGGGAACACACACACACACACACACACACACACACCCCACACCCACACACACACAAAACACACACACACACAAAATTTTTATGCCCAACTGGTACACATGTAGTAAAGAAAAAGGAAAAAAAAACCCACAAAAAGACACATACACACACCCCCTTTTTAAAACTCACATAGAAAGAAATATTTTTTTTAAAAAAAAGTCTTCAGTGCCTATTGGTCCGGGAACCCTTTGGGACCCAAATTCCATTTGATCATAAATCCCACCCAAAAAAACCACGTTTTGCTTCACCTCTGATATTGGGGCCCGGCCCAAACCCTTTTAAACCCTCAACGTGAAACCAGCTGTGAGTGAATTTCTTTGCCTTTTACTACCCCTTAGCCTTTCCCCCCCCTTTGGGCTTCCCCCCATCAGGGCAGGCTTTAAAAACAGTCGGTCACCCTTTTGGTTGGCTGAACGCCAAAACACTGACACAGGGCGCGACCCCCGCGTCGGGCCCTGACTCTCGTCTGTTTGTCTCTCCCCAACATTAGCCAGGGCCCCAACGCCTCATTTTGCAAAATTTCAGTAAACCCCCTCGCTGTTCAAAAAAAAATTTTTGTTTTTTTGGTCCACAAACTGGGTCTTCTTCTTTTTAAATTTCCGGAAAAACTGACTGTCTATTCGTTTATTTCCAGCACCGATCGTGGTAAATTGGGGCAAGGTCGAGAAGTAAAAAAATGCTTTTTTGTGACTTAATAGTAAAAAGGAAAAAAATGGTCAAATAAAATCGATAAAAACATTTAAACTAAATTTTTCTCTGACAAAGAAAGGGGGCCCTGTGAGCACAGGCCAGACCACCCCCAACTATGATTTTATTGCTGGTTTTTCCATCTAAACAACTTGGAGAGTGAGAGAAATCGGGGTTTTGGGTAACCCTACTTGGCCCGTTTTTTTCGGCAACGCCCGGGGGCGTGGGGGTTTTAAACCAATCTTAGGAGGAAATTTTTTAGGTCAAAATTGATTTTGATAAAATAATAACTGTTTTTCTTTTTTGGGGGTTTTTGGGGGGGTCATGCCCACCCAAAAAACCTTGTCTAATATACATCTTGCAGAAAATCTGGCAAAATATTAGAAACCTGTCAATTTTTTAAAAATTTTTTTCTGGGAACTAATACACAAACAACTACATACACAGATAGAAAATGCAAAATTTTTGAAAAAAAGAGTTGGCCCTTAAAATCACTGTTTTTAAACAGGCCTTAAATAATAGAATGAATACAGACAGACGCATATGGGCAAAGACAAAACCATATCCCCGCTTTCCACATGAAAATTTAAAACTGCTCCAAAGAGACATCACGGAAAAGGAAAGGGGAAAAAGCAAGCTTTTTGGGAGTTTTTTTTAACCTTTCCCTTGGAGCCTGTTTTGGGGGCAACAGAGTGCCGGGAAAAAATTAGCAATTCATCTAAAATTTTCATCCCTTTTTTTTTACCCCTTCCCCTCCCCTGAATTAAAAAAATAATTATTTACGGGGGGGGAGGGGAAAGGGAAAAAAAAGTTTTTCTCCCCTGTTTTTTTTGCATTTGCAATGTGAAAGAACATTTTTGTAAAAAAGCAAAAACAGGGGGAAAGGGGGAAAAAGGGAAAACGAAGAGGCGGTGTGGATTTTTGGAAGGAGGGGGGAGCAAAATGAGGAAAACAAGTGGGGGGGACAGACACGTTTTCAGGGCCCCCCACCATGCGGAGGAGGGTTTTCAGGTCAGTGAGACAACATTTTTTTTGTAGGCAGGAAAATTTGTGTATAAGGAGAAAAAAATTTTTCCTATTTGTCAATTTTGCTGTAAAAAAAAAAAAGCCTTTTATTAATTTTTTGGGGGAAGGATTGGGGGAGGGGGTTCAGTTTTTGGGAAAATAGAATCAGAAAAGGGGTTTTATTCTCACATTGGATAAATGAAAGGGGTTAAAATCGTGTTGACTGAATTGGGGCACTAAATTTCTCGGACATTGAAGGGGGGGGTTGGTTTTTAAAAATTCTGTTTTTTTCTGTTTGTTGACAAAGGGTTTGGGGTTCCCCGACCAGTAATAGTAAGAAAACAATCAGTGATGAAGGAATCTTGATGTGGATTTGGGGTGGGCACAGGGGAAAATATGAAAACCACAGTATCCCTTTTTCTGTCAAACTTATCTTACCATGGATTCAGACAGAGCACTAGAGTCTTGTTCCCGGGGGACATGTCTTTTTTAAGAGCAAAGTCCTGGGATTAAGTTGGCATATCTTTTTCAAACCTAAACAAACCATCAAATAAAAAATTACCTTTCCCCTGAATGGTCCCTTCTTCCCATAATCCCCCTAGCCTACAACAAGGCTCAAACCCCTAAAATTTCCCCCGTTAAGCATTGGAATTTTGTTCTGTGCGTCACAAAAACATACCAAAATTTAACCCGACGCATTGAATTTTTTCCCCGAAAGGATTAAAAAACCCCCCCCAGCATTTCACACAAAAGTGCTTTCAAAACGTTAAAAATCCACAGTGGAAGTTGTTAAAAATTTAAACTTTTCATTTTGAAAATTCGAAAACGGGGAAAAACTTCTGCTTAGAACTCTTTCTGAAAACCAAAAAAGGTTTTTCCCCCAAAGACTCCCGTCCCCCCGATTGGACCAAAAATCATATGAATTTTGGGCCCAAACAAAAAATAGCAAAAGAAAATTTTATGAAATTCGGCTTTTCAGAAAGAAAATCGACAGTTTCACTGTTTTTCGGGTGATTTATCCGGCAAAAGGGGAAAAAAAGTCTAGTGATCAATGCAACATGACCCCTTTTCGGGTAATTTGAAAGGCTCCATTATGGGGATATGAATGTGTTGCGCACAGTGCAAGAGTGGCCAACCTACATAGTTTTGTCAAAGGTTCCACGAATATTCATCACTTGCCTCCTGTTTGTCACCGGGTTTCCATTATTATTGCATTGGTGACTGGAATATGGTCGAGCAATAAAATATTTACAACGCTGATGGAAATGGCTCACATATTGGACATTCTGTGATGATAATGAAGAAGACATCCTCTTATCAAGTTTCACTGTTAAAATCCTGACAGTGTAAGTGCTCACATTTATTCATTTTAGTTGAGAACACTTTACTAACATTGGAACATGAATCTGAATAAATAAGTTTAGCATTATCTGGAATGTTTTTGCAACTTTATTATTAGCACCTCTCCTCTTTCTATTTCTGTCTTTCTCTGTGTATTTATGTGTGTAAGCCAGTCATGAATACGCTTGATGTGGTGTGTGTATATGTGTGTGCATTTGCTATGCATGACATGCGTATCCCCCTGTGTGTTGTGTGTGTGTGGGTTTCATACATTTTCTAGCAGTTAAAGTGTGACTCCCCCCTACAATCTTGTTGACGCCCTGAAAATGTGGAACAGTTTTTTTACCCTGATCTGACCCCCCCCCCCCCCCCCCCCCCTCAATTTTTATTGAATAGATTTGAAATGTTGGTGATAACGCACCGCCAAAAAATAGCCAAACAAATCACAAGACAAATATGACGCGTTTCGACCTTCTAGGTCTTCTTCAGGCAAGATACAATACACTGGGGACAATGAAAATGAACAAGCAAGCAATCACTCCTTCGTCCACTTTGGTGCAAGATAACTGTTAAATCATTTAGGAAATAATTATTACTGACATGCATATGGACACACCCCCATAACGCACATATGCATACACATAATTATGTGTGTGTGGCCGCACATAAAAGCATACACACATGTTTGGGCATATGCACCCGGACTGGCAAGCAGGCACCTACAAACACAGAGATGCATCCGCAAGTGTGTTCGCATAGACACACACACACACACACACACACACACACACACACACACACACACATATATATACACATACACACACATGTACATGTGTGAATACATGCACAAACACACACACACACATACGCACACACACTCACACACAACACACACACACACACACACACACACACACACACAACACAAACACACACACACACACACACACACCACACACACACACACACACACACACACACACACACACACACACCACACCTCTGAAACGGTTGACACAGATGGTGTTTGATTAATGAATAGATCAGGCATCACCAAATGTCATTCATAAGAACCATATTTTTTTAATATGTTGATTTACTTTTTTCGCTAGTTATTCATCACGCTGCAAACCCTGCCTGATGTGGTCTGGTGGCTTAACAGTTGTTTTGCACAATATCCAGTACATTGACTAATCCACCCAGAGGGATGAAACTTATCAATAAGACTTGACTTGTTTGGGTGTAGCCCGTGTTAACACCGGGTTTCCAGGGTCCTTCCAGGACTTAACATGTCTTGTAATGTAACTGGACAGTGCTCTAGGCTGTGTAGATGATCATAGCCTTGGGATCATGGATTGAAAGTCCACATGTGTTTTCAGAAGTGGTCCTGGCAAAGGATTGGCAGTTTCTGTAAGTCTGTTTCTAGTCCTGAGAAGTATTGGAGTTGTATTTGCTAGGTGTAAAGGTCAGTACTGGATAGTGTAGCAGGTGTGAGGATAGCAGTGAAGAAGATACATCAAGAGAATTCAAAGTGAACAGAAGAACTGCCATTGCGAATTTGTCAAATTTATCATGTCACACCACCTACATGCATGTTACTGTATGACAATTGCTCAAGAGAGGTACACAGTCTGTCCTTAAAAATTCTACTAAAATCCCCTAGAGGTCTTTAAAAGATTCTTTGATTTTCTTACAGTGTAGGAACTCAAAGTGGATTGAATTTGGAGTCCTCCATGTGCAAAAAGCTGAAAGGAAAAACTGTTAAAGAAGCACATGAAAAAAAAACAACTATTTTTTTTTCTCTGTGCAGGGAATGGCTTGGGTGCACAGTGCTACGTCTCTTTCTTCAGTGTTTTGTTTGGTGTGTGCTCCGTTTCTTTTTACTGTTATAGAAAAATTACAGGTATTTTCACAGATCAAAAAATGTAGTGTGCCTTTTGTGAAAGAAGACAAAACCAGACAGTTGTATGGCACTCTGATCTGTCTGCCAATAGATGCTTACAGTCTCTTTGTGATAATCATACAGTGGCTAATGTAAGGTTTTATAACGTGTTTTTTTTCCTTATGTCAACTTTGTATCCAGGAAGAAGTGGTTTCAAAAGTCGGCTATTTCAATCTTTTAATAGGCTAACAGTCTTTAGAGATGGCTTGCATTGTCGTTTGGCTAAAAACAATGACGGTTGAAAGCAGTCGGTCAGAAAAAGGGACCTATCTTATTTTAGGTGGAGTGATGCTGCCACCTTTCTGTTGTTGTTGTTGTCTGTCTTTACACCTGTATGACCTCTGGGGCTAATTCTTAGCACATGTGGTGTGATGCTACAGCTTTAGGTCTTTTACTTTCTGTGTCTATGCTTAGAGTGTTGACAAATTCTGTGTGGATGCTGTGACACTAGCCTTTCTGTATAGGTTGCAAATCTGTCTCTAAGTGCATACCTGTGGGACGGATCCTGGGTGTGGGTGGTTTTGTGTTGCTGTAGCCTTACTCTGCTTTACGTCGCTGTCTCTGTCCAGAGCAGACCTGTGGGGATAGTGTGTGATAAGGTATTACGCTGCTGTCTTTCTGTCAAGTTGCACCTGCCAGGACTGAATTCTATGAGTGTTGTTCGTCTCAGGGCTTGTGGCTGTTCTTTCCCGTGCAGTTAGTTTCCATGCTATGCAGACCTGTGGGCTAACCCGTGTGCTTTGGTGGAATGAAATATTGCCTTTTTCTTTTGCTATTCTCTATGCCTAGTGCAGACCTGTTCAACCATATACTTAAACTGTTATTTTGTTCATCATTTATGAGATCATCAAAAATACACCAATGTGAAAAATGGTTGTATGTAAACAGTAAATGTACCAGCCTGTTTCTTTTTGATGATTTTACATTAAATGTTTCAGTTTTTAATGTTGAGCTCTGGCAAGTCATCTCTACTAATGGTCAAAGCAAAACTCTATGCCAAGACGCTTATGAGAAACTGTGAGTGAAGAAGCTATTAATAGCAAAGTTGTGCCAGAATATGCAGTATTCAGAAGAATGTTCAGGTCTCTGACCGTTTCAGTTGATCTGTCTTGTGTCTGCATGGCCATACGATTAGTGTTGCCACAGACATAACAAATTTTAACGCTTTCCAGCAGACGTTTTATTTTGCATAAATCCCATCGACAGCCATTTTTCCAAAAAACTATTTTTTCATACGCATATGTGAACACAGATGTCTCTGGAACTGAAACAACCAGTTCTCATGCTATTTTTCGTAAAATAGGGAGAATTACTGTACGTTTTATTATATTTTACATGCTTGTAATGGTTAGTCAACATCAATTTCAACTTTTTTTAGTGATTTCAAAGTGCGAATAAAAGCAAAAAAAAAAAAGAATTGTTATGATTTCTTCTGAACGTAAAATATGAGACAGCATGCCAACATACTCTCAACAAGGGAGAAAATATACTCACTCACATTTCAAGTCCAGAAAAGTATGGTAGATCCAACAGTAAAAAATGGATGAACAGCCATAAAATCCAACTACTCCAATAAGCAGGGACACACTCCACACACACACACACACACACACACACACAAAACACACAAACACTCACACACACACAACACATTCATTATGCCCAGCTGGTAACATGTTAGTAAAGAAAAGGGAACCACTCACACACAGACACTTTCACACACATCCATTTCACTCGCACTGTTGAGAAGCAACATATCTTTTTATGAGTAAAAAAAGTCATTCATGTGCCTATTGGGCTCTGAATCTGGGGAGCCATTCCTGTTGTTCACTAAATCCCAGAAACACGTCTCTGCTGCTCACTCTGATACATGTCAGTCGGCACACCCTCTTTCAACCTCAACGTGCAAGCAGCTGGTGAGTGAAGTTCATTGCCTTTTACTAGTCGTAGCCATTCGACTTTGGCTTGGCCCCACACGCAGGCTTTCAACAGTCGTCATCGCTGGTTGGCTGTACAAGCCTAATCACTGAGCACACGCGCTGAGCTGCGTCGTGTGGTCTGATCTCTCGTCTGCTTGTCTCTCCCAACATTAGGCCACGGTCCAACGCCTCACTTTGCAGTAATTAGTCAAGCTCTCGTGTTCTATAATATTATTGTTTCTGGTCACTATCTGGTCTTCTTCAGTTGAATCAGGAAACAACTGGACTGTCTTTCGATTTTCTGCACCTGACGGTGGTAAATGTAGGGCAGGTCGAGTTTGTGAAGTGCTTGGTTGTGTCGTTATAGTGAATGGAATAATGGTTCAGATAAAATCGATAAAAACACTTAACTAAAACAGATGCTCTGAAAAAGCATATGGTTGTGTGCACAGGCCAGACCCCATCCCCAAACTATGATTTTATTTGTGGTTTCTATTGACGAACTTGGAGAGTGAGAGTATCCAGGAGTTTGGTAAACCCTACTTGGTCGCTTATCGGCAAACGTCGGCGGCGTAAGGGTTAAACTATCTTAGTGAGGTATTTGTAGTCCTGAATTGAGTTGATAAATGTATAACTGTTTTTTCTTGGTTTGCGTCAGTTTTGTCAGTGTCACCCAAAAAATAATCTCTTGTCTTTTATTCATCTTGAAGACAATATGGCAAAATATTTGAAAAACTGTCTAGGTTTCAATATTTTCTTTCTGGCAGACCTAATACACAAACATAAACTAATACCACAGATAGAAAGTGCAATTAGGAAAAACAGAGTTGGTTCTTATTTTCTTGTTTTTATACAGGACTTATCTATTAGATGATACAGACAGAACGAATATGGACATGACAAAACCATATCATGCTGTCACATGATAATTAGTGCTACTATGAGAGCATCACTGGTACTGGAATGGGAAGAAAGAACGCCAAGCTTTAGGCAGTATTGTGTTGAAGCCTTTCCTTGGTAGCTGATCTGAAGGCTCAGAGTGCCGGAAGAAAGTTAGCATTCATCTATGAATTGTCAACCTTTTTCACCCCTTCCATCCCCTGATATTTAGTAATTATTTTACTGGGATGTGAGGAATGGAGAAAAGTTTAGCTCCTGTATTGTATTGTCATTTGCAATGTGACGAAACATTTTTGTGTAAACAGCAAAAACAGGGAGAGGAGAAGAGGAAGTCGAAAGAGGCGGTAGTGGTTGTGAAGGTAGGGGGGGAGCATTTTGAGGAATACACGTGGGGGGCGGGACAGACACTGTGTCAGGGCCACCACCATGCTGGAGGGTGGCTTTGCAGGTCAGTGAGACATCATTTTTTGTAGCATGAAATTCTGTGTATAAGGGAGAAAAGTTCTTCATATTTTGTCATTTGCTGTAAAAAAAAAAAGCCATTTCATTTATTTTGGGGCAAGGCTTGGGGTTAGGGATTCCCCCCGTTTGGGAAAGATTAGAATCTGAAGGGCTTTATTCTCTCATTGAGATAAATGAAAGGTGTTGATATCGTTGTTGAATGAATTGTGCAGCTATATTTCTCGGCAGCATTGAGGGGGTGTTGGTTATTCTTTGTGTTATTATGTTTGTTGACAGGTTCAGGTTCCAGACCTGATAATAGTAAGAGACAATCAGATGATGAAGGAGATCTTGATGTGGATGGGATGACACAGAAGAGTATGGAAAACACAGTATCCTTTCTCTGTCAAACTCTATCTTACCTTGGATGCTAGACAGAGCACAGAGGCTTGTTCTGCGGACCATTGTCTTTGATAGAGCAAAGTCACTGCATTTCAGTGTGGCAATCTGTTATCATACCTAAAACAACCCATCCAAATATAAGTACCTTCATCGGGAATGGTCTTTCTTCCCATAAGTCCTTAGCATACAGGCAAGTCTTCAAGACCATAAAATTCCCATTGATGCATTGGAATTTAGTTCTGTGCGTCACTAAATCATACAAAAATTTTCCTTGGTCGCATTGAGTTTCTCCGGTACGGATTACTGAACCCACGGGGCGCATGTCACACAAAAGTGCTTTATCGTATCTGCCACAGTGGAGTTGTTTAAAAAATTTATCTTTACATTTTTGAACGTTCTGATTCGATGAACAACTTTGTTGAGAACTCTTTACTGAAATCCAACAAGAGTTGTCCAAATAGACTACCCATAGTCTATGATTGGACCACAATTATCTGATCGGCCAAGCACCAAATAGATTATAAACTCAGATACTGTTTGTAATATTCGGCTTTTCAGAATGAAAAATCGACAGTGCAGCTGTTGTTTAGGATGATGATCGGCTTATGGAACAAAAAGTCTAGTGATGCAATGCATCGTGACCAGTTTGGATAATAGAATGCCTCCTTATGGGCATATGAATGTGTTGTCGCACAGTGCAAGAGGGCCAACCTACATAGTTTTGTCAAAGGTTCCACGAATATTCATCACCTTCCTCCTGTTTGTCACCGGGTTTCCATTATTATTGCATGGTGATGGAATATGGTCGAGCAAAAAAATATATTTCAACGTGATGGAAAATGGCTCATATTGGACATTCTGTGATGATAATTGAAGAAGACCTCCTCTTATCGAGTTGCACTTTAAAATCCTGACAGTGTTATGTGCTCACAATTATTCTTTTTAGTTGGAGAACACTTTTCTATACATTGGGATAATCATGATTCTGAATATATTTTGTTTAGCATTTTCTGGATTGTTTTGCAACTTTATTATTAGCACCTCTCCTCTTTCTATTTCTGTCTTTCTCTGTGTATTTATGTGTGTAAGCCAGTCAGATTACGCTTGTGTGTGTGTATATGTGTGTGCATGCATGCATCGAGTGCGTATGAGGAATGTGCGTGTGTGTGTGTGTGTTGTGTGTGGTTTTTTCAGTACTTTGTCTAGCAGTTATAAGTGTGATCCCCTAAATATTGTCTTTGTGAACGCCTGAAAATGTGGATGACAAGTTTTTTTTACACTGAGTCTGACCCCCCCCCCCCCACCCCCCCCCTCATTTTTATTGAATAGATTTGAAATGTTGGTGTTGATGATAAAACGCACCGCCAAAAAAAAATAGCCAAACAAATCACAAGGACAAAATGAGCGTTCGACCTTTAGGTCTTCTTCAGGGCAAGATACAATACACTGGGGGACAATGAAAATGAACAAGACAAAGCAATCAATCTGTGGGTCCACTTTGGTGCAAGATAAAACTGTTAAATCATTTAGGAAATTATTATTTCGACTTGCATATGGACACCCCCATAACGCATTGCATACACATAATTATGTGTGTGTGGCCGCACATAAAAGCATACACACATGTTTGGGCATATGCACCGGACTGGCAAGCAGGCACCAACAACACAGAGATGCATCCGCCAAGTGTGTTCGCATAGAACACACACACTCACACACACACACACACACACACACACAACATTATATATACACATACACACACATGTAATGTGTGAAATACATGCACAAACACTACACACCTACACTTCACGCAACAACACTCTCACACACACACACACACCACACACACACACACACACCACACACACATACTCACACAACACACACACAACACACAACACACACACACACACACCCACAACTCACACACACACACCACACACCTCTGAAACGGTGGGGACATGATGGTGTTTGATTAATGAATAGGATCTGGCATCCCCCAACCCCCCCAAAAAAATAATATCTTGTCATTCATAAGAACCTATTTTTTTTATTGTTGATTACTTTTTTCGCTAGTTATTCATCACGCTGCAAACCCCTGCCTGATGTGGTCTGGTGGCTTTAACAGTTGATTGCACATATCCAGTACATTGGAATTACCACCAGAGGGATGAAACTTATCAATTAGACTTGACTTGTTTGGTTGTAGCCCGTGTTAACACGGGTTTCCAGGGTCTTCCAGGAGATTACATGTCTGTTGTAATGTAACTGGACAGTGCTTAGCTGTGTAGAAGATCTTAGCCTTGGGATCATGGGATTGAAAGTACCAAATGTGTTTTCAGGAAGAGGTCCTGGCAAGGAATTGGCAGTTTCTGTATGTCTGTTTCTAGTCCTGAGAAGGTATTGGAGTTGTATTTGCTAGGTGTAAAGGTCCCCCCCCCAGTACTGGATAGTGTTGCAGGTGTGAGGATAGCAGTGAAGAAGATACATCAAGAGAAATTCAAAGTGAACAGAAGAACTGCCATTGCGAATTTGTCAAATTATTCATAGTCACACCAATTACATGCTTGTTACTGTATGACAATTGCTCAAGAGAGGTACACAGTCTGTCCTTAAAAATTATTCTACAAATCCCCTTGAAGGTCTTTAAAAGATTCTTTGATTTTCTTTACGTGTTGGAATCAATGTGGATTGAATTTGGATTCATCCATGTGCATAAAAGCTGAAGGGGAAAAAACTGTTAAAGAAGCACATGAAAAAAAAACTACTATTTTTTTTCTCTGTGCAGGGAAATGGATTGGGGGCACAGTGCTACTGTCTCTTGTTCAGTGTTTTGTTTTGTGTGTGTGTGTTGTGGTTAGTTTATTTTTTCCAGATGGGTTTTTTTTTTGTTTTGTCTCTTCCAGCTAGCATTTCCCTCTTCTTCTTTTTTTTTTACTGTCTCTGCTATGAAGTGCTGATCTGGGTGCTGTATTTCAGATGGGTGTTGATTAAAACTGGAAGTTCTGCAGGTAGTAAGTGCTTGTTCACATAATATAAACTTTTGCAGTTTTGCAGATGCTTAGATTGATGTTGTTTCGAGACATGGTTTCATGTTTTTATTGTTCACACACTCTTGATTATATTCATACTCCAGAAAAAGATCATTGCTGGATCATAGACGAGGCTGAGTAAATGAGGTTTCTATTACGCCCTAAATATATGTCTTTGAGTTCAAAGGCAGGTCAGAGGGCTAAACTTCTATCTGTGAGATGAAAAGAAATAAAAAAAGATGAACAGTGTATGCAAAAGCTCAACATCTTGCATTTGCAACTCTGTTTGTGGTGCATGCACTATTCAATTATAAGTCAAAACACAGCCAGAAACACTCTCTCCCTTTTATCTTCCACCCCCCCCCCCACCCCCCTCCATTGACCCGATTCCAGACACTTCAGCGCCACACGGCCAACGAGATAGAGAGAGAGAGAGAGAGAATTTAGCTTAACACATAAATAGCTAATCACTTTTTTTTTACAAGTTGAATTTAATGATTAAATCATCTAAAACCCATAGGTGTCCATTTAAAATCACTTAAATCACTTGGTTGTGCTCATTGTAAAACATGCCTAGTTGGCCTTAATACATGAACGCAAAGGATTGTCCCTCCATCGTGTCCATGAGAGAACGATTCTCCTGCATTGTTCGCAGGATTTATGGTTCCACACGCTTTGGTAAGTCTTTGTACTTGCCGCATCGAGGGCATGAGCCTGACTCCATAAGGACGCGTAAGTCTGCTTGAACATCGCTTGCTCTTTTTTGAGGACTGCTATGAGTTCACAAAGTTGGTGAGTACGCCCTACGTGGTTGGAAAGCGTTTGTGAAATCCTTCCACCAGTTGTTGGACTTCGCTGGGCATCCGAAAGGACTCAGTCATGCACATTCCACATTCCCATTGGAAAAGTGAGTGGGTGGTCGGGGGCCACGGACGACAAGGTCTGCCAAATGTTATGTGTCCTCGAAGTAGTCAAATACTGTTGGCACCGTACGTCATAAAAAGGCGATGTAGGATCAAGGACAGTTTCGAAGCTCCATGCTCACGTCTCAGGAGGCAGATATGGCCAAACCCGGCCCGCATTGTCATCAACTGTCGCGAAATTTTCGTTAGTTGTTGCTAGTTCTTTGAGAGTCCATTGTCTTTGAATGTGACACCAGACGTTCTGTGCCAGATGGATGTGGCATACCGGTTACCTCCAATCCAGGGAATGCTGCACGAATGCTGAGATCGCAGCTTTTTCGAAGTCTGTCATCAAGTGCTTGGCGCAAATTCCTGGTTTGAGGCGTCTCCAAAGCTTGAAGAAGTTATTGTTAGTGGCACGAGATTACTTGTGAGCAGGGCAAAAACTACCGGAATGGTCGTTTCATGTAAGTAATTGAAGCGAGTTGATTTGGAGTAAAGACCCGGAGCCGTCTTGACCAGTTGTCTCTGCTCAAACAGCACTGTAGACCTTCGGGCTGTAGCGGAAAATGAGATCCTGTCCGCCCCTGGACCTTGAGTCATATGCCAGTAATGGGGTTCCGTCAGAGAGAACCTGTGGACACAAAAAGGATTCTTTCATCAAAGTATGTGTAGACATTTTTTATGTGTATGCACAATATCATTTATTTTGTGGGGGGTAAAGTATAGGAGAGAGAGAGAGGGAGGGAGACAAAGAGGAGAGAGAGAGGGGGGGAGAGAGAAGGGGGGGGGGCAGAGAGAGAGCGAGAGAGGGGGGAGACAGAAAGAGAGAGAGGGATCTCTCTCTCCTGGGTGCCCAGAGAGAGAGAGGGGGATGACAGGAAGAGAGAGAGTAGAGAGAGGGGGGGACAGAGAGAGAGAGAGAGGGAGGAGGAAGAGGGAGAGAGAGAGAGGGAGGGGGAGGCAGAGAGAGAGAGGAGAGGGGAGAGCGAAAGAGAGAAAGAGATACTATGTGCTCAGTTGTTTTTTTCTGTCTGTAATTCGTATTGCTTTTAAATACAAATGTTTTACATTCGCGAACGGGTACACGTGTTTGTGCTACGCGCGGGTTGTGTTGCACTCACGTTAGTGTTACACACGCCGAAGTGTTACACTGCGGTTGTGTTACTCGCGGGTAGTGTATGTACACAAGCAATAGTGTTTTGCGCCCGCGCGGTAGTGATACAGCGCTTAAGACGCTCGTAGTGGTGTCGCACACCCAGTATGACGAGCAGTGTGAATTAGCTCGCACACACACACACACACAAACACACACACACACACACTCACACACACAACTCACACACAAACAACATACCTCACCTCTGCTATCAGTGAGAAACTTGCGTGTGCCCCCTTTTAAAAAATGTACACACACTCACACACTCACTCACACACCTCACAAACACTCAACACACCACTTCCATTCATGTCTGTGGGATTTCACTAGTTCTGCAAGGGCGTGGTGTAGGACAGTTAGATTGTTCCGTTGCCTCTAGGCATTGATTCGCACTCGGGTCATGATTGCTTGATTGGGAGACTTGTGAAGTAGCTTGGGACAGTCTTTTCGTGAATGTCAGCAGAATTTGACGCGTTGGCATCCCGTGCTTTCTTGTTGCTTGAACTTTCATTCGATGCACTGCCTTGGCAGCTTCTGTCTTAGGAATGTTGGGAGCATGTGAAAGTTGCTCTCCTCTCTCCTGATCGAAGTTGACCTGACTTCATGTGGATCCTTGCTTTGCAGCCAGTCAACATCACATCGCCCCAAAATCGACAAGGCTGGATCTGTGCCACTCAGTTTGTCAACCGAATAAGGAGTATACCATCAAAGAAAATCGTATCCTTATGCTTATACTCTGGTAAATTTCGGACCTTCTTCTTAAGATAAATCACATCACGTTTTGTACTCACAAACGGATGATAAATGAGTGATCTTCACATCACTAAACACGTAAAAACATATGCCCCCACATCCCATCGCTGAAATGTTCGGCGTAAAATGGTACGACGGTGATAATGTTCCGCCGCTGAAAGGTACGGGCGCGGATATGACGCCGCGCTGAAATGGTGGCGCTAAATTGGGTGGCGCTGAAATGACGTGTTGCCAGTGACCCCACACCAACATTGCAATCCATCCATCCCCACCTACCTTGTAGTCATCATGCATAGCGGTTACTTTGTGCTAGAGAATCACTCTTCGGACAGCACATGACAGTTTCGCTGTCCACTCTGTGCATGGCTTTACTTTGCAGAAGAGTCACTGCAGGTTCATAATAGATGGGACTTATAAGACAGAGTGACTCTATGCCGTGTCTTCTTCTTCCTTCGTTCGCTTCCTTTAGTTGAGCAGACAGGTGCCCTCGATGAAGGCTGCCGTCACCGGAGCTCCTCCAGGGTGCCGTTTACAACCTTGGCTTCCATGCTGTCGGTGTTGGCAGTAATTCTTTTGGATGCTGCATGCGTCTTTTACAGTCTTGAAGGATGTGGTTGTTGACATAGGTCCCTCACCACCAAGGGCACTCTCCACTCTGTCCAATGCCAATTTTGTGTGCATGTGGTGGTGCAGGAGATTGTGTCCAGACTCAGGCGGAAGATCTTGACTGTTCCGTCGTCCTAGCAAATGGTACTTTTCAAATTTCTGGTTGTGTTTGGGTGCTGAGGGGCCATTTTATTCCTTGTGTGCTTGATGATTGTCTTGATTTCTTCATATGACACCAGGTTGTTGGCTGAATCCTTTGTGCACCGTCTTTTGCCAGAATATCGCTTTTTCGTTGCCTCATGATACCACAGTGTTCTGGTACCCAATGTAGCACCACTTTCTCCACTCTGGCACTCAGGGCAACAAGGCTGAGGTAAGAGGGTTCTGTTCTTTGCGGCGGGAGTTCTTGAGGGCTTTGAGCACGGGAGAGAGCGTCTGAGAACACACCTCCTGCCCTGTTGTTCTATGGAGTTCTGCGAGACTTGTGGCTGCCTCACCGAGAGCTTCTCAGCCTCTGCTCGGAAGTGGTTGGAGTATTTTCCTTTTGGATTGCATTTCTTCATTCTCCGTCTTTGTAATCGGAGGAAGATTCCAGCTCCACCATCCCTCGTGGCTTGTGTGGCGGAGCCATCTTGTAAGACATGGTCAGTCTTCCTGGGGGTAAGGTTTGATGATGTATCTTGGCCAGGGCTGTCCTTTGGGTGTCTGACTGTGTTCCTCTCTTATCCAACTCCGGGGGAATGTGGTGACGACTGTTGGGAACACCTGCTCTTCCATTGATGGGTGGGACATTTGCCGCGTTAGGCATTGCTTCGTGTTACATCAGAATAGGCTTTGTCTTCAAGCGTTCTTGATGGTGGATGAAGCGGCCTCATTTTCAGCCCTCTTGGTGGGTCTGCTCCTTCTGTTGTTCATTGGATGGTTTTCAGGAGTTGTAATTTTGCTGGCCTGATGAGGATCTTATGTACCTTCTGTCCTCACAATGCTGCAGTCCCAGTGTCTCCTCCATCTCAGATTTGGGGGTGATCTCATGGCGCCAGTTATGCAACGCTGAGCTTGGTTCGGTATCTTGTTGAGTATGGGTCAAGGTTAGACTTTGCAGCTGTTGACCATGCTGATGTCCGTACTCATTTACAGGCGGACTCTCCTGTGTAGGAGTCTCCCTCTCAGGATATGTTCGTCAGCCCCCAGTACGTTCCTGCAAGTTTCCGCATGATCGCCAGTATCAGCTTGTCATGCTATATCATCTGGTGATCTGCTGTTTCCATGTGAGCTGCGGTCTAAGGTCTCTCACAGGTAGGTAGGTGTGGGTTCCTCTGCAAGTCTTTGGGTTGTTCAGGTCTGCTTCGTCTCTTGCTTCTTGCTGATAGTGAAGACTGTTGTAGGTTGTTTTGCTTGAGTTGGGACAGAGACAAGCATTCCTTGGTCAGTCGCTGATTTATTGTGAGCGCAGTTTGGAGGGTACTGGGTGTAGTGGTGTACTCTTCAGAGAACCATAGACACCAGGTCATCGGCAATAGCGATCGCCTCCATCTGACCCCTCTTGGCAGATCTCTGATGAAGTCATCTATAAAGATGAGGAACTGCGTTGGCGAAAGGATCCTCCTTTTGGTACGGCCCTGTCTCAGCACTTCTTCTTGCTCTCTTTGGCCCTGATCTTTACTCGGGCGTGGGGGTTGTGTTGTACTGGCTGATCAGGGGGCATCCTCCAGACACTCCACTAGCGCCCCGTAGTTTAAGCCTGGTGTCCGTCCTTCCAGTCTTTGTCGATGTCTTTCCATGTCAAATCCCAGCAAGCAAATGCATGTTATTCTTTTCTTGGAAGGTTGGTCCTCAATGCTTTTGAGTAATGAAATATGATCTGGTCTTCTGTTGATTCGGTGATTGGCGGAAGCGCATGCCTGTTCTGGGCTCAGAGCTGATGCTCCTCAGGTGCAGACAAGCCTTGTGTCAGACAAGTCTCTCCTCAGCTTTCCTAAGCAGCTTGAAAGGTGATGGGTTCTGTAGCTGTCAGCCTTAGTCTTTTCCTTTCCCTTTTTGTGAGGGGGATCATGTCTGCTTCCCTCCCACACGGTGGTACTGAGCCGGCTTCCAGTGAGTTAAAAATGGTTAGTTGGAACGCATCTTGTCTTATCCCAAGATCGCAGAACTCAATTTCTTTAGTGATTCCGTTGGTCCAGGTGAATTTTCAGGTTGAGGCTCGGCAACGCTTCATCCAGTCTCGTCTCTGTGAAAGCTGTGTCATGATTTCTCTTGGGGCCTCTTTCTCATGAGTTCACCTAGGGGCCCTGTGCTTGCAGCTCTATGTTAGGAGGGACTTCCAGATTGCTGGTTTGTTTTTGCATAGACATCTATGAAAGTGAGTCTGCTGTTGCTTTACAGAGAGATAATTTCATTTTCTTGTATTGTTATTGTGGGATGAATTGTTGTTTCAGTTTTTGAGGGTTCGAGGCTGGTTTCCACGGCTTGATGACCATCCTTTTCGAGATCAGCTTTCAGTTTTCTCTTGCCAGCTTTTTCCTTGCAGCTTTGGTGCACAGGACTGCTTGTATCTGGCATATACTTCGTCAGCGCTATGTTGTTCTCCAGTGATGGCTGTTTTTTGCTTGGGTCCCTGCTTCGTAAATCAGCATCTTCCAGATTCTGAAGTTCTCTGTCAAGTTGGCTTGTAGTTTTTGCGTGATCATCTTGGGATGGAGTCTTGTAGCAGCTTTCAAGACGGCATTTGTATGAAAGTCTGAAACCCATATTGGTTTGAGTCCTTATGCCTGTTGTTGATTGGCTTTGTGTATGTGTCTGTGAGGGTCTCGAAGAGAGTCAATCGCCTTTTTATAATTCCAAGCGAGGAAACACTTTGCTTGAGGGTGCCTGCAAGTTGAGGTTGTTTGAGAGTTTTAGGGCTTGTGGTCACTTCCTCCATGCTGGTTGAGCGGTAATCTTTAGGTTCTGACGAACTAGTTCTTGGGGCGATCGCTAGATCATGGTGTTGATGTGGTCATCCAGCGTCTGAGTAGAAGGTGGGTTCATCATATTCTTGGTTGATGAGATGGAAGATGTGTGTCAATCTCCCAATCCTCAAACTTCTTCACCTATCTTTGTCCGTCTCGTTCATAGGCCCCCATATCTCTGAGTGACTGTTAAAATCTCCCACCACCACACTGTTGGTGTCTGGTTGTTCTGTATGTGGGGGAAAGATCACGATTTGAGGGAAATAGACATTGTAGATTATGATGTTGTGGTTCTTTAAGGACTATATCAATCCTTGGATCTCTGCTGTTGGATTGGTGTGATCTTTGAGTCTTGGTGCGGCGATGGAGTTCCGCACAAGAACAAGCCCACTCCTTTGTTTCTTTCCTTCACGGTTCACTGATGGTCTGTAACCCTCACTTGAAAGCGATGGTTTACGGTCAATTGTGTCTCTTGGACACATCGCGATATTCCACTCTTTGCCTTGTAGTTTGAATCAATTTCAAATTCATGTGTACAGTTATACTGTGTTTGGGTCATCATTGAAGTTTTACGGGAGTCTGGGCTGTAAATCATCAGTCTTGTTGAAGTGGTCAATCCTCTGTCACTTAATGTTTTTTGCCAGTTGCACTCAGTACAAAGTGAGGGAGAAAAAAAGTTTTCAGCATCTGGTTTTGGAAGAATATTACAAATGGTGTCCCCACATCAGCTATAGCTTGAAACATGGTTGTTTTTAATGCTCACCTTTACAAATTATAACCATATGAAGTGAAATGTAGTTTATACTTTTTTTTCAGGTAGATTAGGAGATGCGGAATGTGGAGTGTGATCGGTAATTAAAGTGTTTATCATTTTATCATTTAGTTCAAGAACATAAGGAAAAAAGAAAATATCCTGAACTACTGTCAGATTTACAGAAGATGACGTGATACCACTGGATCAGATGAAACATGTGGAAGATGGAGAAATCGGCGAGCTGAGAGACTGTTTGATACCGTTGAGTAGTCCTTTTCCTTTTTGTTTTTGTTTTATTTCTGTAATATTTTGTAATCTGATAGTGATATACTGCTTGTGCCTTTGCAGTGCTTTTGAAAAAGCAATAGGGTAGCTCATTGCATTGACAAGACAAATGTTGGTGGCAAAGTCCTAAAGGTAAATCATTTTGGGTAAGTGTCAGTCCACATTACAGCCCAACACTCTACTGTGCAACACTTTGAGGACAATAGCATACTACCTGACAGGTTTTGTGTGTGTGGTGTGTGTAGGCAAAGTTTGTGTGCATGTACTTCATATTGTTTAGATCCTGAGAGAGGCCTTAGTCCTTATGCATTATACATTTTTATGTCATTTGACGATGCAGAGTGTCAGTTTATGAAAACGTAAACTCTTAGCAATTAGTGAAATTCATTCATGTTCATGGATGAACATGCATGCCTCTGTGTGTTTTGTGTGTGTGTGTGTGTGTGTGTGTGTGTGTGTGTGTGTGTGTGTGTGTTGTATGTGTGTGTGTTGTGTTTGTGTGTGTGTGTGTTTGTGCGTACGTGCATGTTTGCATGCATGCGTGTGTGTGTGTGTGCTTGCACACCTGTGTGCATGTGTGTGTGTGTGTGTGTGAGAGAGAAAGTAAAAAAGAAAGAGCCTGTATGTATAAGTACACATGTCCACAACCACATCATACACTCACACACACACACACACACACACACACACACACACGCACATACACACACACACACACACACACGCATACACTTGCTCACAGTCTGCCTTGTATAGGCCTTTGTGAAGTTAGATATACTCTCAAAGTACCACACAATGAGCGGTGACACAGTTGGCTATCCTGAAATAGGCATGACTTTTATATTCAAGCTGAACCCTGGGATCTTCACCGACGTTTGTGCGATGCTAAGTGAAGGTTGCCTTCAGCTGCTGTAAGTCTGAGCATTAGTCTTCATTTTCCGCAAAGTCTGTGAAATCCTGTATAGGCAGAGTGTGGTCAGGTGATTTACAACAGCCATACAGACAGTCCTGGTAGCCTCTGTGATACATTGGAGGGTGTATGAATCAGTTGATTCTATAAGTGTTCAGCTGACAATCAAACAGACAAGAATAGTAGTGGTTGGAAACAGAATTTGTCAGACGATACTGTATTTCAATCTGGTTTTCTGTTTGCTGTATGTCATGTCTAGTAATTTTTAAAATGTCTTGTCTCTTTTTTGGTTTGTTTTGTTATTTCCAAGGCCTGACCAGCCTATTGATTAATGCAATGGTCAGCATCTCCTGCAGCCAAGTCTCATCCATAAACCTTCTGGAGGAGAGCTCACTCTCTCCGGCTCTGTGACTAAGCAGTTCTTGTTGTCTGTAGGGTCTAGTAGGTGGTGTCATGCGCATATTGAATCAAAACAGGCGTCACTGACCACCACTGAAGTGACTCAGCAGCAGTGCAGTGTTCTTTCCTGGTGATTTGCCTCTGATGACTGACTTGACTGCTCCCTGTGGATTGCCAGTGCTGGGGCTGCAGTGGGCTGGGCCAGGCTGTGGCTGTGCATGGGTGTTGGAATGAGCAGCGTGGGTGCACTGCTATTGAGGTGGCACAGAAGATATGGCAGCAAAAAAAAAAAAAAAAAATGAAGAAAGAAAGAAAAGAAAGTCTTGTCCATGAGGTTCTCTCTCAAGTGTATGTGTGTCTATGTGTGTGTGTGTGGTCTATGTGTGTGTGTATATGTGTGATTTTGTTAGCTGTTAATTCATTCAGTCATCTTGCTATAAATGCTGCACACTGTGGTCTCAGCCGAGTGGGTGTCATATAGCATATATAGCTAGATGGGTGTACTTGGCATCATGATGAAACTGATTTTTTTCTTTTTAAATAAAGTTCATAATACCTACTGATTCAGACCTGTGTCCATAGAGTCACTTTCACTCGCGCGTGGATGATGTCCAGTGACGTTTTCCAAGGATCAGTCGTCTCCAAATATGGCCTGTGTCTGCCTTCATGTGTAGTGAAAAATGATCACATACACAATTGGTGAACCTCTGAGATCACATTAGGAAAAAAAAGAAACAACACCTGAACTACAGTTGTACCCATCGTCTCTGTTGGCCCTTTAGAAAAAAAAAGGATGTAAGTGGATGTATTGTTTTGTCAAAAGTTGAACTCCTTCGCCAGTCCCCAACCTCTGTCAGACACACATGAATGTATATACACAATACCCAATATTTTATTTGTCCTCATAGAATACAAGGAAAATTTGTGGTGCCATCATGAAAAATTCACATATTACAACAAATATAAACATGTGTATCATTAAAAATATTCCACTCTTTCCACTGTGCTTGGTCATTCCTAGTAAATGCATTTATCCATCTTGTGTCAGTCTGTATATATATAATATATATATATTTTCACAGGTAGAATTTTCCGTTGCCCGCACCGCACCACAACCAAACAATGAGAACAGGCAGATTAAAAATATACAAGGTAAAAACAAGTTCTTCATTTTTCTCCACACAAGGGTAAAATCAACATTAAAACTCGACTTTCGCCCCACAGGCTTCATCTTTCATCTTTCAGGATCGACTGGTGCCTACGAAAGGATTTGTGAGAGTGTGTGTGTCGGGGGAGGGGTAGTGAGGGTTAGTACTCATGTCATATCGTTTCCTGAATAATTAATAAGTGAACTTGTTTAATTTGATCTTATTGAAGTGTTTCTAGAGCTAAAAAGCCAGTCTTGTCGAATAGTATAAGTACTGTTATAGTACCAATGTTGTTCACTAGTAGAAATTCATGCTCGATGTAAGTTGCGCAATAGCTTCCTTTTCCTTACTTCTTTGCTCCTCCATTTCCCCCCCCCCCCCACCCCTACCTCCCCCCCCATCCCCCCCCCCCCCTTTTTTTTTTTTTTTTTTTTTTTTTTTTTTTTTTTTTTTTTTTTTTTTTTTTCCTCTGTCTTCTTGTCTTTGTCCTAGTGTTTCTCTTTCCCTCACTCTCTAAGTCCTCTGACTCTCTCTCTCTCTCTTTTTCTGTTCCCCCCCTCTCTCTCTCTCTCTTTCCCTTCTCTCTTTCTCTCCCTCTCTCTCTCTCTCTCTCTCTCTCTCTCTCTCTCTCTCTGTCGCTCTTTCTCTCCCTCCCTCTCTCTTTCTCCTCCCCACCCCCCTTTTCTCCTTCTTTCTCTCTGTGTTCTTCTTTGGGACTCTCTCTCTCTCTCTCTCTCTCTCTCTCCTCTTCTCTCGTCTCTCTCCTCTCTCTCTCTCTTCTTTGTCCTTGTGTTTTCTCTTTCCCTCACTCTCTAGTCCCTCTCTCTCTCTCAATTTTCTCCCCACCCCCACCCCTCCCCACTTCCCACTCTCTTTTCTTCCTTCCATCCGTACCCCCTCTACCCCCAATCCCTACTATCCCTAGACCACAAACACACCCTCCCCCACCCCTCCTCCAGCTTCCCATCCTTCGTTTATTCTTCTACCAGTTGTTCCACGACCACCACCACCACCTACTTTCCCCCCCCCTTTCCCCCCCCCCTCTCTCTCTCTCTCTCCTTCTTGCATTGAGTTTGTGTTTTTTGCGTAGCACGTGAATGATATGTAACAGGAGGAACTGGATGTAGCCTATGCCCAACACTGAACTGTTTTTTCTTGACTGTTTTCAAACTGGTCACATTTCACACTCTCCTGATGAAGCCTGTGGGCGAAAGCTCGAGTTTTAATGTTGATTTTACCCTGTGTGGAGAAAAATGAAGAACTTGTTTTTTACCTTGTATATTTTTAATCTGCCTGTTCTCATTGTTTGGTTGTGGTGCGGTGCGGGCAACGGAAAATTCTACCTGTGAAAATACTCTACTTATCAAAATGATGAGCTACATTTTCCAGCTGGCCCCCTCAACTGATCTCCTCAAATCCAAGGTTCCGTCACGCTTGAAGAACAGTTCAGTGTTTTGCTTTTCAAACAAGCAAGTATAAAATACAAACAGAACTTCTTGAATAAGTGTAGAGCAAAAAAAGTTATTCCATATGGAATCAGACTTCATTTTTAATTTGGCATTTGGCACCAATGATCAGCAACTAAATGAAATGATCAAAGACTCCCTCATAGTGCTAGCTCCAAAATTCTTGACTCCTTGATTGACTATTGTGATGAAACTCTCCTAAATATTGAAGAGGAATTGGTTAAATGTGAGGAGAGTTGCTGTGGAAAGTATTGGTAATCACTCCATGTCAAAACTGATTAAAAAAACAAAGGATTCTTTGGAGCCTAAATTACTTCCAATCAGAAGGAGATTGGAAAGAAAACTTTCATTTATACAAAAAGAGAGCGTGCATCTCGAAAATGATAGCTATAGAAGAAGTGGCTCGCGAGAATTTACTCATGTAGGTACATTCCTTTCAAGGACAGAGATGGTGTTCAAAGAAGAAGCAGAATGCATAAATCCAGGAAACGTGTGATGAGGATCAAAACTGTGACTGTAAACAAAATTAAAAAGTGCAAACAGATGAACTAAAAGCTTTTGACCCTATCATCCTGGCACCAAACGTTGAACTTACTCCTGAACAGCTCAGAGTTCTCCGCCTTCCTGATTGCTTCGCACCCACAAACCGCATGAACCAGTTAATGTAGGGGATCAAGTCATCGGCACCACTGCATGGGCAGAGAGACTGAGGTGGCACAGATACTTTACCCTGAAAAAAATGGAGGAGGATGAGTTCATAGATCGATGTACCACAGAAGAAGAGGAATTTCAGAAGAAGCCTTGGTACAACCCCTACTACCAGAATGGCTCCTAGAGACGACCCTGCCCTTGAAGCTTTCATCGCAGCCTGTACACAGCAATTTTTGGATCCGTCACAAAGAAAGAAAATCAGGGACAACCTTTCACCTGGGAAAGAAATGCTTAAAACAATTGAACCGTCTTCCAGTGACTCACAATGCGGCTGTCGGTATGCGGATAAGGCAGGTGTAACGGTGATTACATCCCTTGTGAATGATGACTAGCTATTAAAAAGGAACTCGAAAGGTCTGATTACTATGAAATCGTTAAAACTGATCCGACAAATGACACTGTTTCCATCATAAACAAATGGGTTAAGAAATGGTTACATAAAGGCGCTATCAGTGACGAAATAGCTCGATTTTGTTACACCAAAACCTCAACCCGTCCTGGGAAGATTAAACCGTTAGTGAAAACACATAAACCTGAACCTTTCCGTACAGATATTACTGTCTGGTTCAGGTACCCCTACGCATGCATTGTCTAAGCTCGTACAACAGTCTGTTTGTCACCTGACTCAGCATCTTAAATATCAAGTAATTGATACTAAAGAGTTTTTACAAAAGATCGAAAAAATTAATCAGACTGTCGCCCCCTTGCCTGAGAATGCACCTTTGTGGTATGTGATGTCATTTCTTTATTTCCCAATGTAGATAATAATTCTGGTGTTCCCGCACTAAAGTCAGCTTTAGACCAAATTCCTAGCAAGCTAGGCATCCCCACTAAATGTGTTTTGGAAGCCCTCCAAATTGCCCTAGACAATAATTGCTCTCAATTCACTGATGGGAAAGGGAAACCATTTTTGCCAAGCCTAACCATGGCACAGCTATGGGCCCCTGTCACGCTTGTGAATATGTAGATGTGTTTATGGCAGAGTTAGATGAGAAATTGACCCAGTACTCCCCGTCCCACTCTTGTCCTCCCTCAAGACTAAGGAGGGTGCAAACGCTGATAGAAGCCTGGATTGGACAAGATATAGGGATGATGGGATCACCATTCTTTTGGATAAAGAGCATATAGATAGATTTGATGAACATATTCAAAACATACACCCACCCAACATCAAATGGACTGTAACCCCCACAAAGGAGGCCCAATATCTAGATCTTAAATTGACCATCAAAGATGGCTATATCCAAACTGATGTAAACTCAAAACATTGCCACAGCTACTTGCCTAGAACTAGTTGTCACCCACAGTCAGTTTTCAGGGGACTGTTGCTTGGAGTAGGAACTAGATTGAGGATGCTTTGCAGTGATAATGATGTCCTTGGTAAAAGACTTGATGAATATGCTCATTATTTCAGTTTAGCAGGATGGCCTCTAAACAAGGCACGGAAAGAACTGAAAGAGGAGCGAGTAAGAATAACAGGAAACACTATTTACTGAGAGGAAAAAGAAAGGCAAAAAGATAGCATGGGTCACCCAATATGACCCCAGACTGTCCTTCAAAATCAAAAATAATTCGGAACAATCTACATATCTTGTATGCTAATCAACAGAATAAAAGAAATTTTCCCCAAAAAAAACTATCATTTCAGCAGAAAGGAAGCGTAAAAATTTAGGAGAAATTTTAAACCCACTGTCCCTAGAAGATTTCCGCACACGGCCCTCAAAACAAACCTGGCTTTTTCCCGTGCGCTGCTAAAAGATGCGACACCTGTGAACACTCTTCTACCCTTCTTCTTTTAAAAGTCCATGGGACAACAGATACTGGAAACATTAAGCAACATCTTACTTGTAAAACGCCAAATGTAATATATGTACTTCAGTGTCAAATTCATCCAAATAAATGGTATATTGGTTCCACAAAAAACCTTAAACTCAGATGGGCCAACCACAAGTCTGATATTAAATTGAAGAAGATCAATAAATGTGCAGTGGCGAAACATGTAACAGAACTTCCACACCCAAATGATCTAAAAGTTCAAATTTATTTCCATCCATGCCATTGAAACAGTGCACAGTGAAGATAATCTGTTGGATAGGGAAACTTTTTGGCAGGCAAATATTGGAACCATTTTCAAAGGGCTCAATTATAGGACGGATATCTTTCATACTTTAAGGAAAAGAGAAATTTGGCAGCAATATGAAATATGAAGGGTGATGGTCCTTTCAGGATCGGACTGGTGCCTACGAAAGGGATTTGTGAGAGTGTGTGTGTCGGGGGAGGGGTAGTGAGGGGTTAGTCTCATGTCATATCGTTTCCTGAATAATTAATAAGTGAACTTGTTAATTTGATCTTATTGAAGTGTTTCTAGAGCTAAAAAGCCAGTCTTGTCGAATAGTATAAGTACTGGTTATAGTACCAATGTTGTTCACTAGTAGAAATTCATGCTCGATGTAAGTTGCGCAATAGCTTCCTTTTCCTTACTTCTTTGCTCCTCCATTTCCCCCCCCCCCCCCCCACCCCTACCTCCCCCCCCATCCCCCCCCCCCCCCTTTTTTTTTTTTTTTTTTTTTTTTTTTTTTTTTTTTTTTTTTTTTTTTTTTTTTTTTTTTTCCTCTGTCTTCTTGTCTTTGTCCTAGTGTTTCTCTTTCCCTCACTCTCTAGTCCTCTGACTCTCTCTCTCTCTCTTTTTCTGTTCCCCCCCCTCTCTCTCTCTCTCCTTTCCTTCTCTCTTTCTCTCCCTCTCTCTCTCTCTCTCTCTCTCTCTCTCTCTCTCCCCTGTCGCTCTTTCTCTCCCTCCCTCTCTCTTTCTCCTCCCCACCCCCCTTTTCTCCTTCTTTCTCTCTGTGTTTTTTCTTTGGGACCTCTCTCTCTCTCTCTCTCTCTCCTCTCTCCTCTCTCTCTCTCTCTCTCTCTCTCTCTTCTTTGTCCTTGTGTTTCTTTCCCTCACTCTCTAGTCCTCTCTCCTCTCAATTTTCTCCCACCCCCCCCCCCCTCCCCACTTCCCACTCTCTTTTCTTCCTTCCATCCGTACCCCCCTCTACCCCAATCCCTACTATCCCTAGACCACAAACACCCCTCCCCCACCCCTCCTCCAGCTTCCCATCCTTTCGTTATCTCTTCTACCAGTTGTTCCACGACCACCACCACCACCTACTTTCCCCCCCCCTTCCCCCCCCCCTCTCTCTCTCTCTCTCTTCTTGCATTGAGTTTGTGTTTTTGCGTAGCACGTGAATGATATGTAACAGGAGGAACTGGATGTAGCCTATGCCCAACACTGAACTGTTTTTTCTTGACTGTTTTCAAACTGGTCACATTTCACACTCTCCTGATGAAGCCTTGGGCGAAAGCTCGAGTTTTAATGTTGATTTTACCCTTGTGTGGAGAAAATGAAGAACTTGTTTTTACCTTGTATAATATAATATATATATATAAATATATATATATATATATATATATATATATATATATATATATATATATATATATTTAACACATGCATGCACACATCCTACCACCCCTCCCCCACCCCCACCACCCCATATACACACACACCACATACAGAATCACATGCACACACCCTGCCAAAACAGAATCATACACACACACACACACACACACACACACACACACACACACACACACACACACACACCAGCACAGGCGCTCACATCACCACCACAAACCACCAGCACATATTCGATATTAACACCACACTTAAATAAACACTCCAACTGTAAAACAGAACGCTCCAAGATAAGCTGAAAGTGAAGTATGAAAAAGAAAACAGAAACAATAGCACAATTCAAAAGATCAATAAATTGCAAAATGTATAATTACTTAAACTATGAAAACATCCTGCAGAGTTAGATACAAATCAGGAATAAAAGATTTACTGCTAAGTTAGATGTTTGAAGTGGGGAGAGAGAGATACTAAAGGAGAGATAGAGAGAGACTGAAGGGAGATAATTCATAGGGGTGTGATTGGAAACAGACTTCTATAAACCCTTTTAACTATAAAAAACATAACAAACTCTATTAAACCAAGTATGGAATAAAAGGAACAAAATTTCAATACCAAGAAATATCACAAAAAGCATGATTGTTTAAACAGTAAAATGAAGATTTAAAATAATTCAAGACAACATGATATTCCCTGTTAACCCTTTCAACCGCCAGACATTCTAAAGTTGCATAAATCCCCATCGCCAGCCATTTTTTCCAAAAAAGCTCTTCTTTTATACCAGCATATGTGAAAACACGAATATCTTTGGAACTAAACAACCAATTCTCATGCTGTTTTTTGTAAAATGGAGGAGATACACTGTACTTTTAAATTATATTATAACATGTTAGTAATGGTTAGTCAACAACAATTTCAAATTTTTAGTAATTTCAAGTGCAAAAAAAAAGAAGCAAAATTAAAAAATGAATGTTATGTTTCTTCACAATGTAAAAATGAAGAAAGCATGGGAACAAACTCTCAACAAGGAGGAAAGTTACTCCACACACAATTGAAGACCAGAAAGTATGGTATATCCAACAGAAAAATGGAAGAAACAGCCATAAATCCAACTACTCCAATAGCAGGCAGACCTGCCAACCATTACGCATTTCGCGTAATTAATTTATATTACGCCCAAGTGATAATTTTACGCCCAAAACCATTTAGCCAAAAAATTACGCATTGAAAGTTTTCAACAACAACAAAAAAAAACGGATGAAAAAATTGGCTTATATATGTACAGACAAAGCACGGCGCCGTGCGTGTAACCAGTAATCTTCAAGAAGCATTTCCGTCATGCGCAGTTTGTTTCACCATCTTCACCATTCAGCAAAGTTG
>CM031606.1:87148876-87173876 GCA_018398815.1 Conus ventricosus | reverse complement strand
CTCACTCACACACACACACACACACACACACACACACACACACACACACACACACACACACACTCATACATACATACCACCCTCCCACACACACACACACACACACACACACACACACACACACACACACACACACACACACACAGAGATCTGCTCAGATCTTGCCAAGCTTCTTAGTGGCCACAACTGGGAACCACGCGCTCAGGGGCACCAGCTCATCCCCCACGATGGAGGCTGCCTTGCTGACTACTTTCTCCAGCCAGTCCATGTCTGTTGTCTTGGCACTACTTTGGTAACTTAGTTGGTTGAAGGCCAATACACTCTGAATGGTCGACTGGTAGTACAGAGGATCTGTGAGCTGACACAGAACTGTCGCAGCTTTCACAGGAAGAAAAGTCTCTGGTTTGCCTTCTTGCACACCGCATCTGCATTGGGAGAACAGTCTAGTTGGCTGTCGATGATAGTACCTAAGTACTTGTAGTACTCGACGATCTCGACTGGCTCACCATTGATGATGAGGAGCTCGGTGCTTGTTCTTCCTGAAGTCCATGACAATCTCCTTGGTCTTGGACACATTCAGCTCCAGATGATTCGTGCTGCACCAATCAGCCAGTTCATCCACGGCATGCCTGTACACTGTTTCATCATTCTTGAGGATGAGGCCAGTCAGCGAGGTGTCGTCTGCAAACTTGATAAGCAGAGTAGAATCATCCTTGCTGTGACAGTCGGCAGTGTACAGGGTGAAGAGAGCAGGAGAAAGCACGCAGCCTTGGGGAGCGCCAGTGTTGGTGGTCACAGGGTTGGAGAGAGCATGCCCAGCTCGGACTTGTTGCATTCTCTGAGTCAGGAAACTGAAGATCCAGCTGATGAGGACTGGGTTGACATTGGAGCAGAGGAGCTTGGTGACAAGGAGATGGGGTTGGATCAAGTTGAAAGCACTGCTGAAGTCGATGAAGAGGACCCTTGTGTATGAGGTAGGCTTCTTGAGGTGCGTGTAGACACTGTGGAGGAGAGTGAGGATGGCATCTTCAGTACTCCGGTTGCGGGAACAAGCAAACTGAAGAGGATCCTGATGCTCCTCTGTCTCCAACCTCAGCAGGCGAAGGATGATCTTCTCAGCGCACTTAAAGGGGACAGAAGTGAGCGCTACTGGCCTGTAGTCGTTCATGGTGACTGGAGAACGTTTCTTGGCGACAGGCACAATGGTTGATGATTTCCAGATGGCTGGGATGGAGCCCTCGTCAATGGACCTCAGGAAGAGCTCACAGAAGGCCGGAGCTAGAGCATCATGGCATTCCCACAACAGCCTACCAGTGATTTTGTCAGGGCCTGCAGCACTGCGCATATGACCATCTGCACCCATGGAGAGATTTTGTGTCAGTCTCAGTTCAAGTCGACCATGTTTAAATGTTATTCTGTTCATAGATGATGAATGCAGAGAGATTATTTTGATGCTATTTCCATTTTGTATCAGTTGCTGCCTTTAATATGCAAATCTTGAATGACTTGATGAGGTTTTTCTGCCAGTACCATGAGCCAGTAAAATAATGTCACAACTAGACAAATTTTATACAAAATCATAGTGGATGATCATAGCAAATAATTCATAAAGTTTAAATACAGAAGCCATATAAATGTACTTACTTATCAAAAAAAGTATTTGACAATGACACTGTCTGGTTCATTTACATTTTTTGTTACAAATATTATAAAACCTGTCGCAATAGAAAAAAAACAAACAAAAAACTTGATGAAGTAAAGAAGGATCTTCAGGTTCCTATTTATCAAGGGACCTTGACTCTCTGGATAATTCAAACTCAATGAAAATTTAATACATTAAAGAAAGTTTAATACATGAAAGAAAAATTAACTTTATACACAGGTGTGCCCTTTTTATGTGTTGATTATCATTAAAGTTGTTAAAGTTGGAGTAAAGCAGCCCCAATCTTCCAACTCAAAAACATACCAGGTCGAGATCGTTAAAAAGCCAGTAGTCAGAACTGAAAGGGTAAACCCCATTGTGTTGATGGGTTTAAAAACTAGACAAAAAAAAAGAGAATCATACTGTTTTCCACTTGCAAATATATTGAGGGACACAAGCAGAAAAGTGTGGAACAGAGTGGTCTTTATTGAACGGGAGCCTTGGCTGTACAGGTGTTGACTGTTTTTGAATTTCAGAGGTGCACAATACAGCATGGCTTGGAAAAATTCATCAACAGGGGAACCAACTCCCAGCACCTCACAGAGAAAAGCCGTCGATGATGACAGTCAAAGGTAAAATTTTTGACGTGGCATGAGTTAAGTGGTGTGTGTTAACACAGTGAATTTGTCTTTTTATGTCAATTTGTATGTTCATTGGGAGTGTGTAGGAACCCTGAATCTGCTTTTTGGTGTCATATACTCTACGACGTCAGACAGTAGCATTCTACGGCAGTTAGTTAGCTCAGAAGGCCGAATTTTTTGTGTGGCTAACGCAGTAACAAGACACCCCTACTTCCGTCTTAGTCAGAAAGCTGGTGCAAACTTCCTGTTCCTCATTCAGCTACTGCCTTCCACCACAAAAGGACAGGTTTTCTTGCTCTGACTTGCCTATCTTTTGTTTTTTAGCAGATTGCTTGTGTTTTGCTTTCTTGCTTGTTCTGTTGTGGCTTGCGCTAACCCTTTTTATTACAGCTGCTTGAGGTTACGATCGCTCGCGTATCATGTTGTCTTTTCACACTTGATGTTCGATCGATATCACTCCTTCGCCCCGCGCTTCACCATTTTGTCTCTACTTTGTGTTCGTCCACTCCATGTTTGTTCCGTCCACCACAGCCCAAGATGGTGAAGGTGAACGATGGGTCGAGGGACGACACCTTTCTGTCATCCCTCTCTGTCCTGGAGGCCCAGCGTTCCAATTCCAAGGAGCAAACCATCCTTCCATCAGTGGAAGAACGTATGGCCAACTTAGAGAGGGGTTCAACGGAGGGGACGCTTGACCATGATCGCCATCATGCCTCCTCCTCTAATAGGCCAGCGGAGTTGTGTTCACAGCATTTGGGTAGGAAGGGGTAAGTTGCACATGTTAAAGACAAAAGTAAGCTAAAAGATAATCAGAAAGACAAAGGGAAAGCTTCGCGTAAGCTTACACGGTTTTCTCCCTCGCCCCAACACTCTCCCCCACCCGTTCGCCATCTTTGCGGCGTGAGTCCAGCTTGCCCCCTACTTCGCAAATGCTTATTGAGACAAACAAGGGAGAGGGTGGCCGGCGCAATGACTCAGCACTTGGCCACCCTCTCTCCTCTTTCTATCTTGCTGAGTCACGCGGCCAGCAGTACCCAGGTATTTTCCGGCATGCTGATTTTGTGACCGGCACGAGTGCCTCGGAATCAGCACATGTCACTTGCCTTGATAAGACTCGGTCTATCCGCTATCCCCCCACTGATAGCACTCAGTCTCATGGTGCTCCCCTCTACAGTACATTGGTGCAGCCACCACTAGTGTACGCGGAGCGCCCTTTTGCCGGTGGCAGGGTGGAGCCCTTTCCCTGGCTGGGCCAAACTGGGCAAAACCCGGGGTCTGGCATGCAGATCCCGACACGTCCGGACCTGCGTGAGCTGGACCCACGCCGATCGATTCGCCCCGATCGACTGGCAACACATCCCCTAGGGGCACAGGACGTTGGGGATCGGACTTATTCTGTTCCTCACTTGGGCAACGTCCACGGTCCTGTTCCTCGGAGGGGGGGGGGGGGGGGCAAGCCTACTGGCTTCCCAACCCCCCCCCCCCCCATGCTTCAGGTTACCTGGGCCCACATGGAAATTCTGCCCCCGGACCGCCACAGCCCACTTTCCTCCATAGGGACCGGTGGCTCTATGCCCCTCTGAGGGACCAGTGGCTTGATGCGGACACTCATCGGCTCTCCGGTCATCTGTGGCATCCAGCTTCCTCTCGCTGGTTTGACCTTGGTCCACCTCCCTCTCAGGTGCTGTCTGATCGGCATGACAGACATTCCCCTCGCTTGTCTGTCGCCGATCATGGAGCTACCAGAGACCCGCCCTCGCCTCTCCTGTCGACCTCTTGGCTAGGGCGGGCCTCCTATGCACCCCAACCGTTGCCTCCTCCGGTTGAACCACCTCAACCTCCCAGGACGACTATTTCCCGTTTTTGAGGACGGTGTTGAAGAAGAATACTTCTCACCTTCAAGTGACTTCGCAGCCATTGAACAATGGCGCCCCATCCTCTTCTTGAGGGAGACCCTCCCTTTGGACAAAATCTTCTCGGTGTCACACTTTGCTCCAGCCACCCTGCCCAAGCGTACACCCCCCAAACTTGTCACATCTCAAATTCTCCCTTCCAGATGGGAACGTCCGGCAACTTTGTCCCGGGATGCGCAGAACCCTGCGGCCAGGGAACTTGCCGTCTCCCCATCTGACCGCTGGTTGATCCCAAACTTGGCCCCTCCCTCTGCTGCATCTATTTTGCATAAAACGCTGGCAGAATGGGATCGCATTGCCAGAATCGGCATGCAACACGTTACGGCGAGTCACGTCTTCTTTGACCTGCTCATGCAACGTGCTGCTGAAATTTGTCCTGAGGAGGATGACTCGGCCTCTGTGTCATCTGAGGCACCTGCCTCTGACACACAATATGAGACTGACATACAGTTCGTTTGGGACCCGATGATGCAGATTTTGGTGAACAGGATATCTCATCATCTTTTGGCTGCGGCGGACAGCGTAGCCAAGAGCCATTACAACTGTGTGCATGCATACAGAGATGCTTTCCTTCAGAAAGCTAAACTCTCCCCCAAGCAAAAAGCGGCCCTCCGGTGTATTCCGGGACAACACCAGTCGCTCTTTGGCGATTACGCTGCTGCATTTATCACACACACTGCTGAACAAAATAGGAGGCAGCTTCCTATGTGGCCAGTCCAACGCCCCTCACAGCTTTATTTTTCTGTTCCATTCGAGACACTTAGTTAAAGGGCCGAACAAACAAGGCTTACACATTTCTGACCCAACATTTTTCTTGTTGTAGTCCAAGCAGAGGCATGTATCAAACTTGTGTACTAGTTAACTAGGGAAAATTAAGTTCCCAGAAGTGATGACGTCATTTTTGCACAATTGTGTGTGTGTGTTGTCATTGTTTGAATATCGCCTGATCACTTGTGTACAAGCTTTCATGCCGTGTCTACATTATCTACAGGAAATAAACCTAGTCGAGTTTGGTATTAAAAGAATTGTTGGGAATTCGCCTATTCAGTCATCTCAAGAGCACAGATATATTACATTTTTCATGACAACCACTGATTATCAAACTAAGAGCCCCATTTGTAATGGCCGCTCATCAATGCCGAACACATTGTTGCCAGACCAGCTGTACACAGATGACATTCAGTTGGCCGAGTACAGCGCGGTTAGCTGGCTGGTGGGGAGCGGCCTGCAGAAAACACCCCTTTCCCTGACCTGCATTCACGGCTTAGCCTCTGCAGCTGTGGGCGAGCCAGAGTTGCCTACCGTTCCTGAGCAGCCGTATTTGATCCGGATCTAAGTAAAAATATCCCCTTAGTCCGAAAGTACGGTTATCGAAAGTATGCTCCGGAGAAAAAAAATCGCCGTGGAAAATTTCGTGGGGGGGGGGGGGAATTTGGCTTGCCTTCACCAAGTGTGAGTTCGAGCATGCGCAATGGGAAACGCTTTGTAAACCAAGTTTTCTGATTGGTTGACCCACTTCACTTCACTTCCCTTCAAGCTCGCTGGCTGTGCTAGGCCTAGGCCTAGTAGGTGCAGGCATTCAAGTTTCAAAATGGCCAGCAAGAGGAAGCAAAGCGATCAGTGTGGTTCGTCTGAAGATCGTTCTGAAACTCCACCACGGGATGTGAAAAAACCACGACGAATGCAGGCTTTCAAAACGGATTATTCCGAGAAGTGGCCCTGTTTAAGACCTGGACAGAAGGGGCAAATATTCGGATTTTGCTCTGTGTGCAAGTGTGACTTTTCCGTCGCTCATGGTGGAAAGGACGACTGCCGTCGGCACATCGAATCGAAAAAACATGCCGAGTATGAGAGCAAAGCCAAAGAAGTGGGCAAATGCCTGAAAATATCAGGATTTTTCACTTTGAGTTCTTCATCCACTAAATCATCAGACAACGGCCTCATTGAAGCAGAGACGATGCTGGTGGATTTGGTTACCGAGCTGAATCTGCCATTCACAGCTTGCGACAAGTTGACCAAAGTCTTCAAACGGATGTTTAAGGACTCGGAGACAGCCGAACAGTTCCAGTGTGGGAGGAGTAAAGCAACGGCGATTGTAAAAGAAATGGCGGCGAAGGAGTCTTTGAAGCTGGCCGACCGCATGAAAAGCCATCCTTTCACTATCTCCACCGATGGGAGCAACGATGCTGGCAGCACCAAGCTGTTTCCACTGGTCGTTCGAACTTACGATGCAAACTCCATGCAGGTGCGGTCTGAAGTTCTTGCTGTGCCAGCTTGTGAAGGATCTGCCACTGGTAAGTTTTTCTATTCTCTCAATGTACACACACACACTCTCTCTCTCTCTCTCTCTCTCTCTCTCTCTCTCTCTCTGTTAATTTTTTCTTTCATACGACATAGTATATTTTGTCAAAGTTTTATACAGTCAGGTGTTAATGTGCATACTGATCTTTTTCCAGCACGATGTGATTAATATTTTGAATTCTTTAACGTGTTAGCATGCAGCTCATTGTAATCAGAAATCATGAAATGATGTTGCAAAGTTGTCCATTTATGATAAATAAATATTGTCAAGTGCACATACTTATGCTCACACATGAATACACTGACACACACACATTTTCCTGTGCTAAACATTTCATTCATTTCTATCAGCTGAGGTTGGAGTGGCACTGTGTGGCTGCCTAAATGGCAGGCAATTAAAAAAAAAATGCCATAAAGTATGTGATCTTCCATCCAAGTGTGCTGTCTTGCTGTGGTGAGACAGTTTGTGGGAGAGTGTATCAGAATGATTAGCACTTCTAGAGTGAAAAGCTGGGGAACTAAACATACATTTTATCCCCATGATAAGGTTTGATTATTCAGTTTGCTGTTTTCACACAGCCCTATGAAATTGTGTTTCAGGTGAAAAGATCTTTGGACTCATTGACAATGAGTTTAGAGTGCACAACATTCCATGGGACAACTGCCCTGATATGGCTCTTTGTAGTTGGCTGGACTATAAGCAACATGAATTGAATTGAATTTGTGTGTTCATTTATTGTATGTGTATTACAATTTACAGTCTTAACAGGCAGACGCACTTGAACTGTCTGTTCCTGACAAAAATCCTGTGTTCCTGATTTCTGAGACATTTGTTCCTGATGAGCAAATTTTGGGGTAGGCATGTCTGGCGAGCTGTAAACTCCCCTTCCTCTCAGAACTAAGTGGCTTGCTCTGAACAGCCGTGCCCTCCGTCTATTCCGACCCCCCGGCTCCTTTAAACGCCCCCCTCAGCCCCACTCTCCAGAGCCCCACTCTCCAGAGCCCATACTCGACCTCTCACTTCTCAACAAGTACCTCAGGACGGCAAAGTTCAAGATGGACACTCAGTCCCAGATCAGAGACTCCATCCTGGCACCTTCACAGGCTCTGTGCCAGGCCCACACCACCCAACTCCTACTTCTCTGTTCCAGACTAGTGTTTGTCACCAACACGAACAAATGCGAACTCACCCCCAGTCAGCGCTTCTCCTTTCTGGGCATGAGTTTTGACTCCCGCACCATGATGGTCGCCCCCACCAACAAGAGGTCCACATCTCGTGACATGTATCGCAGACCTCATCTCTCACCTACGCCTATCCACCCACTCCTCGGCTAGAACCCTGACTTCTCTCTTGGGGATGATGGAGTCCTTGGCCACCATCATTCCCCAGGGCAGGATCCTCAAACGGCAACTCCAATGGGAGTTCCAATTGCAGTGGTCCCAGACTTCCAGACGCTGGGACCAGTCCATCCCCTTGGGTCCATGGTTCCACTGGGCCACGGACGAATGGCTGGATTCCTCGGCGTGGACCTCCGGAGTTTCCATTTCCTGTCCCACCCAGCCACTGGAACTGTACACGGACGCATTGAACATGGGCTGGGGCGCCCACATGGACCACCTTCACCCCTCCAGATCGTGGGACTCCAGGACGGCTCTAATGCACATCAACATCTTGGAACTGGAGGCAGTCAGACTTGCTCTCCTCCAATTCCAACCCCCCGTCACACACCGACACGTTCTCCTCTTCACAGACAACACTTCGGTAGCCTGTTATATAAACAAAGGGGTGGGGGGGGGGCATGCTTCGTCAAACGCTCTCTTCGAGCAGAAGCCCTCCTCGGCTGGTGCCACTTGCTGAGAATCTCCCTCTGCGTGAGACACATAGCGGGAGCTCACAACGTTCTGGCGGACTCTCTCACAAGGATGAGAACAGCTCCGCCGTTCTCCGCCGTTCCGCCGTCTTAAAAAAAAATCTCCGCCGTTTGAAAAAATCTCCGCCAAAAAAAAAAAAAAGCTATCGCGATTTTCTTTGCTCCCAATCTCGGCGAGACGCCTCCGGCGAGATTACTCTAGGCTTGTACCCAAATGGGCTGGTTTTTATTCGTTTGACTCGGCCAACCACTGCACATCCGCTTACAGCGCGGATCGACCGAGTGTCATCTGTGATTCATGGCGTCGAACGAAATCGAAAAAAAAAAAAAAGAAAAAAAATCCCAACCGTTGGAAAGAAAACTGGCTCGAGGAAGAGGTGTGTGTGGGAGTAGAGTTAGAGATAGCATTTGCAAAAGCAGTGAAGAGCAGGCGTTATGTCTAGCTTGCAACAAGAAAATCAGCTTCGGAAGTCGTGGCTTCATTACGATTGCTGACCACATGAAACGCCTGGTTCACAGGCAGCGTGTCGCTGCATTGAAGAACAATTAAACTTTGGAAAGTAAGCTGTTGGTGATTTTGCTCTCTTCTTTGTTATATTTTATCATTCATTTGCAATGGTCAAACTATCTCAGTTAGCTGAAACATTCGTCATTTGACTTTATGTTGTGAAACAAAACCTAGACGTCTAGTTACTAATAATAGAACCAGGGCCAAGGGCAGGTAATTTTCGGAAAAACCCATTTCTTACGTAAATCGACCAGCCACAAACGCAGAGAGCCCTGTATTAAATCCATTTGCATGTTTGACAAAAAACAAAACAAAAGAAAAGAAAAAAAAAAACCCTCAGAATTTGAGGTTTGAATTGAAGGCTAGAAACATATTTTGATGGTTTTAAATGTGGATTTTTCTTGTTTATATATTAAAAAAATGCTTCAGCTTCAGGGGGCGCTGCCCCCTGACCCCCGCAGGGGCGTTGCCCCTTGACCCCACTGGGGGCTCTGCCCCAGACCCCCAACAGAAAAATATCCTCTGCTTTTTAAAAATCTGTTCTCATCCCTGCTCTCAGTTGGTCCAAATCCCTTCTACTCACAGAATGGACCCTCAACAGCCACACCCTACACACTGTGTGGACCCATTGGTTCACCCCCAATGATCGATCTCTTTGCCACCCGGTTCAATCACCGTCTCCCGGTCTATGTCTCACCAGTCCCCAACCCTCGAGCACATGCTGTCGACGCCTCTCCCGACCCTGGACGGGTCTCATAGCCTACGCCTTCCCTCCATTCCCTATCCTCAGAGTGATCAGGAAAGCAAGACTGGAGAGACCCAGACTCATTCTGATCACCCCGTGGTGGCCGACTCAGTTGTGGTTTCCAGACCTCAGGTCTCTTCACATGTTCCCCGTTCCCTCTGACAACCATGCTCGGGCCGCACCCACTCAAACCCACAGATGCTCCGCCTACATGCTTGGCTCCTGTACGAACCCAACTGTGAACATCTGCCCCTCCCTCCCAAACAGACAGATCCCAGTTCGTCCTAGACAGGCTCTCTGTTGGAGGTGCCTCGCATGCGCAGGACCTTCAGGACGTAGCGACGGCCTCTTGCAGATCCAGCACAGTCCCTCTACAACTACCGTTGGGTGAGATGGGTCACCTGGTGCTCAGATAACTCCGTCCCGCATGAACACCCATCAATATTCAATTGGGCAATTTCCTATCTCACCTTTCCTTGGTCAAAAACCTGTCAGCTAGCTCTATCTGTGGCTACAGGTCGGCTATCTGTACCACCATTCGTCAACTTAGGGGGCCCTCCTTTGCCAACGACTTCCTGCTCAGAGAGATCTCTATGGGCGCTGCCTTACGCGAGGCCCAGTCCCCTAGATGCGTACTACTTTGGGACCTCTTCGTTGTCCTCGACGTACTCAGGAAACTGCCGTTCAAGCCTTTAGCCTCCATCCCTTTGACCTCCTCTCTCTCAAAACCACTTTTCTCCTTGCACTCGCTTCTGCTCGCTGACGTAGCGAGATTCATGCCCTCAGTGGTGCCCCAGGGACATCGCCTTCCATAGGGACGGCTCTGTCTCCCTCCGGTTTCTCCCCGAGTTCCTCGCTAAGAACCTAGAACCGGGCACAGCTTCTCCCTCCCTCATCATCAGATCACTCTTTGATATCCTCGGGAAGGAAGGAAGGCAGGGGGGGGGGGGGGGGGGGGGGGGGGGGGAGGAGACATGGACTTGTGCCCTTCCAGGTGTCTAAGATACTACTGGGAATGAACATGTCCTAGGCGTTTCTCCAGAGGTGTCTCCTCATATCTTTCAATCCTAACAACCACAAAGACATCTCCGCGGGCACCATCTCCAGGTGGCTCTCGAACACGGTTAAGACCGCATACATGAAGACTTGCCGGTCTTATCTCCCCGGACACATGAGGTTAGAGCGCTTGCCACTTCCACAGCGTTCCAACACTCAGTACCCCCACGCCACCTTCTGGAGGCAGCCTACAGGCGTTTGGAGAATCCCTTCATAAACTTCTACTTGAGGGATATCCGCATGACCAGGGCTGATGGTTCTAAAGGGATTTCTTTTGTTGCGGCTAACACAGCTATCTCTATCCCGACTTCTACCCCAAGAACCATTAGGGCACTCTACCCTCCTCCAATTCCTTTAAATTCTGCTACTGTCTGACATGGTAGAGTATATGATGCCAAAATGGGGAGTTTGTATTATACTCCTTGTTTGGCTAGTATACCTACCATGTCAGACTCTAACGCCCTCCTTCCTTCCCCTCTAGCGCTATGGTCCTCGGGGGTTTACCGTAAGGTAATATGCCTCGCTGAATGAGGAACATTTACAGGAAGTTTGCACCGGCTTTCTGACTAAGATGGAAGTAGGGTGGGTGTCTTGTTACTGCGTTAGCCACACAAAAAATCAGGCCTTCAGAGCTAACTAACTGCCATAGAATGCTACTGTCTGACATGGTACTAGCCAAACAGGAAGTATGATTAAAAACTCCCCATTTTGGCGTCATATACTCTACCATGTCAGACAGTAGCAGAAAGCTTTTTCAAAGTCTGTCAGGGAAGATAGTAATTTAGATATTGTAGATGGGTAGTATAGCTAGCTGGATATAGAGTTGACATGATGCGTGGGTGGCAAGCTGTTTTCAGCCAAATTAGAATGAGTGAACTGAGAGATCAGCTCTGTGTGTTGCGGACCACTGTAGCTGAGAGAATCCTTTGGCTCATTGTAGCCAATAAACTTGTCACTGATCATAGGTGGGGGAAAAAAGCTGACTCATCGAAGCTGAAAAAAGCGTGACTGATTGTAGCTGAAAAAAAGCTGACTCATTGTAGTTGATGAAATGCTGTGACATATTGTAGCTGATAAATTGCCGTTCACTTAGCTGATAATAATTAATATGCTGCTATTCATTGTAGCTGGTTAAATGCTGTTGTTCATTGTAGCCGATAAAATGCTGTTGTTCATTGTAGCTGATAAAATGCTTTGGTTCATTGTAGGTGATGAAAAGCCATGGCTCACTGTAGCTGATAAAATGCTGTGATGTGTTGTAGCTAATGAAAAGCTATGATTCACTGCAGCTGATAAAATGCTGTGGTTCACTGAAGCTGTGGCTCACCGTAACTGATGAAATGCTGTGATTCACTGTAGCTCATAAAATGCTGTGGTTCACTGTAGCTGATAAAATGCTGTGGTTCACTGTAGCTGATGAAATGCTGTGGTTCACTGTAGCTGTGGTTCACTGTAGCTGATGAAATGCTGTGGTTCACTGTAGCTGATGAAATGCTGTGGTTCACTGCAGCTGATAAAATGCTGTGGTGCACTGTAGCTAATGAAATGCTGTGATTCACTGTAGCTGATAAAATGCTGAGGTTCACTGTAGCTGATGAAATGCTGTGATGAAATGCTGTGATTCACTGTATCTTATGAAATGCTGTGGTTCACTGTAGCTGTGGTTCACTGTAGCTGATGAAATGCTGTGGTTCACTGTAGCTGATAAAATGCTGTGGTTCACTGTAGCTGATGAAATGCTGTGATTCACTGTATCTAATGAAATGCTGTGATTCACTGTAGCTGAAAAAATGCTGTGGTTCACTGTAGCTGATGAAATGCTGTGGTTCACTGTAGCTGTGGTTCACTGTAGCTGATAAAATGCTGTGGTTCACTGTAGCTGATGAAATGCTGTGGTTCACTGTAGCTGATGAAATGCTGTGGTTCACTGTAGCTGTGGTTCACTGTAGCTGATGAAATGCTGTGGTTCACTGTAGCTGATAAAATGCTATGGTTCACTGTAGCTGATGAAATGCTGTGATTCACTGTATCTAATGAAATGCTGTGATTCACTGTAGCTGAAAAAAATGCTGTGGTTCACTGTAGCTGATGAAATGCTGTGGTTCACTGTAGCTGATAGAATGATGTGGTTCACTGTAGCTGATGAAATGCTGTGGTTCACTGTAGCTGATAGAATGATGTGGTTCACTGTAGCTGATGAAATGCTGTGGTTCACTGTAGCTGTGGTTCACTGTAGCTGATAGAATGCTGTGGTTCACTGTAGCGTGGTTCACTGTAGCTGATAGAATGCTGTGGTTCACTGTAGCTGTGGTTCACTGTAGCTGATAGAATGCTGTGGTTCACTGTAGCTGTGATCACTGTAGCTGTGGTTCACTGTAGCTGATGAAATGCTGTGGTTCACTGTAGCTAATGAAATGCTGTGATTCACTGTAGTTGATAAAATGCTGAGGTTCACTGTAGCTGATGAAATGCTGTGATTCACTGTAGCTGATAAAATGCTGTGGTTCACTGTGTAGCTGATGAAAATGCTGTGGTTCACTGTAGCTGATAGAATGATGTGGTTCACTGTAGCTGTGGTTCACTGTAGCTGATAAAATGCTGTGGTTCACTGTAGCTGATAAAATGCTGTGGTTCACTGTAGCTGATGAAATGCTGTGGTTCACTGTAGCTGATGAAATGCTGTGGTTCACTGTAGCTGTGGTTCACTGTAGCTGTAAAAATGCTGTGGTTCACTGTAGCTGAAAAAATGCTGTGGTTCACTGTAGCTAATGAAATGCTGTGATTCACTGTAGCTGAAAAAATGCTGTGGTTTACTGTAGCTGATGAAATGCTGTGGTTCACTGTAGCTGATAGAATGATGTGGTTCACTGTAGCTGATGAAATGCTGTGGTTCACTGTAGCTGATAGAATGATGTTCACTGTAGCTGTGGTTCACTGTAGCTGATGAAATGCTGTGGTTCACAGTAGCTGATAGAATGATGTTCACTGTAGCTGTGGTTCACTGTAGCTGATGAAATGCTGTGGGTTCACTGTAGCTGATGAAATGCTGTGGTTTACTGTAGCTGATGAAATGCTGTGGTTCACTGTAGCTGATAGAATGATGTTCACTGTAGCTGTGGTTCACTGTAGCTGATGAAATGCTGTGGTTCACTGTAGCTGATGGAATGATGTTCACTGTAGCTGTGGTTCACTGTTTGCTGATGAAATGCTGTGGTTCACTGTAGCTGTGGTTCACTGTAGCCGTGGTTCACTGTAGCTGATAGAATGCTGTGGTTCACTGTAGCTGTGGTTCACTGTAGCTGATAGAATGCTGTGGTTCACTGTAGCTGTGGTTCACTGTAGCTGATAGAATGCTGTGGTTCACTGTAGCTGTGGTTCACTGTAGCTGATAAAATGCTGTGGTTCACTGTAGCTGATAAAATGCTGTGGTTCACTGTAGCTGATGAAATGCTGTGGTTCACTGTAGCTGATGAAATGCTGTGATTCACGTGTAGCTGTAAAATGCGGTGGTTCACTGTTGTTGATGAAATGATGTGGTTCACTGTAGCTGATAAAATGCTGTGGTTTACTGTAGCTGTGAAATGCTGTGGTTCACTGTAGCTGATAGAATGCTGTGGTTCACTGTAGCTTGTTCACTGAAACTGATGAAATGCTGTGGTTCACTGTAGCTGATGAAATGCTGTGGTTCACTGTAGCTGATGAAATGCTGTGGTTCACTGTAGCTGTGGTTTTACTGTAACTGATGAAATGCTGTGGTTCACTGTAGCTGATGAAATGCTGTGGTGCACTGTAGCTAATGAAATGCTGTGATTCACTGTAGCTGATAAAATGCTGAGGTTCACTGTAGCTGATGAAATGCTGTGATTCACTGTAGCTGATAAAATGCTGTGGTTCACTGTAGCTGATGAAATGCTGTGGTTCACTGTAGCTGATAGAATGATGTGGTACACTGTAGCTGATAGAATGATGTGGTTCACTGTAGCTGTGGTTCACTGTAGCTGATGAAATGCTGTGGTTCACTGTAGCTGAAATGCTCTGGTTCACTGTAGCTGATGAAATCCTGTGGTTCACTGTAGCTGATGAAATGCTGTGGTTTACTATAGCTGTGGTTCACTGTAGCTGAGGAAATGCTGTGGTTCACTGTAGCTGATGAAATGCTGTGGTTTACTATAGTTGTGGTTCACTGTAGCTGATGAAATGCTGTGGTTAACTAGCTGATGAAATGCTGTGGTTGCTGTATCTGTGGTTCACTGTAGCTGATGAAATGCTGTGGTTCACTGTATCTGATGAAATGCTGTGGCTTACTATAGCTGTGGTTCACTGTAGCTGATGAAATGCTGTGGTTCACTGTAGCTGATGAAATGCTGTGGTTCACTGTAGCTAAGGAAATGCTGTGGTTCATTGTAGCTGATGAAATGCTGTGATTCACTGTAGCTGATAAAATGCTGTGCTTCACTGTAGCTGTGGTTCACTGTAGCTTATGAAATGTTGTGGTTCACTGTAGCTGTGGTTCACTGTAGCTTATGAAATGCTGTGCTTCACTGTAGCTGTGGTTTACTGTAGCTGATGAAATGCTGTGGTTCACTGTAGCTGATGAAATGCTGTGCTTCACTGTAGCTGATGAAATGCTGTGGTTTACTGTAGTATGGTTCACTGTAGCTGATGAAATGCTGTGGTTCACTGTAACTGATGAAATGCTGTGGTTCACTGTTGCTGTGGTTCACTCTAGCTGTGGTGCAAATGTAGCTGATAAAATGCTGTGGTTCAGTGTGTAGCTGATGAAATGCTGTGGTTCACTGTAACTGATGAAATGCTGTGGTTCACTGTAACTGATGATATGCTGTGGTTCACTGTTGCTGTGGTTCACTCTAGCTGTGGTGCACTGTAGCTGATAAAATGCTGTGGTTCAGTGTACCTGGTAAAATACTGTGATTCACTGTAGCTGATGAAATGCTGTGGTTCACTGTAGCTGTGGTTCACTGTAGCTGATAAAATACAGTGATGCATTGTAGCTGATAAAATACTGAGCTTCATTATAGATGATAAAAGAGATAAGACTTTGAATCTCTCAGGAACCTCAGTGTATACTGTAGACATGCGTGCGCTGGTGGGTGTGCATCGGTCAAGTGATGCAGGTGTGTGAATGGGAGAGTCCACAGATGCAAGTGCATATGCATTGGTGTGTGTGTGAGTGCATGTGTATGTATGCGTGTGTTTGTGTGAATGTATGTGTGTATGAGTGTGTGTGTGTGTATGTGTGTGTGGGGTGTGTGTGTGTGTAGTTGTTATCGTTATGTATTATTGTATGTGTGTGTGGTTGTTATTGTTATCGTTGTTCTTGTTACCAAGTCATTTTCTGAATATTCATTTTACACAGGCCATCAAAGGCACACACGCTCATACAATTGCTTGCATGCACACAACATGCACATGAGTGCATGCACACGTACATACACACACGCGCGTGCATACACACACACACACACACACACCACACACACACACAACATCACATCCCCACCAGCAAATTTTCTCCTCCCCCACCCATCCCCCTGCATTATGCTCCAATTCTACTAAACTTGTTTCATTTGATATACTTTAATTCCCCGATCAACATACACTAAAGGCTAGATAAGTAATATCTACCTATTTACCACCCATCCCAACCTTCCCCTCTTGTCCCTAACACAGTCCTCTCTCTCTCTCTTGCACCCTCCTCCCCCCCCCCCCCCCCCCCCCCCCCCCCCCCCCCCCCCCCCCCCCCCCCCCCCCCCTTACACACACAGGCACACACACACACACACGTACACGCCCCACGCACACGCACACGCACATACATAATCATATGTTTTTGTTTGTTTTTTGTTTTGTTGTTGTTGTTTTTTGTTGTTTTTTTCCCCGTCTAATAACACTTATAGTGAATAGACGTTAAACTAAAGAACTAACACATGCACATGCACATGTGTATATACTCGTACACACAGGCACACACACATACATATGTATGTACACATACATGTGCAGATGTGAGTGCAGTAGCATGCTCACAGAAGCTGACAGATCACACACACGCATACACACAGAACACACACACACACACACACACACACACACACACACACACACACACACACACGTCCATATGTGCAGACGCACGCACATACACACCATACACACACGCACATGCACTTTGTGCACCGCATACACTGGCACACCCACTCATGGGCGGGTGCCCATATAGCCATACACACATACACGCACCACAGCCACACTTTAATACAATGATAATAATGGCACAGCTAATGTTACATAGGTTGCTCAAGGTCTGACCAGCGAGTTGGGCTAATGTGTAGTCAGAGATCTTAGTCAGTGATTTTCCGTGTCCACAAAACAGAAAGCTGGTGCTATCACCCTTGGAGGAATTCAGCTGAAAGAGATGAAGAAGCAGCATACCTTGGTGTCATCTCTGACAGAAGAGCGACCTGGAAGCCACGTATCACTAAGGTAGAGGCAAAGGCTTGAAGGACACTGGCAATTTTACGCAAGTTGGCAGACACCACTTTGGGAGCTGACGAGAGAATACTGAAAGCTGTCTACCAGGGTTCAGTCACACCACTACTTGAATATGGCTCCACAGCCTGGTTGACTTGCTCAAAGACAACCCAGCAAACACTGGATGAGAGTCCAAAATTAGGCCCTACGCATTATCACAAGAGCAATGAGGTCAACGCCCATCAAGGAATTGGAGTGACTTACAGGCATCCAGCCTTTGAATCAGCGGAGAAGCCAAGATAATGATGCAGGCAAGAAAATTCCAGAGTCTCCATGATCATCCACTGAATATAAAACTGGAAGGCTTAACCAAAAATTGTTTGAAGAGGAGCAGTTTTGTTCATGAGAGCAAAAGGCTGTCTCAACAGTACCAAGACAAACTACCCCTCAAACACTCCAGAACTCTGGGCATCAGACCAGTCCGACATCAGGGTCTCCACCACTGTCACTTGTCTCAACCTTGGGGAAGGACAGGACGGGAAAATAAAACAGACCCTCACTCACGCCATGATTGGTGAACGTTACTCAGGAGGCAGGGATTCACGTTTATATCGATGGGTCAGCACTAATGCTGTGGCGGACGGAGGAGCAGGCATCCTTGCCAAAATCCCCAGTTGAGAGACCACAGTTTGCAGTGTTGCCATAAGAAAGCACTGCACAAACAACAGAGCTGAAGAACAAGCCCTCCTGCAGGCTGCCTCCACCATCCAGAGCACAGACAGTGATACTTGTCAGGTTGTCTTCCCATCTGACGCCCTTTCTGTCCTGAAGGCATTTCAGAACAGCAAACTCATAAGCCTCAGCGAAGCACTGCAGAAAGTAGCTGCTAACAGAAGAGTGCTCCAGTGGATTCCAGCCCACAGTGGGATACCAGCCAATGACTTTGCTGATCACCTGGTGAGGGAGGATGCTCAAGGGGAGCAGTTATAACAACAGCATCACCTACAGTGAGGTGCGAAGCATCATCCAGACTATCACAGCGCCCAGGGCACCTAGGATGATAATCATCTGTTGTCCAGAGAGCAACAAAGTGTCCTGGTGTGGCTCCGCACCAGGCACAACAGACTTAACAGTCACTTGTGCCGGAAGCTCAAGGTGGTGCCTTCTCCAGTCTGTCCTTGTGAGCAGGAAGAACAGACAGCAGAGCATGTGCTCCAAAAATGCCATTGCAAGAACAACCAAGGAGAGAGGTGTGACCAACAGAGACAGCTCTGATAACAAAGCTCTACGGCAATGTACAAGGGCGGAGAAAACAGCACTATTCATCACAAGGGCCAGATCAGAGCAAGGTGTTAACAAAGAGAAGAAGAAGAAGTCAGTTTGTTTATACCATCAGCTTTAAATCAGGCACAGTGTGGTCTTGAAACTTGGTGGATGTGTTGCAGTATACATGGACTAGTCCACATGCAGTGACACCTCTTTGAAGAAACTGAAACTGATAAAAATGTTGTCGCTCACTGTAGCTTATAAATTCTGTGGCACACTGTTGCTGATAAAATGCTCTGTGTAGCTGATAAAATGCTATGTGGCACATTCCTCCGGGGGTTGCGACCTTGTCGTGGTCGGAGGGCTTGCGCGGTCCAGTGATCCTTAGGCTTTGCTGGCGGGGCATCAATACTTGGAGATAGGCTGGTTTTTTTCAAACTGCTTCTAGGCCTGTGAAGTCGAGATGCTGCCTGGCCTAAGCGTAACGTGGTAAGGAGTTGATTGCCCCTGGTAGGGCTTCCCATGTCAGATAGGCTAAGGGTGAGGATCCTGACTAAGAGTAACCCGCCTTTCTCCTTTTCTTGTTTTCTGCCTTTCTTATTTGGCCCTTTTCTATCTTCGTCTCCCTCAAGTCTTCTTTTCCACACTCCTTTTCTCTCTGTGGTCTCCTTAAGATCCGCCGCATTTGCTGTGGGGTGCGACCTGTGTCGGAGGGGGATGAGATCCTGGTGATGAGAGGGCCAGTGCTTGAGGAGGCCGGTGCTCTCAACACATCACTTTGGCTCGGACCTCTCCTAGACAGGGAGTACACTTTGGCCCGGGTGTACTAATCGGCTCCCCTTCTTGGGGCTGGGTCAAGACAGGCAGTTCCCCTGCTGGCCATGTGAACCCCTGCAGTGCTCAGCTCTCTGTTCCGGGAGTTGAGCATGATCAGGGGGGATAGGGTTGGTGGTTTCTGTTTGTCGTATGTCTTCTCCGAAGCCTGGAAGGGGTCAAGACATTGGTTTCTTGGCCCTGGCCCCTTAGTTGGACTCCAAGGTGGGTGGGTTAAGGGAGAGATGAAACATAATAAAATAAATATGGCTTTTCTAAAACATCCCCCCCAAAAAGAAGAGGAAGGCAGCATCCCCTATTTCAGGGGATCTTTATTCAGATAGCGATTCAGATACAGAGGTAAGACAGAGGACAGGTTCTGGGCTTCCTGGCTCGTGATGGAAGGGACGGAGCAGGGAAAGACCCCTTTCAGCTCTGAGTCCTTTCGCCATACAGAAGGGCTTTCAAGGTTTAGCAGGTGATTCGCTGCCGAGATTTAACAGGTGTCTCAGAGGCAGAGATCAAGACGGAACTGGCGTCCAGGGTGTGACGGAGGTGCGCAGGGTGACGGTAAGAAAAGGTGCAGAAAGAGTGGCCACAACCACCCTCTTTCTGACATTCTGCAACCTGTGCTACCTCCGGTCATCAAAGTTGGTTACCTGAACGTCCGAGTTCAGCTGTATGTTCCGTTCCCCGTTGAGGTGCTTCAGATGCCAGAGGTTTGGCCATGTCAGAGACCGCTGTTCTGGGCAGGAGGTGTGCTGTGTTTGCTGCAAGGCAACCCATGATGGGCCGTGTAAAGATTCGGCACCATTGTGCTAACTGCGGTGGCGACCATCCCTCCTCTTCAAGAAACTGTCCTCTTTGGATTCAGGAATCCACATACAAAGAGTCAAAACAGAAAAGAAAATCTCCTTTTTTGAGGCCCGGAAACAGGTTGTGGGCAGTCAGACGCCAACAGCTTCTTCATATGCTTCGGCCGTTAAAGACAGTTCCCACAGTTCCTACTCGGTCAGTCTGCTGCCAGACTGACGACTTCACGTTTTCTAAGACATTGCAAGGATGAATTGTCAACTCTGGTGGAAGCAGGTCCACCACCTCCAACCCAAAGTGAATGCCCTGGTGGAGGCAAAAAATCCGCCACCCCTCAGATGCCCAGCAGTCTACAACATCTGCTGCTGGGCAGATTAAAAAACCAGCACTCCCGCCTCGAACTCTCTGTCCAGTGCCCGTGTGGGCAAGGGAGTTCAATCCAGTGTGGAGATGGTGGAGATGAGGAAGAACCTCCACCGTCTCCCAAATCCAGACCTTCTTCACCTGTTGGCAAGTCTGCCAGCAGGTCTGAAGACCAACACAGTCCAGTTGAAACTAAGCAATAAATTTACACCTTTAGAAGCAGATGTTGATGAGGAGATGACCTGATCTCTCTCCTTTTCGCCCTCTGCACCATGGATAGTACAGTATTCATTGGAATATCCGTGGACTAAATTCCAACTTTGAGGAGCTGCAGCTTCTGTGTCAATCTATAAAACCTTCCATCGTGGCTCTTCAGGAAACTCAAATTCAAAGCCAGAAGACCTTCACTCTTTCTGGCTTTTAATATTCTTTCAAAACCTGCACAATCATCCACGTTGGGACTGTCGGGCGGTGTTGCCCTTCTCATACACAAAACTCTGCTGTATAGTCCTGTCGCTCTGTCTACCTCCCTTCAGGCTGTAGCTGCGAGAGTCACTCTCCACAAGACTGTGACAATCTGTTCTCTTTATCTACCTCCTTCTGTCCCGGTTTGTCGTCAGGACCTTGTCAGTCTGATAGGAGAACTTCCTCGACCTTTTTGCTGTTGGGTGACTTTAACAGTCACAATCCTCTTTGGGGTAGTGTCAGTACGTCATCCAGAGGTCTGCTAATTGAGGATGTCCTTTCGGATTTGGATTTGTGTTGTCTGAACGACGGATCTGCAACTTACCTCCACTCTTCCACAGGTTCACTTTCGTGTTCCTGAGTGGTCTGTCCATGACGATCTGCACGGAAGTGACCATTTCCCTGTCCTTCTACAACCCGTAATAACTGAACACGTCACTGTCTCTCAACATCTAAATTATAAGAAAGCAAACTGGGATCTATTTGCAGCCACTATTTCTAAGGAATTCCAGGACACTGATTTTCTTCAGAGTCCGGACCAGCAGATCTCTGACTAACACTATGATCAAATGTGCTAAAGCCTGTATTCCAGTGTCTTCCGACAAACTCCAAATGCCAAAAACACCCTGGTTCGATTCAGACTGCCAACAAATTTCCAAAGTTCGAAAACGGGCTCAGCGTGGGTATACCAACGACCTTCGGGTCCCACCGCTCGAGCCATCAGAAACTCCGTGCTAAATCGAGACACACTTTTAAAATCAGTAAACGTCGGTCCTGGAGAAGCTTCTGCTCCAGGCTGACATCGAAAACTTCCAAGAAAAAAAGTGTGGAACATCATTAAGAAAATCAAAGGGAAGAACACCTGTCCCACTGTGAACCATCTCAAGTTTTCGGACTCTTTAATAACGGAGAGAAAAAAGCAGTTGCTAATCTGCTTGCTTCAACATTGAAAAGAATTCCTCCTCTTCTAACAAATCAGCCACTTTTGTCAAAAACAAAGCCCTTAAAGAAAAATCACCTGCAACTTTTCGTCAGACAACATGGAAGACTACAATCTTCCTTTCACGTTAAACGAACTGAAATCTGCCTTACTCTCTTGCAGCGATTCCTCTCCAGGTACAGATGAAATCCATTATCAACTGTTGAACATCTTCGCAAGAAGGTCTGAACATACTGCTACAGGTATACAACCATGTGTGGACTACAGGTTTCTTTCCACCCTCTTGGCGAAAAGCCCTCATTATTCCATCCCCAAACCTGGAAAAGATCTTTTAATCCATCAGACTACCGTCCCATAGCTTTGACCAGCTGTGTCTGTAAATTGTGGGAGAAAATGGTCAATGCTAGGCTCATGTGGAAACTGGAAACCGATGGCCTTTTGGCGAAAGAACAGTGTGGTTTCCGCAAACATCGGACTACAGTTGACCATTTGATTCGTCTGGAATCTACACTTCGGAACGCCTTTTTGAACAGACAGCATGCAGTGGCAATTTTCTTTGACTTGGAGAAGGCCTACGATACCACCTGGAAGTCGGGGATACTTCATGATTCTCCATGATCTGGGTTTTGGAGGTCATCTTCCGCTTTTCATTCAAAATTGTTTGGCAGAACGACAGTTTCAGGTCGGGTTGGCACCACTCTCTCTGATGTCCACGAGCAGGAGTTGGGTGTTCCACAGGGGAGCATACTGTCTCCTGCCCTCTTTAGTATTAAGATCAACAACATTGTTTAATCAGTTCAGCAGGTTCAGACTGCTCATTGTTTGTTGATGATTTCGCTGTCTACGCAACTGGAAGCCTGTACCCGAGTGTCCAGCGCAGGCTCCAGCTTTGCGTGGATAAATCCATCAGTGGGCGGATGAAACGGTTTCACCTTTTCTGCTACAAAAACACAGTGTATTCACTTCCATAATTTCCGTCAGTTTTTTCCAGATCCTGAACTTCAAGTAGGGTAATCTCCCATTCAGCTGTCAAAGAGGCCAAATTTCTAGGGTTTATTTTTGACAGAAACTTAACTTTCTCAGCCACATCAAAAACCTCAAAACTGCTTGCAGAAAGCACTGAATATTCTGCGGGTCGTAGCGCACACTGACTGGGGCGCTGACAAGAAAACTTTGCTGCACCTCTACAGAGCCTTAGTCCGTTCCAAACTGGACTACGGTTGTGCTGTGTACGGCTCTGCAAGATCGTCTTACCTCAAACTCTTGGACCTATCCACCATCAAGGGCTTCGTCTCTGTCTTGGAGCGTTCCGCACCACCCCTGTGTACAGCTGTACGCAGAGGCGAGTGAACCTTCACTGTCAACCGCAGGCTGAAACTGTCTTTGAATTATTATATCCGACTGTTCTCAGAACCAGAAAACCTGCCTTGTGACTGCGTCTTTGACCCTCCGTTCCAAAATAAGTTTGAAAACAACCCGAAATGTATTCCGCCGTTTGGTCTTCGTATGCGGCCTCACGTGCGGAATGCAGGTCTATGACCTAGGAGTTGTTTCCGATTTTTCCAAGTTTCCGGATCAACCTCCGTGGACCTTTTTCACACCGGATTCGTTTTGATCTTGCAGCTTTTCGCAAGAGTCTACCAGCTCTCTGGGCGTACAAGGCATTGTATGCTGACCTCTGTTCAAATTCCCATCCTATCAAAAAGTTTTCACTGACGGTTCCAAGTCTGAAGATGGAGTGGCCTGTGCAGCCTACTGCCCTGGGGCTCCTTCTCAGATACTGTTGGAACATATACATTCAGATGCTTCTGTCTATTCTGCTGAACTTACCGCTCTGGTTCTGGCTTTGAAGATAATCTCACATTCTTCGAAGAGGGACTTTCTGGTTCTGTCGGATTCACTGTCAGCTTTGGAGGCCATTAGCTGGCCGCAACCTTCAGCATCCAGAACTTTTACATTTCTTTGAACTTTTTAGCAAGTTGAAAGCGGACGGTTACAACATTAGTCTGGCTTGGGTTCCTGGTCATGTTGGCATCGGCGGGAACGAAATAGTTGATCGTTTAGCCAAGAACGCCACAAGAGAGAAACTGTCCAACATTTATATCCCTGCTCAGATGTGAAACCCAAAATTAACGATTATGTGAGAGACCTCTGGCAGGAGGATTGGAACACACAGACGAGTAACAAACTCTTTCAGATCCGTCCAAACCTTAAGGACTTCCTCCCATCTACGTCGGGGAGTCGTAAAGAGGAAACGGTTCTGTGCCGGCTGCCACACGGCCATTCGTATTTTACCCTTCCTACCTTTTAAAGAATGAAGAAGCTCCGTGGTGCATTCATGTCATGCGCCACTCACAATGAAACATGTTCTTTTAGAGTGTTGGGACTTGCACGATGTGAGACACAAACATTTTACAGCGGAGTCCATGAGATCCTGTTTAGGGATGTCCCCGCCTGACGTGATCCTTGAGTTTTTGAGAGAGATTAACATTTTTTCATCTGATGTAAGATTTTACAGAAGAAAGATTTTTAACAAAGTTTCTGGTGCGTTTCTAGACGATGTCATTTAATGAGATGTGTGAAAGTTGTTTTTTTTTTTTTTTTTTTTTTTTTTTAAATGACTGGTGAGTTGATTTTACGTGGTGACAGCCTGATGTGGCCCTTTGCGGTCGGCTGGGCTATAAGCAACATTATCTTATCTTATGTGGCCCATTGTAGCTGATAACATGCTTTGTGTAGCTGATAAAATGCTATGTGGCACTTGTAGTTTATAAAATGCTTGACACATTGTAGCTGAAAAATGCTCTCTGTAGCTGATAAATGCTATGGGGCACATTGTAGTTGATAAAATGGTATGGCACATTGTAGCTGAAAAAATGCTCTCTGTAGCTGATAAAATGCTATGGGGCACATTGTAGTTGATAAATGGTTGGCACATTGTAGCTGAAAAAATGCTCTCGGTAACTGATGAAATTCTGTGGCACATTGTAGCTGATGAAATACATCTTTGTAATGTGTATGAATTGTTTGTGTATTCACTAGCTGAGTTTGTGTTTAGTATTTATGCATTTATTTGTACATGATTATGATTGTATGTGTTTGAGAGTATGTGTGTTGTGGATGTATGTATGAATGTGGTATGTTCATGTGTGTATGTGTACATATGTAAGC
>CM031606.1:87122816-87147876 GCA_018398815.1 Conus ventricosus | reverse complement strand
ACAATCCAAATTTTTTTAGTACAAAGTTACAACAATGTATCTGAAATTTATTCTAATAATCTTAAGGTTTTATACTGACGATTCTGTGCTAGAAGATCATCATGCAGGATCTGGCTTTGTTATTCCATCTCTAAAAGTTGAAAAGTCATATCACCTTGGCACAGACATTTTGATTTTAACAGCAGAACTAATAGCTATTCTTATGGTTCTGTCTTTTTCGATTAATCTACCACTAAATCTGTTAATATTCTTGCAATTTCTTGCTTCATTATCTAATTACAAGAATAACGTTATCTTTAAAATAAAATATTTAATTCACTGATTCAATTGAAAAGGGTCCAATGTTGACTTTTGCTGGATACCATCCCATTATGGAATTTACAATGAATATGTTGACCATTCACAGAAAATGGGGCGAGAAACACTTTGAATGCTATTGAACTGCCTTGCAGTTTATCTTCAGTAGAAATGTGTAACATAAAAAATGAAACAATACGATGTTTTTTCTCTACCGGGACAAAGTATTTTTCATTACTGAATGCTCCATGTGCATGTAGATCAATTGTTACCTTCTCGTGCAGACTTTTGTTAATGCTTTTAAGACAAAGTACTGTAAAGACATTAAAGTGTGTCTGCTCTGCAGAAACTGACAATTGAGCATTATAGTGGTAAAATGTGCTTCAATGAAAACTTTCCTACCTCCAGAAGTCATTGAATGTATTTTGCCTGTTTCTACTGTTAAGTTATTTTGGGATCAGTTTAATCTTTTCAACCTTTCAATATTTTGATTAGCTAGTTATTTATGTAGTCCTATTGTACGTTTCTTGTAACTCTCTCTCTGTCTCTCTCTCTCTCTCCTTTTTTTTTCCCCCTTAAAATTTTTTTCTTTTTGTGATGTTACAATTTTAACAAAGTTTTTCTGCTTTTGATGCTAGAGTCTAAAAATCATCGACATGATGAAAAGACTAAATAAAATAACTAACAACTCATTTGCCACCTTCAAAACAACACCACAACTCACTAAACAAATTAAAACATTTCTGTCGGTTGTCTCGTCTTCCCTCCAACTCTTTCAATCGTGCCTTCAGTGCCGCCACTACCGGTGTCTGACGACCAGATGTCAGGCTATTGCTCTCACTGCAACACACATTTTATTTCTTTGACTGCATGAATCAGCCACCTTTAACAAAGCACAACATTTTCAAAAATGATGATCGTTTGGACAATGGATACACTCTTGATGCATGAACAATGAATTTTACACTAATGAGCACATTTTTCCATAAACGTGAAGTCACATTGTTTACAGCACTGCTCACCATGTAAGATAAGATAAGATAATGTTGCTTATAGCCCAGCCGACCGCAAAGGGCCACATCAGGGCTGTCACCACTGTTAAAATCAACTCACCAGTCATTAATTAAAAAAAAAAAAAAAAAAAAAAAAAAAAAAAAAAACCTTTCACACATCTCTTTAAATGACATCGTCTAGAAGATAAGATAAGATAATGTTGCTTATAGCCCAGCCGACCGCAAAGGGCCACATCAGGGCTGTCACCACGTTAATATCAACTCACCAGTCATTTGACATCGTCTAGAAGATAAGATAAGATAAGATAAGATAAGATAATGTTGCTTATAGCCCAGCCGACCGCAAAGGGCCACATCAGGGCTGTCACCACGTTAAAATCAACTCACCAGTCATATAAAAAATATTTTTAAAAAAAAACAAAAAAAAACAACCTTTCACACATCTCTTTAAATGACATCGTCTAGAAGCGCACCAGAACCTTTGTTAAAATCTTTCTTCCGTAAAATCTTAAATCAGATGAAAAATGTTAATCTCTCTCAAAAACTCAAGGATCACGTCAGGCGGGACATCCCTGAACAGGATTTCATGGACTCCGCCGTAAAAATGTTTGTGTCTCACATCGTGCAAATCCCAACACTCTAAAAGAACATGTTTCACTGTGAGTGGCACATGACATGGAATGCACCACGGAGCTTCTTCACTCTTTAAAAGGTACGAATGGGTAAAATGCGAATGGCCGGTGTGCAGCCGGCACGAAACCGTTTCCTCTTTACGACCCCTGACGAAGATGGCAGGAAGTCCTTAAGGTTTGGACAGATCTGAAAGAGTTTGTTAGTCGTCTGTGTGTTCCAATCCTCCTGCCAGAGGTCTCTCACATAATCGTTAATTTTGGGTTTCACATCTGAGCAGGGGATATAAATGTTGGACAGTTTCTCTCTTGTGGCGTTCTTGGCTAAACGATCAACCATTTCGTTCCCGCGATGCCAACAGATAAGATAAGATAAGATAATGTTCCTTATAGCCCAGCCGACCGCAAAGGGCCACATCAGGCTGTCACCACGTTAAAATCAACTCACCCAGTCATTTAAAAAAAAAAAAAATCCAACTTTCACACATCTCGGTTAAATGACATAGTTACTAACGCACCTGAAACTTTGTTAAAAAATCTTTCTGCCGTAAAATCTTAAATCAGAGAAATATTGTTATTCTCTCTCAAAAACTCAAGGTTCTCGTCAGGGGGACATCCACTGAACAGGATCTTTTTTTTCATTTGGGGACTCCGCACGTTATAATGTTTTTGGTGTCTCACTTCAGTGCAAGTCCAACTCTCTTAAAAGAAAAATGTTACATTGTGAGGTGGGCTCATGACATGGAATGCACGCCGGAGCTCTTCACTCTTTAAAAGGTTACGAATGGGTAAAATACGAATGGCCGGTGTGCAGCCGGGCACAGAACCGTTTCCTCTTTATCGACCCCGAAGTAGTTGGGACGGTAGTCCTTAGGTTGGGACGGTTCTGAAAGGAGATTGTTATTCGGCTGTGTGTTCCAAATCCTCCTGGCCAGTGGTCTCTCACATAATCGTTAAGTTGGGGGTTTTCGTTCATCTGAGCAGGGGATATATGTGTTGGTACAGTTTCTCTCTTGTGGCGTTCTTGGCTTAACGATGCATCATTTCGTTCCCGCCGATGCCAACATGACCAGGAACCCTAGCAAGAGTAATGTTGTAAACGTCCCGCCTTCAACTTGCTAAAAAGTTCCAAAAAAGTTAAAGTTCTGGTTGCTGAAGGTTGCGGCCAGGCTATGGCATCCAAAAGATGACAGCGAATCCGACAGCAACAAGAAGATAAGATTAAGTAATGTTGCTTAAGCCCAGCCGACGCAATGCGGCCACATCAGGGACATGTCACACGTTAATAATCAAACTCACCAGTCATTTTTTTTAAAAAAAATTAAAAAAAAAAAAAAAAAACATCCAACTTGCACAAATCTCGTTATATGACAATCGTCTACAACGCACCAGATACTTTTTAAAATCTTTCTGCCGTAAAATCTTAAACAGATGAAAAATGTTAATCTATCTCAAAAAACTCAAGGTTAACGTTCTCAGGCGGGACATCCACTGAAGGATCTTAACCAGTGCAGTACTCGCCGTTAAAATGTTTGTTGTCTCTCATCGTGCAAGGATCCCAACACGCTAAAAAGTACATGTTTCATTGTGAGTGGATCTTGACATGGAATGCACTCCCCCACTACGCGACACATGCATTTTCCTCTTTAAAAGGTAAGAATGGGTAAAATTTTTCTTTTTTTTTTTTACGATTGGCCGGGTGTTGCAGCCGACACTAGAATACAAAAAATCGTTTTCATCTTTAACGATCACCCGACGTAGTGGGAGGAAAGACTTTAAGCTTTGGTAGGTCTGAAAGAGTTGTTATTCGTCTTTGTGTGTTCCAATCTCCTGCCAGAGGTCTCTCTCATAATTCGTTTATTTTGGGTTTCACATCTGAAGCAGCGGGAGATAAGTGTTGGACAGTTTCTCTCTTGTGGCGTCGTTCTCTGGCTATCGGTTAACCATTTCGTTCCCGCAGATGCAAACATGACTGGAACCCATAGACAAGAGTATGTTGTAAACCGTCGCCTTCAAACTTGCTAAAAGTTCAAAAAATAGTATTATGGTCTGGATGCTGAGGTTGGAGGCCAGCTTTGGCCTCCAAAGCGCAGCGGAATACGACCAGAACCAGAAAAGTTCAATTTCGAGAATGCGAGATTATCTCAAAGCCAGTTACAAGAGCAGTAGTTCAGGCAGAATGGGAAAGAAGCATCTGATTGTTATAATTATGTTCCAACAATATCTGAGAAGGAAGGCCCAGGGCAGTAGCTGCACAGGCCACTCCCATCCTCAGACTTGGAACCGTCAGTGAAAACTTTTTGATTAGATAAGATAGATAATGTTCCTTATAGCCCGCGACGCAAAGGGCCACATCTGGGCTGTCTCCACGTTAAAATCAACGCACCATGTCATTAAAAAAAAAAAAAAAAACCTTTCACACATCTCATTAAATGATCCCATCGTCTACAAAACGCACAGAAATTGCATTAAAAATCTTTCTCTTCTTTCTTCTTTCTTGGGTTTCAAATTGTGCCAGGGGATATAAGGTGTTGGACAGTTTCTTCTTGTGGCGTTCTTTCTTGCGCTTAAACGATCAAAACCATTTCGTTCCGCCCGATGCAAACATGACAGGAACAGAAGCTAGAGTATGTTGTAACGTCCGCCCTTCAACTACTATTAGTTCAAAAAATAGTAATAAGTTATGGTGATGCTGAAGGTTGCGGACCAGATATGGGCCTCCAAAGCTGACAGCGAATCCGACAGAACCAGGAAAGTCCTCTTTGAAGAAGTGGATTATCTTCAAAGCCAAAACAGAGCAGTAAGTTCAGCAGATTAGACAGTTGCTTCTGAATGAATTATGTTCCAACAGTATCTGAGAAAGGAGACACCCTGGGCAATAGGCTGCACAGGCACTCCATCTTCAGACTTGGTACCAGTCAGTAAAAACTTTTTGTCAGGATTGGGATTTCAAACAGAAGCAGCATATCATGCCTTGTACGCCTGAGAGCTGGTAGTCTCTTTGCGTAAAGCTGCATGATCAAATCGATTCTATGGTGTGAAGTGGTCCTCGGTGGTTGATCCGGAAACTTGGGATAAATCAGTTACTACACGAGGTCTAGACCTGCTTTCGCAAGTGAGGGCATTTTTTTTTTAAACGGGGGGGAAAATAATAAAAGACAAACGGTCTGGGAATAATTTAGGGGGTTGTTTTCAAACTTACTTTGGATCGGTGGGTCTTAGACCTGTCATAGGCAGGGTTTTTTGGTCCGAGGTACAGTCTGATGTAATAATCTCAAAGACAGTATCAGCCTGCGGTTTGGACAGTGATGGTTCACCGCCTCTGCGTACAGCTGTGACAGGGGCGGTGCGGAACGCTCCAAGACAGAGATGAAGCCCTGATTGGTGGGATATGGTCCAAGAGTTTGAGCGTAAGAAGATCGTGCGGGGGGAAGCCGTTAGACAGCTACAACCGTAGTCCAGTTTGAACGGACTCTGGGGCTCTGTACAGGTGCAACAAAGTTTTCTTATCAGCGCCCCAGTCGGTGTGCGACTACGAACCCGCAGATTATTTCAGTGCTTTCTGGCAAGCAGTTTTGAGGTTTTTTATTTGGCTGAGTAAGTTAAGTTTTTGGTTCAAAAATGGACTACCAGAAATTTGCTCTTTAAACAGCTGGATATGGGAGATTTTCCCTACTTGAGTGGATCTGGAAAAAATGACGGATATTATGGATGTGATTTCCTGCGTCTTTGTTGGAGAAATAGGTTTGATGAAAACCGTTTTTTCATCTGACCACCGATGGAGTTTATTACGCAAAGTGGAGTTGCGCTGACACTCGGTTACAGGCTTCCAGTTGTGTAGACAGCAAAATCATCCACAAAACAATGAGCTGTCTGAACCCTGACTGATCTGATTGGAACAATGTTGTTGATTTTTAATACTAAGTGGGCAGGAGACAGGATGCTCCCCTGTGGAACTACCCAACTCCTGTCGTTGGACATCAGAGAGAGTGGGGGGATGCAACCCTGGACCTGCTTAACTGTGTTCTGCCAAAAAATTTTCAATATACTAGCGGAAGGATGACCTCAAAAACCCAGATGTGGAGATCATGAAGTATCCCCGAACTTCCTGGGTGGTATCGTAGGCCTTTTCCACGTCGAAGGAAATTTGCACTGGCTTGTGTTTGTTCAGAAAAGGCGTTCCGAAGTGTAGATTCCAGACGAATCAAAAATGGTCAACTGTAGTCTTTGTTTGCGGAGGAATCCACACTGTTCTTTTCGCTAAAAGGGCCAACGGTTTCGAGTTTCCACATGAGCTAGCGTTGACCATTTTCTCCTTCTATTTGCAGGACCAGCTGGTCAAAGCTATGGGACGGTATTGTTTGTGTGATTAGATAGTCTTTTCCAAGGTTTGGGGATGGGGAATAATAAGGGCTTTACGCAAGCGGGTGGAAAGAAAAGTAACCTGTAGTCCACACTGGTTGTATTCCTGTTGCAGTATGTTCAGACCTTCTTGCGGATGATGTTTTATACAGTTGATAATTGATTTTCATCACTTTTACCTGGAGATGGAATCGCTGCAAGAAAGTAGGCAGATTTCATGACGTTTTACGTGAAAGGAAGATTGTAGTCTTCCATGTTGTCGGACGAAATGTTGCAGGGTGATTTTTCTCTTAGGGCTTTGTTTTTGAAAAAGTGGTGTTTTGTTAGAAGAGGAGGAATTCTTATCAATTGGTTGAAGCCAAGCAGATTAGCAACACTTTTTTGTCTGTTATTTAAAGAGTCAGATATCTTGAGATGGTTCACAGTGGGACAGGTGTTTTTCCCTTTGATTTTCTTATGATGTCTCCACACGTTTTTCTTGGAAGTTTTCCGATGTCAGACCTGGAGCAGAAGCTTCCTCCAGGACCGACGTTTACTGATTTTAAATGTGTGTTCGGATTTGGGCACGGAGTTTTTGCATGGGCTCGAGCGTTGGGGACCCGATGGTCATTGGTATACTGTCGCTGAGCCCCGTTTTTCGAACTTTGGAAATTTGGTTGGCAGTTGAATTCAAACCAGGGTGTTTTTTGGCATTTGAAGTTTATCGGAAGACACTGGAATACAAACTTTAGTCCACACTTGATCATAGTGTTTGTCAGTGTTGCTGTGGGCCGGACTTGAAGAAAGTCAGTGTCTGGATTCTTTAGATAATAGTGGTGGCATATAGATCCCAGTGTGCTTTTATAATTTATGTATGTTGGAGAGTCAGAGACGTGTTCATTTATTACAGAGTTGTAGAAGGGAAAAAAAAAAAAACAATGGAAATGGTCACTTCCGTTGCAGATCATCATGGACAGACTCACTCTTAGTCAAGGCCAGCGAGGGGTAACAAACTGACAAATCTAAACAACGAAAGTGATCTGTGGAAGAGTGGAGGTAAGTTGCAGTTCCGTAGTTCAGACAACACAAATCCAAATCCGAAAGGACCATCCTCATTAGCAGACCTACTGGAGGACGGAACGGACAATAACCTCCATAGAGGATTGTGACCGTTATTAGTCACCCAACAGCAAAAAGGTCGAGGAATTTCTTCTATCAGATGACAGGTCCTGACGACTCAACCGGGGAGTGAAGGAGGTAAATTAAAGAGAAGATTGTCTACAGTCTTGTGGAGTGAGACTCTCCAGCAATACAGCTTGTGAAGGGAGGTAGACAGAGAGCGAAAGGGACTATAAGTAGAGTTTTGTGTATGAGTTAGGGCAACACCGCCCGAAGTCCCAACGTGGGATCGGTGGTTGTGCTGGATTTGAAAGAATTTAAGCCAGAATAGAGTAAGGTCTTCTGATTTGATTTTGAGGTGTTTCCTGAAAGAGCCACGACGGGATGGTTTTTTAGATATGGCACAAAAGATGATGCTCCTCAAGTTTGTGGGAATTTAGTCCACGGATATTCCAATGGAATATTTGTATATCCTTGGTGCAGACGGTGAAAAGGAGAGGATCAGGTCATCTACCTCCTCAACGTATTGCTGCCAATGGAGTAATTGTTATTTATTTCAATGGAGTTTGTTGGTCTAATGGCCTGCTGGCGGACTTGCCATCAGGTGATGGTGGTCTGGTTTTGGGGACGGTGGAGGTTTCTTCATCATCTCAACCTCTCCACCACTGGGTGAACTCATTTGCCCGCACGGGGCACTGGTCAGAGGAGTTTGAGGGGGTGGTATTGCTGGTTTTTTTATCTGCCCAGCAGCAGATGTTGTAGATGCTGGGCAGTTGAGGGGTGGCGGGTATTTTTTGCCTCCACCTGGGGCAGTCATTTTTGGGTGAGAGGTGGTGGACCCTGCTTCCACCAGGAGTTGACAGTTCGCGTACTTGCAGTGTCTTGAAAAAGTTAAAGTTCAATCAGTCTGGCAGCAGACTGTACGAGTAGAAAATGTGGGAATTTTCTTGACTGCCGACGCGTTGGAAGAATGCTGTCGGCGTCTGATACTGACCTCACTGCTAGCCGGGTTCAAAAAGGTGATTTTCTTTTCAGTTTTTGACGCGTTGTATAGATGATTCGTGAATCCAATGTGGACAGTTTCTTGAAGTGGAGGGATGGTCGCTCCACCGCAGTGAGCACACAATGTGCAGTGGCTCATGACACGGCCCATCATGTGTTGCTTGCAGCAATTCCACTCACTCCTGCCCAGAACAGCGGTCCCTGACATGGCCAAACTTCTGGCACCTGAAGCACTCAACGGGGACGGCACATTCAACTGAACATACTGAACATTATGGTTTGCCGAATTGATGACCGGTGGCAGCACAGGGTAGCAGAGGTCAGAATGAGGGTGTTGGTTGGCCTCTCTATCTGACCTTTCTTTACCGTCACCCTGAGCACCTCCGTCACACCTGGGTTGCCAGCTCCGTCTTTTATTTCTGCCTGGATACACCAGATTAAATCCGGCAGCGAATCACGCCTTTCGTATTGAATTCAATGTTTGTGGGGAGTCACCCTGATCTCCCTGTCCACAAGTTTCGTTGACCTTAGCAGCTGTTCAGATTGTTTCTGTGATTTACATTCAATTAAGATAATGAGCCATTCCTCAAACCTCTGGTTGGAAGAGGCGTCACCAGCTATACCTTGAAATACCTTTTGTATAGCAAAATGGGCTCAGAGTGAAATGGGGTACTTTCCTGCTCCGCCCCTCCATCACGAGACAGGTAGCCCAAAAACCTGTCTTCTGTCTCACTTCTGTATCGGGAAATCACTGTCTCTTTGACAATCCCTGAAATAGGGGAGGATGCTGCCTTTCTCTTCCTTTGGGGGGAATGTTTTTGAAGAAAAAAGCAATATTTAGTGTATTATGATTCATCTCTCACTTACTCACCCACACTTGGGAGTCCATCTCTAAGGGGCCTGGGCCAAGAAACCATTGTCTTGACCCCTTCAGGCTTCAGGTGAGACATACGACACACAGACACCACCAAAACACTATACACCTGATCATGGCTCAAAAACTCCGGGAAACGAGAGCTGAGCTCTGCAGGGTTTACTTGCCCAGCAAGGGCTGTCTGTCTTGACCTGCCCCAAGATAGGGGAGCCGATTTGTACACCTGGGCCAAAGTGTAAGCCCTGTCTTAGGAGAGGTCCGAGCCAAAGTTGATGTGTTGAGAGCGCTGGCCTATCAATCTCAGGATCTCATTCCCCTCCGACACAGGTCGCCACGCACGGCAAACGCGGGGATCTTAAGGAGGACAACAGAGAGAAAGGAGTGTGGATTAAGATGACGTTAGGGGAGCGAAGATAGAAAAGGGCCAATAGGAAAGGCAGAAAATAAGAAAAGGAGAAAGGCGGGTTACTCTTTGTCAGGATCCTCACCATTAGCTATCTGACATGGGAAGCCCTTCCAGGGCATCAACTTCTTACCACGTTAGTTAGGCCTGGCAGCATCATCAACTTTCCACAGGCTAGAAGCAGTTGGAAAAAAACAGCTATCTTAATGTATTGATGCCCCCGCAGCAAAGCCTAATGGATCCACTGGACCACGCATAGACCTCCGACCACGACAGGTCGCAACCCCCGGAGGAGAACTTTTTGTTAGGATAGGAATTTAGGATAACAGTCTCAGCATACAAAGCTTGTACGCCAGGTGGGGAGCTGGTAGGACTCTTTGCGATATGCTGCAAGACGAAAAGACATCGCTGGTGTGAAAAAGGTCCACGGAGGTTGGATCCGGGAAACGTTGGAATAAATCGACACAAACTCCTTGGTTTAGACCTGCCATTCGCACGTGAGGGCCGCATACGAAGACCAAAACGGTGGAATACTTTCGGGTTGTTTTCAAACTTTCTTTGGTCGGAGGGTCAATGTACAGTCATAGGCAGGATTCTGCGGTTCTGAGACAGTCGAGATGTAATAATTCAAAGACAGTTTCAGCTGCGGGTTGAACAGTGAGGTTCACCCGCCTCTGTGTAAGGCTGTTCACAGGAGGTGGTGCGGAAACGCTCCAGACAGGACGAAGCCCTTGATGGTGGAAGGAGTCTCCAAGAGTTTGAGGTAAGATGATCGCGAGGAGCCAGTACACAGCACAACCGTTTTACTAGTACAGTTTGGAACGGACCAGGGCTCTGGTAGAGGTGCAACAAAGGTTTTTCTTGTTAAGGGCCCCAGTCGGTGTGGCTCACGACGCAGATATTCAGTGGCTTTCTGGCAAGCAGTTTTGAGGTTTTAATATGGCTGAGAAAGTTAAGTTTTGGTCAAAATACAAACTCCTAGAATGTTTGCTTCTTTAAAGCTGGAATGCGATGATTTCCCTACTTGAAGTTCAGGATCTGGAAAAAACTGAGGAAAATTATGGTAGTGAACACACTGTGTTTTTGTAGCAGATAAGGTGAAAAGTTTTCATCAGCAACTGATGGATTTTATTCACGCAAAGCATGGAGCTTGCGCTGGACAACTGGGTACAGGCTTCCAGTTGCGTTTAGACTGCGAAATTCATCCACAAACAATGAGCAGTCTGAACCCTGCTGGACTGATTGACAATGTTGTTGATCTTAATACTAAAGAGGGCAGGGAGACAGTATGCTCCCCTGTGGAAACACCCAATCTGCTCGTGGACATCAGTGAGGAGTGGGGTGCCAACCGGACTGAAACTGTCGTTTCTTGCCAAAATAATTTTGATAATAAGCGGAAGATGACCTCGAAAACCCAGATCATGGAGATCTTGAAGTATCCCGACTTCAGGTAGTATCGTAGGCCTTCTCCAATCAAAGGAAAATTGCCACTGCAGTTTGCTGTTTGGTCAAAAAGGCGCGTTCCGATGTGTAGATTCCAGACGAATCAAATGGTCAACTGTAGTCGAATGTTTGCGGAGGAAACCTCCACTGTTCTTTCGCCATAGGCCTTCGGTTTCGAGTTTCCACATGAGCATAGCATTGACCATTTTCTCCTTCAGTTTACTGACAAGCTGGTCAAAGCTATGGGGACGGTAGGTTTGATGGGTTAGAAAGATCTTTTCCAGGTTTGGGGATGGGGGTATAATGAGGGCTTTCCGCCAAGAGGGTGGAAAGAACCTGTAGTCCACACATGATTTGTATACTGTTGCAGGATGTTCAGGACCTTCTTGCGGAAGATGTGTCAACAGTGATAATGGATTTCATTATACCTGGAGTGGAATCGCTGCTACGAAAGTAAGGCAGATTTCAGCTCGTTAACGTGAAGGATGATGGTAGTCTTCATGGTTGTCGGTACGAAAAGTTGCAGGGTGATTTTTCTTTTAGGGCTTTGTTTTGACATAGGTGGCTGATTGTAATTAAGAAGAGGAGGAAATTCGTTTTCAATTGTTGAAGCAAGCAGATTAGCTTCTGCTTTTTCTTACTGTTATTAAAGAGTCAGAAAGCTTGAGATGGTTCACAGTGGGACAGGTTATTCCCTTTGATTGTCGTAATGATGTTCCACACTGTTTCTTGGAAGTTTTCGATGGTGTCGCCTGGAGCAGAAATTCTCCTGGACGACGTTTACTGATTTTTAAAAAGTGTGTCTCGATTTGGCACGAGTTTATGATTGGCTCGACGTTGGGTCCCGAGGTTCGTTGGTACACCCAACGTGAGCCCATTTTCGAATTTGGAAATTTGTTGGCAGTCTGAATCAAACCAGGGTGTTTTTGGCATTTGAAATTGTATCGGATGACACTGGAATACAAAGTTTTTGCACACTTGATCACCAGTGTTAGGTCAGTGATTTGCTGGGTCCGGTCTCTGAAGAAATTCAGTGTCCTGCGAATGCTTTGAAATAGTGGGCTGCAATAGATACGTTTGCTTTCTTTATATTTTAGATGTTGAGAGACAGAGACGTGTGTTCAGTATTACGGGTTGTAGAAGGACAGGGAATTGGTCACTTCCGTGCAGTTTGTTCATGGGACAGACCATCATGTCATGACAGCGAGGGGGTCACCCAAACCGACAAATCTAAACACGAAAGTGAAACCTGTGGAAGAGTGGAGGTAAGTTGCGATCCGTCGTTTTTCCAGACAAAACAAATCCAAATCAGAAAGGACATCCTCAATTAGCAGACTTGGATGGAGTACTACACTACCCCAAAGAGGATTGATGACCGTTAATAGTCCACCAAACAGCAAAAGAGGTCGAGGAAAGTTCTCTATCAGACTGACAATGGTCCTGACGAAAACGAGAAAGACAGAAGGTGGGAGATTAAAGGGAAACAGATTGTCTCGTCTTGTGGTGAGTGACACCGCAGCCTAAAGCCTGAAGGGAGGATAGACCGAGCGACAGGACTATACAACAATGTTTTGTGTAGGAGAAGGGCAACACGCCCGGACAGTCCCATCGTGGTTGGTGTTGCAGGTTTTGAAAGAATATTAAAAAGCCAGAAAGTGTAAAGGTCTTCTGGGCTTTGAATTTGAGTTTCCTGAAGAGCCTAGACGGAAGGTTTTATAGATTGACACAGAAGCTGCAGCTCTCAAGTTGGAATTTAGTCCAGGTTATTCCAATGGATTATTGTATATCCGATGGTGCAGAGGCGAAAAGGAGAGAGATAAGGTCATCTCTCATCAACGTTGCTTCTAAAGGTGTAAATTTATTTGAGGATTTGTACTGGACTGTGTTGGTCTTCAGACTGTGGCAGACTTGCCAACAGTGTGAAGGTCTGGATTAAAATGAGACGGTGGAGGTTTCTTCTCATTCCACCATCTCCACACTGGGTTGAACTCCCTTGCCCGCACGGGACTGGACAGAAGAGATTCGAGGGGGATTGCTGGTTTTTTAATCTGCCCAGCAGCAGGTTGTTGTAGACTGCTGGGCAGTTGAGGGTGGGCGGATTTTTTGCCTCCTCCAGGGGCCGTCAATTTGGGTTGAAGGTGGTGGTCCTGCTTCCACCTGGAGTTGAAAATTCTACCTTGCAATGTTTGGAAAACGTGAAGTCATCAGTCTGGCAGCTGACTGACGAGTGGGAAACTGTCTTTGACGGCCGAAGCATTTTCAAGAGAAGCTGTTAGCATCTGACTGCCCACAACCTGTTTCCGTGGCTTCCAACAAAACGAGATCTTCTTTTCTGTTTTAAGCGTTGTATAGCGGGTTTCCTGAATCCAAAGAGGACTGTTTCTTGAAGAGGAGGGATGTCGCCACCGCAGTTAGCAAAATGTTATGCCCGGATCTTACACGGCCATCATGGGTGCTTGCAGCAGAACACCGCACACATCCTGCCCAGAACGCGGTCTCTGACATGGCAAAAACCTCTGGCATATGAAGCACCTCAATGGGGACGGAACATATAAATGAACCCGGACTTCTAGTAAACAGACTTTGATGACCGGAGGCAGCACAGGGTTGCAGAATGTCTGTAAGAAGGGTGTTGGTGGCACTCTCTCTGAATCTGTCTTTACCCGTCACCCTTGCGCACCTCCGTCACACCCTGGGACGCCAGTTCCTTCTTGATTTCTGCATCTGAGACACCTGTTTGACTCTCGACAGGAATCACCCTTTCGACGAATTCTAAATACTGTGTATGGGTGTCACCTTGATCTCCTGTAATAGTTTTGTTGCCTTCAGATGCGTTCGGATTGTTTTTGTGATTTACTCTGATCAGAAACGAGCCATTCTCAAAACCTTTTGATGGACCGAGGGTCACATGCCAAACATTTGAAAGCCCATTCTGTTTGGCAAAGGGCTTAGTGCTGAAAGGGGTCTTTCCTGCTCCGTCCCTTCCATCACGAAGCCAGGAAGCCCCTGAAACCTGTCCTCTGTCATTCCTATATGTCAGATCACTTGTCAGAATTTAATTCCCTGATATAGGGGATGCTGTTCCTCTTCCTTTTGGGGGATGTATTTTTTGAAAAGAATATTTATTTTATTATGTTTCAATCTCTCACTACCACCCAACTTGGAGGTTCACTAGGGGACAGGGCCAAGTAACAATGTCGTGAACCCCTTCAGGCTTCGGGAGAGACATACGACAAACAGAAACCACCAGCCCTTTCCCCCTGAATCATGCTCAACTCCAGGGAACAGAGAGCTGAGCACTGCAGGGTTTACTTGGCCAGCAGGGGAACTGCCTGTCTTGACCCAGCCCAAGAAGGGGTAAGTCCGATTAGTACACACGGGCCAAAGGTGTACTCCTGTCTAGGAGAGTCCGAGCCCAAAGTGATGTGTTGCAGAGCGCTGGCCTCTCAATACACAGGTCTCATTTCCCCTCGACACAGGTCGCACCGCACGGCAAACTTGGCGGATCTTAAGGAGACCACAGAGAGAAAGGAGTGTGGGAGAAGAAAGAGACTTGAAGGGGAGACGTAGTAGAAATGGGCCCAAATTAAAGGCAGAAAACAGGAAAGGAAGAAAGGCGGGTTACTTCTTAGTCAGGTCCTAACCTTAGACTATCTGAAATCTGGATGCCCTAACATGGGCTTTCAATCCCTTACCACGATATTTTAGGCCAGACGGCATCTACAGCTTCATCGGACCTAGAAGCTGTTTGAAAAAACGGCCTATCTCATAGTATTTGTGCCCCCGCAGCAAAGCCTAAGGGATCACTGGACGCGCAAGCCCTCCAATCTCGACAACGTCGTAACCCCGGAGGGCACAAATACCGACAAATCTAACACGAATGTGAACCTGTGGAAGAGTGGATGGTAAAGTTGCAGATCCGTCGTTCAGACAAACACAAATCCAAAAATCAGAAAGGACATCTCAAATTAGCAGACCTCTTGGATGACGTATGACACTTACCCCAAAGAGGATTGTGACCGTTAAAGTCAGCCCAACCAGCAAAAAAAAGTCGAGGTGGAAGTTTCTCTATCAGACTGACAAGGTCCTGACGACAAAACCGGACTGTAGGAGGTAGATAAAGGGAACAGATTGTCAAAGTTTGTGGGAGAGTGACTCTAGCAGCTACAGCTTGAAGGGAGGTAGACAGAGCGACAGGGCTATACAGCAGAGTTTTGTGTATGAGAAGGGCAACACGCCCGACAGTCCAACGTGGATGGTTGTGCAGGTTTTGAAAGAATGTTAAAGCCAGAAAAAGTGAAGGTCTTCTGGCTTTGAATTTGAGTTTCCTGAAGAGCTACGACGGAAGGTTTTATAGATTGACACAGAAGTTGCAGCTCCTCGAAGTTGGAATTTAGACCACGGATATTCCAATGGAATACTGTACTATGCATGGTGCAGAGGGCGAAAAGGAGAGAGATCAGGTCATCTCCTCATCAACATCTGCTTCTAAAGGTGTAAATTTGTTGCTTAATTTCACTGGACTGTGTTGGTCTTCAGACCTGCTGGCAGACTTGCCAACAGGTGAAGAAGGTTTGGATTTGGGAGACGGTGGAGGCTTCTTCCTCATCTCCACCATCTCCACACTGGATTGAACTCCCTTGCCCGCACGGGCACTGGACAGAGGAGTTCGAGGTAGGGGTGCTGGTTTTTTAATCTGCCCAGCAGCAGATGTTGTAGACTGCTGGGCAGTCTGAGGGGTGGCGGATTTTTTGCCTCCACCAGGGGCATTCACTTTGGGTTGGGAGGTGGTGGACCTGCTACCACCAGGATTGACAATTCTACCTTGTAATGTCTTCGAAAACATGAATTCATCAGTCTGGCAGCAGACTGACCGAGTAGGAACTGTGGGAACTTTCTTTACGGCCGAAGCATAGGAAGAGGCTGTCGGCGTCTGACTGCCCACAACCTGTTTGCGGGCCTCAAAAAAGGAAATTTTCTTTTCAGTATTTATTCTTTGTATTGCGGATTCCTGAATCCAAAGAGGACAGTTTCTTGAAGAGGAGGGATGGTCGCCACCGCAGTTAGCACAATGTGCCGGATCTTGAAAACGGCCCATCATGGGTTGCCTTGCAGCAAACACCCGACACCCCTGCCCAGAACAGCGGTCCTGACATGGCCAAACCTCTGGCACCTGAAGCACTTCAACGAGGACGGAACATATAACGAACCCGGACATTCAGGTAGCCGACTTTGATGACCGGAGGCAGCACAGGGTTGCAGAATGTCAGAAAGAGGGTGTTGGTGGCCACTCTTTCTGCCCCCTTCTTTACCGTCACCCTGCGCACCTCCGTCCAAACCTGGGACGCCAGCTCCGTTTTGATCTCTGCCTCTGAGCCACCTGATAAATCCCGCAGCGAATCACGCCTTTCGTAAATTTCAACTGTTTGTGGGGAGTTACCTGATCTCCCTGTCCACAAGTTTTGTTGCCTCAGCAGCTGTTCAGATTGTTTTTTGATCTACATTGAATCAGGAATGAGCCATTCCGCAATCTTTTGATGGATTGAGGTCACCTGCTAAACCTGAGAGCCCTCTGGATAGCAAAAAGGCTCAGGTTTGAAAGGGTCTTTCCTGCTCCGTCCCTTCCATCACGAGCCAGGAAGCCCAGAAACCTGTCCTCTGTCTAACCTCTGTATCAAAATCACTGTCAGTATCGAAATCCCCTGAAATAGGGGAAGCTGCCTTCCTTTTCTTTTTGGGGGGAGTTTTTTGAAAAAGCCATAATAAATTTATGATGTTTCATCTCCCCCTTTACCCACCCACCTTGGAGTCCAACTAAGGGGCCAGGGCCAAGAAACCAATGTCTTGACCCCTTCCAGGCTTCGGGAGAGATATACGACAAACAAAAACCACCAACCCTACCCCCCTGATCATGCTCAACTCCCGGGGGACAGAGAGCTGAGCACTGCAGGGTTCACATGGCCTCAGGGGAACGCCTGCTTGACCAGCCCCAAGAAGGGGAGCCGATTAGTAATTAGTACAACCCGGGCCAAAGTGTACCCCCTGCCCTAGGAGGGGCCGAGCCAAAGTGATGTGTTGAGGCACCGGGCCTCCTCAGGCACTGGCCCTCTCAATCACCAGGATCTCATCCCCCTCCGACACAGGTCGCACCGCACGGCAAACGCGCGGATCTTAAGGAGACCACAGAGAGAAGAGGAGAGTGGAAAAGAAGACTTGAAGGGGAGACGAAGATAAAAAAAGGGCCAAATAAGAAAGGCAAAAACAAAAAAAGGGAGAAAGGCGGGTTACTCTTAGTCAGGATCCTCACCCTTAGCCTATCGACATGGGAAGCCCTACCAGGGGCATCAACTCCTTACCACGTTACGCTTAGGCCAGACGGCATTTCACCTCTCAGGCCTAGAAGCAGCTTGAAAAAACCAGCCTATACCCAAAGTATTGATGCCCCGCCAGCAAAGCTAAGGGATCACTGGACCACGCAACCCCTCCGACCACGGCAAGGTCGCAACCCCGGAGGGTTTATGGGATCGACACAGAAGCTGCAGTTCCTCAAAGTTGGAATTTAGTCCACGGATATTCCAGGGAATATTGTACTATCCATGGTGCAGAGGGCGAAAAGGAGAGAGATCAGGTCATCCCCTCATCAACGTCTTTCAATGGGTGAATTTAAACTTGTTTCACTGGACTGTTTGTATCTTCAGACCTGCTGGCAGACTTGCCAACAGGTGAAGAAGGTCTGGATTTCGGAGACGTGGAGGTTTCTTCCTCATCTCCACCATTCCACACTAAATTGAACTCCCTTGCCCGCACGGACACTGGACAGAGGATTTCGAGGTGGGAGTGCTGGTTTTTTTAATCTGCCCAGCAGCAGATGTTGTGACTGCTGGGCAGTCTGAGGGTTTGGCGATTTTTTGCCTCCACCAGGGGCATTCACTTTGGGTTGGGAGGTGGTGGACCTACTTCCACCAGAGTTGACAATTCTTCCTTGCAATGTCTTTGAAAACATGAATTCATCAGTCTGGCAGCAGACTGACCGAGTGGGAACTGTGGGAACTGTCTTAACGGCCGAAGCAAAAGAAGAAGCTGTTGGCATCTGACTACCCACAACCTGTTTCCGGGCTTCAAAAAACGAGATCTTCTTTTTTGTTTTGACTCTTTGTATTGTGGATTCCTGAATCCAAAGAGGACAGTTCTTGAAGAGGAAGGGATGGTCGCCCACCGCAGTTAGCACAATGTGCCGGATCTTGACACGGCCATCATGGGTTGCCTTGCAGCAAAACACCGCACAAACCCCCTGCCCAGAACAGCGGTCTCCCGACATGGCCAAACCTCTGGCATCTGAAGCACCCAACGGGACGGAAATATACAGCTGAAATCGGACGTTCAGGTACCGACTTTGATGGACCGGAGGAAGCACAGGTTGCAGAATGTCGAAAGAGGTGTTGGTGGCCATCTTTCCGCACCTTTTTTTACCGTCACCTGCGCACCTCCGTCACACCCTGGGACGCCAGTTCCGTCTTGATCTCTGCCTCTGAGACACTGTTTTAAAACTCGGCAGCGAATCACTCCTTTCGACGAATTCAACTGTTTATGGGGAGTCACCTTGATCTCCCCGTCCACAAACTTTGTTGCCCTCACAGCTGTTCGGATTGTCTCTTGGATCCGCACTGAACAAGAAACGAGCCATTCCGCAACCTCTTGATGGACCGAGGGTCACCTGCCAAACCTTGAAAGCCCTTCTGTATGGCAAAGACTCAGAGCCCGAAAGAGGTCTTTCCTGCTCCGTCCCTTCCATCACGAGCCAGGAAGCCCAGAAAACTGTTCTCTGTCTTACCTCTGTATCTGAATCGCTGTCAGAATGGAATCCCTGAAATAGGGGATGCTGCCTTCCTCTTCTTTTTGGGGGGGATGTTTTGGAAAAAAGCCATATTTATTTTATTATGTTTCATCTCTCCCTTACCCACCCACTTGGAGTCCAACTAAGGGGCCAGGGCCAAAAAAACCAATGTCTTGACCCCCTTTCCCGGCTTCGGGAGAGACAACGACAAAGAAAACACCAACCCTTTCCCCCTGATCATGCTCAACTCCCGGGAAAAGAGAGCGAGCACTGCAGGGGTTTACTTGGCCAGCAGGGGAACTGCCCCGTCTTGACCCCACCCCAAGAAGGGGAGCCGATTAGTACACCGGGGGCCAAAGTGTACTCCCTGTCTAGGAGAGGTCCGAGCCAAAGTGATGTGTTAGAGCACCGGCCTCCTCAGGCACTGGCCCTCTCAATCAAACCCGGATCTCATCCCCCTCCGACACAGGTTGCACTGAACGGCAAACGCGGCGGATCTTAAGGAGACCACAGAGAGAAAAGGGGTGTGGGAAAAAAAAAAACTTGAAGGGGAGACGAAGATAGAAAAGGCCAAATAAGAAAGGCAGAAAACAAGAAAAGGAGAAAGGCGGGTTACTCTTAGTCAGGATCCTCACCCTTAGCTATCTGACATGGGAAGCCCCACCCGGGGCATCAACTCCTTTCCACGTTACGCTTAGACCAGGCAGCATCTCGACTTCACAGGCCTAGAAGCAGTTGAGAAAACCAGCCTATCTCCAAGTATTGATGCCCCCCCCAGCAAAGCCTAAGGGATCACTGGACCGCGCAAGCCCTCCGACCACGACAAGGTCGCAACCCCCGGAGGCAGCTGGTCAAAGCATGGGACGGTAGTTTGATGGATAGAAAGATCTTTTCCAGGTTTGGGAATGGGAATAATGAGGGCTTTTCGCCAAGATAAGATAATGTTGCTTATAGCCCAGCCGACCGCAAAGGCCACATCAGGGCTGTCACCACGTTAAAATCAACTCACCAGTCATTAAAAAAAAAAAAAAAAACAAACCAACTTTCACACATCTCGTTAAATGACATCGTCTACAAGATAAGATAAGATAATGTTGCTTATAGCCCAGCCGACCGCAAAGGGCCACATCAGGCTGTCACCACGTTAAAATCAACTCACCAGTCATTTTAAAAAAAAAAAAAAAAAAAAAAAAAACCAACTTTCACACATCTCGTTAAATGACATCGTCTACAAACGCACCAGAAACTTTGTTAAAAATCTTTCTGCCGTAAAATCTTAAATCAGATGAAAAATGTAAAATCTCTCTCAAAACTCAAGGATCACGTCAGGCGGGACATCCCTGAACAGGAATCTTCATGGACTCCGCTGTAAAATGTTTGTGTCTCACATCGTGCAAGTCCCAACACTCTAAAAGAACATGTTCATTGTGAGTGGCGCATGACATGGAATGCACCACGGAGCTTCTTCATCTTTAAAAGGAAGAATGGGTAAAATACGAATGGCCGGTGTGCAGCCGCACAGAACCGTTTCCTCTTACGACCACCCGACGTAGATGGAGGAAAGTCTTTAAGGTTTGGACGGATCTGAAAGAGTTTTTTATTCGTCTGTGTGTTCCAATCCTCCTGCCAGAGGTCTCTCACATAATCGTTAATTTTGGATTTCACATCTGTGCAGGGGATATAATGTTGGACAGTTTCTCTCTTGTGGCGTTCTTGGCTAAACGATCAACCATTTCGTTCCCGCTACAAGATAAGATAAGATAAGATAATGTTGCTTATAGCCCACCGACCGCAGAGGGCCACATCAGGGCTTTCACCACGTTAAAATCAACTCACCAGTCATTTGAAAAAAAAAAAAAAAAAAAAAAAAAAAAAAAAAACTTTCACACATCGCATTAAATGACATCGTCTAAAACGCACCAGAAATTGCATTAAAAATTTCTTTCTTCCGTAAAATCTTAAATCAATGAAAAATGTTAATCTCTTTCAAAAACTCAAGGATCACGTCTGGCGGGACATCCCTGAACAGGATCTTCATGGACTCCGCTGTAAAATGTTTGTTCTCACATCGTGCAAGTCCCAACACTCTAAAAGAACATGTTTCACTGTGAGTGGCGCATGACACGGAATGCACCACGGAGCTTCCTCACTCCTTAAAAGGTAAGCATGGGTAAAATACGAATGGCCGGTGTCAGCCGGCACAGAACCGTCTCCTCTTTACGACCTCCCGACGTGGATGGGAGGAAGTCCTTAAGGTTTGGACGGATCTGAAAGAGTTTGTTACTCGTCTGTGTGTTCCAATCCTCCTGCCAGAGGTCTCTCACATAATCGTTAACTTTGGGTTTCACATCTGAACAGGGGATATAAATGTTGGACAGTTTTCTCTCTTGTGGCGTTCTTGGCTAAACGATCAACCATTTCGTTCCCCCGCGATGCCAACATGACCAGAACCCAAGCAAGAGTAATGTTGTAACCGTCCGCTTTCAACTTGCTAAAAAGTTCAAAGAAATGCAAAAGTTCTGGATGCTGAAGGTTGCGGCCAGCTATGGCGTCCAAAGCTGACAGCGAATCCGACAGAACCAGAAAGTCCCTCTTTGAAGAATGTGAGATTATCTTCAAAGCCAGTACCAGAGCAGTAAGTTCAGCAGAATAGACAGAAGCATCGGAATGGATATTTCCAACAGTATCTGAGAAGGAGCCCCAGGGCAATAGGCTGCACAGGCCACTCCATCCTCAGACTTGGAACCGTCATGAAAACTTTTTGATAGGATGGGAATTTCGAACAGAGTCAGCATACAATGCCTTGTACGCCAGAGAGCTGGTAGACTCTTTGCGAAAAGCTGCAAGATCGAAACGAATCTCGGTGTGAAAAAGGTCCACGGAGTTGATCTGGAAACTTGGAAAAATCGGAAACTACCCCAGGTTTAGACCTGCATTCCGCACGTGAGGCTGCATACGAAGACCAAACGGCGGAATACATTTAGGGTTGTTTTCAAACTTACTTTGGAATGGAGGGTCAAAGACACAGTCATAGGCAGGATTCTGCGGTTCTGAGAACAGTCGGATATAATAATTTAAAGACAGTTTCAGCCTGCGGTTGGACAATGAAGGTTCGCCCGCCTCGCGTACAGGCTGTACACAGGGTGGTGCGGAACGCTCCAAGACAGAGACGAAGCCCTTGATGGTGGATAGGGTCCAAGAGTTTGAGGTAAGAGGGTCTTGCGGAGCCGTAGACAGCACAACCGTAGTCAGTTTGGAACGGACCAAGGCTCTGTAGAGGTGCAGCAAAGTTTTCTTATCAGCGCCCCAGTCGGTGTGCGCTACGACCCGCAGAATATTCAGAGCTTTCTGCAAGAAGTTTTGAGGTTTTTGATGTGGCTGAGAAAGTTGAGTTTTTGGTCAAAAATAACTCCCAGGAATTTGGCTTCTTTTACAACTGGAATGTGGACTTGTCCAGACAAAATTTCAGGATCAGCAAAGAATCGACGAAAATTGTGGAAATGAATTGACTGAGGTTTGGTACGGGAGAAGGTAAACCCGCTTTCCTCGGCCCACTGTTGGATTCTGTTGACACAAAGTTGGAGTCGACGCTGTACGCTGGCGTAAGAAGCTCCAACTGCGTACAGCGCGAAGTCTCAACAAACAGAGAGACTCAGTGCCCTGGCTTACCGATTGGACAATGTTATTTATTTTAATACTGAAAAGGGCGGGAGAAAGGATGCTACCCCTGAGGAACAAACCCAACTCCTGCCCATGGATGTCAGAGAGTGTGGTGCCAACACGCACCTGAAACTGTCGATCGGCTAAAAAGTTTTGAATGAACAGAGGCAGGTGACCCCGAAAACCAAGTCTGTGCAGGTCCATGAGATTCCTGCTTTCCACGTGGTGTCGTACGCCTTTTCGAGGTCGAAAAAGATAGCGACCACATGCTGCTTGTTGACAAAGGCGTTGCGGATGGTGGTTTCCAGACGGATTAGATGGTCAACCGTCGAGTGGTACTTCCGGAAACCGCACTGTTCACTGGCCAAAAGACCATCGGTTTCCAGCTTCCACATCAGACGGGAGTTGACCATCTTTTCCATCAGCTTACAGAAGCAGCTGGTCAGAGCGATTGGGCGATAGTTGGAACGGTTGGTAAGTTCCTTTCCTGGCTTTGGGATGGGAATGATCAGGGCTTTCCGCCAGGAGGACGGAAAGGACCCTGTGGTCCAGATATGGTTATAGACTTTGAGAAGAGTCTGAAGACAGCTTTCTGGGAAGTGTTTCACAACCTGATAATGAATGTCATCCAGACCAGGGGCAGAGTCAGTGCAGGTTTGCAAAGCTAATTTGAGTTCAGCGATGAAAAAGGAAGATTATAGGTTTCAGAGTTGTCTGATGTGAAATTGCATGAAGATTTCTCTCTAATCGCTTTGTTTCTTAAAAAGGCTGCAGATTTATTTGAAGATGAGGAGTTCTGTTGGATGGTGGAGGCCAACAGATTGGCAACAGCTTTTTTGTCAGTAATCAGAGCATCGGCAAGTTTCAAGTGATGAATGGAGGGGTTGGTGTTCTTCCCTTTGATTTTTCTAATGATGTTCCAAACTTTTTTCTTAGAAGTTTTTGATGTCAGCCTGGAGCAGAAGCTTCTCCAGGACCGACGTTTACTGATTTTAAAAGTGTATCTCGATTTAGCACGGAGTTTTCTGATGGGCTCGAGCGTTGGGACCCGAAGGTCGTTGGTATACCTGACACTGAGCCCGTTTTCGAACTTTGGAAATTTGTTGACAGTCTGAATCGAACCAGGGTGTTTTTGGCATTTGAAGTTTATCAGAAGACACTGGAATACAGGCTTTAGCACATTTGATAACAGTGTTAGTCAGAGATTCAGCTGGGTCCGGACCCCTTGATGGTGGATTGGGTCCAAGAGTTTGAGGTAAGACAATCTTGCGGAGCCGTACACAGCACAACCGTAGTCCAGTTTGGAACGGACCAGGGCTCTGTAGAGGTGCAGCAAAGTTTTCTTATCAGCGCCCCAGTCGGTGTGCGCTACGACTCGCAGAATATTCAGTGCTTTCTGGCAAGCAGTTTTGAGGTTTTTGATGTGGCTGAGAAAGTTAAGTTTCTGGTCAAAAATGATTCCCAGAAATTTGGCCTCTTTAACAGCTGGAATGGGAGATTTCCCTACTTGAAGTTCGGGATCTGGAAAAAAACTGACGGAAATTATGAAGTGAATACACTGCGTCTTTGTTGGAGAAAAGGTGAAACCGTTTTCATCCGCCCACCGATGGATTTTATCCACACAAAGCTGGAGCCTGCGCTGGACACTCGGATACAGGCTCCCAGTCGCATAGACAGCGAAATCATCCACAAACAATGAGCAGTCTGAACCCTGCTGGACTGATTGAACAATGTTGTTAATCTTAATACTAAAGAGAGCAGGAGACAGTATGCTCCCCTGTGGAACACCCAACTCCTGCTCGTGGACATCAGAGAGAGTGGTGCCAACCCGGACCTGAAACTGTCGTTCTGCCAAAAAATTTTGTATGAAAAGCGGAAGACGACCTCGAAAACCCAGATCGTGGAGATCATGAAGTATCCCCGACTTCCAGGTGGTATCGTAGGCCTTCTCCAAGTCGAAGAAAATTGCCACTGCATGCTGTTTGTTCAGAAAGGCGTTCCGAAGTGTAGATTCCAGACGAATCAAATGGTCAACCGTAGTCCTATGTTTGCGGAAACCACACTGTTCTTTCGCCAAAAGGCCATCGGTTTCAAGTTTCCACATGAGCCTAGCGTTGACCATTTTCTCCATCAATTTACAGACACAGCTGGTCAAAGCTATGGGACGGTAGTTTGATGGATTAGAAAGATCTTTACCAGGTTTGGGGATGGAAACAATGAGGGCTTTTCGCCAAGAGGGTGGAAAAAAACCTGTAGTCCACACATGGTTGTATACCTGTAGCAGGATGATCAGACCTTCATGCGGAAGATGTTTCAACAGTTGATAATGGATTTCATCTATACCTGGAGAGGAATCGCTGCAAGAAAGTAAGGCAGATTTCAGCTCGTTTAACGTGAAAGGAAGATTGTAGTCTTCCATGTTGTCTGACGAAAAATTGCAGGGTG
>CM031606.1:87042816-87117816 GCA_018398815.1 Conus ventricosus | reverse complement strand
GAGAGGTCCGAGCCAAAGTGATGTGTTGAGAGCACAGGCCTCCTCAAGCACTGACCCTCTCAATCACCAGGACCTCATTCCCCTCCGACACAGGTCGCAACCGCACGGCAAACGCGGCGGATCTTAAGGAGACCACAGAGAGAAAAGGAGTGTGGAAAAGAAGACTTGAAGGGGAGACGAAGATAGAAAAGGGCCAAATAAGGGAGGCAGAAAACAAGAAAAGGAGAAAGGCGGGTTACTCTTAGTCAGGATCCTCACCCTTAGCCTATCTGACATGGGAAGCCCTACCAGGGGCATCAACTCCTTACCACGTTATGCTTAGGCCAAACAGCATCTGCACCTCTCAGGCCTAGAAGCAGTTTTAAAAAACCAGCCTATCTTCGAGTATTGATGCCCCCGCCAGCAGAGCCTAAGGGATCACGGGACCACGCAAGCCCTCCGACCACGACAAGGTCGCAACCCCCCGGAGGGCAGGACCAGCGAGGGGTCACAAACCGACAAATCTAAACACGAAAGTGAACCTGTGGAAGAGTGGAGGTAAGTTGCAGATCCGTCGTTCAGACAACATAAATCGAAATCCGAAGGATATCCTCAATTAGCAGACCTCTGGATGACGTACTGACACTACCCCAAAGAGGATTGTGACCGTTAAAGTCACCCAACAGCAAAAAAGGTCGAGGAAGTTCTCTTATCAGACTGACAAGGTCCTGACGACAAACCGGACTGAAGGAGGTAGATAAAGGGAACAGATCGTCACAGTCTTGTGGAGAGTGACTCTCGCAGCTACAGCTTGAAGAGAGGTAGACAGAGCGACAGGACTATACAGCAGAGTTTTATGTAGGAGAAGGGCAACACCACCCGACAGTCCCAACGTGGATGGTTGTGCAGGTTTTCAAAGAATATTAAAGCCAGAAAGAGTAAAGGTCTTCTGGCTTTGAATTTGAGTTTCCTGAAGAGCCACGACGGAAGGTTTTATAGATTGACACAAAAGCGCAGCTCCTCGAAGTTGGAATTTAGTACGGAATTCCAATGGAAATTGTACTATCCATGGTGCAGAGGGCAAAAGGAAGAGATGGGCATCTCCCCTCAACGCTGCAGCCAATGGAGTGAATTTGTTATTTAGTTTCACTGGGGTATTTGTCTTCGACCGCGGCAGACTTTCCAACAGGGGAAGGGGGTCGGGGTTTGGGGATGGGGGGGTTTCTTTCCCCCCTCCCCAATCTCCCCACTGGGTTGAACTCCCTTGCCCGCAGGGGACGGGCAGAGGAGTTTGAGGGGGTATTGCTGGTTTTTTTAATCTGCCCGCACAGATGTTGAGACTCGGGGAGTTGGGGGTGGCGGATTTTTTGCCCCCCGGGGCAGTCAGTTTGGGGTTTGGAAGGTGTGGGCCTGCTTCCACCAGATTTAAAGTTTTTTACTTTTCATGTCTTTGAAAAAGTAAATCACATCTGGCAGCAATGACCCCAGTAGAAACTGTGGGGAATTTTTTTTAAAAGGGGAAGCGTAGGAAGAACTTCGGCGTTGACTGCCCACAAACCCTTTTCCGGGGTTCAAAAAAGGAATTTTCTTTTTGTTTTTTACGCGTTGTATACAGTTCTGAATCCAAAAGGACATTTCTTTAAGAGGGGGGATTGGCGCCACCGCAGTTTTGCACAAGTGCCGGATCATACACGCCCATCATGTGTTGTTTGCAGCAAATACCACCACCTCCTGCCCCAAAAAGCGGGGCCCTGACATGGCCAAACTTTTGCACCGAAACACCTCAACGGGGGCGGCACATACAACTGAACACAAAAATTAAGTAGCCGACTTTGATGACCGGAGGCAGCACAGGGTGCAGAAGGTCAGAAAGAGGGGTTGGTGCCACTCTCTCTGAACCTTTCGTTACCGTCACCCTGCGCACCTCCGTCACAGACCCTGGGAATGCCAGCTCGCTTCCGTCATATTTCTCTGCCTCCGATAACCCAATAAATCCCGGCAGCGATCACACTTTCGATGATTCAATTGGGTTTGGGGGGGGGGGGGGGGGGGGGGGGGGGGGGATCACCCTGATCTCCCTGTCCACAAGGTTTCGTTTGCCCTAGCAGCTGATCAGAATTGTTTCTGTGATTTTACATTCAATTAGAAAGGCCATTCTCAACCTCTTGATGACCGAGGGTCACCTGCTATACCCTTGAGAAGCCCTTTGTATAGCAAAAGTGCTCAGAGCTGAAAGGGTCCTTTCCCCTCTGCTCCGTCCCCCTCCATCACGAGCAGGAACCCAAAAACCTGTCTTCTGTCCACTTCTGGTTACGAATCACGCTTGTGTCATTTCCCCGGAAATAGGAAGCTGCCTTTCTCTTCCTTTTGGGGGAATGTTTTTTGAAAAAGCCATATTTAGTGTATTAAAGATTCATCTCTCCTTACCCACACCACCTTGAGTCCAACTAAGGGGCCAGGGGCAATAAACCAAGTTCTTGACCCCTTCCAGGCGTTCAGGAGAGACATACGAAACACAGACACCACCGACCCCCTATCCCCCCTGATCAGCTCAACTACTCCAGGGAACAGAGAGCCGAGCACTGCAGGGGATTACTCGGCCAGCAAGTGACTGTCTGTCCTTGACCCAGCCCCAAAAGGTGAGCCGTTAGGTACACCCCCGGCCAAGTGTACTCCCAGTCTATCTAGGAGAAGTCCGAGCCAAAGTGGATGAGTTGAGAGGCGCTGGCACCCTCTCAATCACTCGCAGGATCTCTTTCCCCTCCGACACAGGTCGCACCGCACGGCAGAAAACGCGCGGATCTTAAGGAGCCACTGAGAGAAAAGGAGTGTGGATAAGAGACTTGAAGGGATCGAAGAAGAAAAAGGCCAAATAGGAAGGCAGAAAATTAGAAAAGGAGAAAGGCGGGTTACTCTTAGTCAGGACCACACCCTTATGCAATCTGACATGGGGAAGCCCTACCAGGGGGCATCACTCTTACCACGTGTATGCCTTAATGCCAAGGCAGCATCTCACTTCACAGGCCTAGAAGCAGTTTGGCAAAAAAACATCCTATCTTAAAGTATGATGCCCCCGCCAGCAAACCTAGGGATCACTGGACCACGCAAGCCATCCGACCACGACAAGGTCGCAACCCCCGAGGGGGGCTTTTCGCCAAGAGGTGGAAAGAAACCTGTAGTCCACACATGGTTGTATACCTGTAGCATATGTTCAACCTTCTTGCGGAAGATGTTTCAACAGTTGATAATGAATTTCATCTATACCTGGAGAGGATCACTGCAAGAGAGTAAGGCAGATTTCAGTTCGTTTAACGTGAAAGGAAGATTGTAGTCTTCCATGTTGTCGGACGAAAGTTGCAGGGTGATTTTTCTTTAAGGGCTTTGTTTTTGACAAAAGTGGCTGATTTGTTAGAAGAGGAGGAATTCTTTTCAATTGTTGAAACAAGCAGATTAGCAACTGCTTTTTTCTCCGTTATTAAAGAGTCCGAAAACTTGAGATGGTTCACAGTGGGACAGGTGTTCTTCCCTTTGATTTTCTTAATGATGTTCCACACTTTTTTCTTGGAAGTTTTCAATGTCAGCCTGGAGCAGAAGCTTCTCCAGGACCGACGTTTACTGATTTTAAAAGTGTGTCTCGATTTAGCACGGAGTTTCTGATGGGCTCGAGCGTTGGGACCCGAAGGTCGTTGATATACCCGACGCTGAGCCCGTTTTCGAACTTTGGAAATTTGTTGGCAGTCTGAATCGAACCAGGTGTTTTTGGCATTTGGAGAGACAGAGACGTGTTCAGTTATTTACGGGTTGTAAAAGGACAGGAAATGGTCACTTCCGTGCAGATCGTCATGGACAGACCACTCATAGTCCAGGACCAGCGAGGGGTCACAAATCGACAAATCTAAACACGAAAGTGAACCTGTGGAAGAGTGGAGGTAAGTTGCAGATCCGTCGTTCAGACAACACAAATCCAAATCCGAAAGGACATCCTAAATTAGCAGACCTCTGGATGACGTACTGACACTACCCCAAAGAGGATTGTGACTGTTAAAGTCACCCAACAGCAAAAAAGGTCGAGGAAGTTCTCCTATCAGACTGAAAAGGGTCCTGACGACAAACCGAGACAGAAGGTGGAAGATAAAGGGAACAGATTGTCACAGTCTTGTGGAGAGTGACTCTCGCAGCTACAGCCTGAAGGGAGGTAGACAGAGCGACAGGACTATACAGCAAAGTTTTGTGTATGAGAAGGGCAACACCGCCCGACAGTCCCAACGTGGATGGTTGTGCAGGTTTTGAAAGAATAGTAAAGCCAGAAAGAGTGAAGGTCTTCTGGCTTTGAATTTGAGTTTCCTGAAGAGCTACGACGGAAGGTTTTATAGATCGACCCAGAAGCTGCAGCTCCTCGAAGTTGGAATTTAGTCCACGGATATTCCAATGGAATATTGTACTATCCATGGTGCAGAGGGCGAAAAGGAGAGAGATCAGGTCATCTCCTCATCAACGTCCGCTTCCAATGGAGTGAATTTATTGCTTAATTTCACTGGACTGTGTTGGTCTTCAGACCTGCTGGCAGACTTGCCAACAGGTGAAGAAGGTCTGGAATTGGGAGACGGTGGAGGTTTCTCCTCATCTCCACCATCTCCACACTGGATTGAACTCCCTTGCCCGCACGGGCACTGGACAGAGGAGGTCGAGGCGGGAGTGCTGGTTTTTTAATCTGCCCAGCAGCAGATGTTGTAGACTGCTGGGCAGTCTGAGGGGTGGCGGATTTTTTGCCTCCACCAGGGCATTCACTTTGGGTTGGGAGGTGGTGGACCTGCTTCCACCAGAGTTGACAATTCTTCCTTGCAATGTCTTAGTAAAAATGAATTCATCAGTCTGGCAGCAGACTGACCGAGTGGGAACTGTGGGAACTGTCTTTACGGCCGAAGCATATGAAGAAGCTGTTGGCGTCTGACTACCAACAACCTGCTTGCGGGCCTCAAAAAAGGAGATTTTCTTTTCTGTTTTGATGCTTGTATAGTGGATTCCTGAATCCAAAGAGGACAGTTTCGTGAAGAGGAGGGATGGTCGCCACCGCAGTTAGCACAATGTGCTGGGTCTTTACACGGCCCATCATTGGTTGCCTTGCAGCAAACACCGCACACCTCCTGCCCAGAACAACGGTCTCTGACATGTCCAAATTTCTGGCATCTGAAACACCTCAACGGGGACGGAACATATAACTGAACCCGGACGTTCAGGTAGCCGACTTTGATGACTGGAGGCAGCACAGGTTGCAGAATGTCAGAAAGAGGGTGTTGGTGGCCACTCTCTCTGCACCTTTTTTCACTGTCACCCTAAGCACCTCTGTCACACCCTGGGATGCCAGTTCCGCCTTGATCTCTGCCTCTGAGACACCTCTAAGATCTGGGCATCGAATGACTCCCTTAGAGGAATTCAGCTGTTTATGGGGGTCACCCGATCTCTCGGTCTTTCCAGCTGATTGTTTTTTAGTTTTACATTGGATGAGAAATGTGCCGTTTCTGAGTCGCTTAATGGACTGTGGGTCTCCTGCAATACCTTGGAAGCCCTTCTGTATTGCAAATGGGCTTAGTGCAGAAAGAGGTTTGTCCTGCTCCTTACTTTCCATGATCAACCAAGAGGACCAAAATCCTGACAACTGCCTTGTTTCATTTTCAGAATCAGAGTCTCCATCGGACTCCTGTGACGACCTTTGCGAAATTAACTGCACTTTCCTTTTTTGGGGGATGATGTTTGATTGAAGTCATATTTATAGGCAAAAATTTCATCTCTCCCTTACCCACCCACCTTGGAGTCCAACTAAGGGGCCAGGGCCAAGAATCACTGTCTTGACCCCTTCCAGGCTTCAGGAGAGACATACGACAAACAGAACACTACTACCCCTATCCCCCCTGATCATGCTCAACTCCCGGGAACAGAGAGTCGAGCACTGCAGGGGTTCACATGGCCAGCAGGGGAACTGCCTGTCTTGACCCAGCCCCAAAAAGGGGAGCCGATTAGTACACCCGGCCAAAGTGTACTCCCTGTCTAGGAGAGGTCCGAGCCAAAGTGATGTGTTGAGAGCACTGGCCCTCTCAATCACCAGGATCTCATCCCCCTCCGACACAGGTCGCAACCGCACGGCAAACGCGGCGGATCTTAAGGAGACCACAGAGAGAAAAAGATGATGGAAAAGAAGACTTGAAGGGGAGACGAAGATAGAAAAGGGCCAAATAAGAAAGGCAGAAAACAAGAAAAGGAGAAAGGCGGGTTACTCTTAGTCAGGATCCTCACCCTTAGCCTATCTGACATGGAAGCCCTACCAGGGGCATCAACTCCTTACCTCGTTACGCTTAGGCCAGACAGCATCTTCACCTCTCAGGCCTAGAAGCAGTTTGAAAAAACCAGCCTATCTCCAAGTATTGATGCCCCCGCCAGCAAAGCCTAAGGACCGCGCAAGCCCTCCGACCACGACAAGGTCGCAACCCCCGGAGGGGGGGACTGGCGAAGGAGCTCAACTTTTGACAAAACAATACATCCACTTACATCCTTTTTTTTTCTAAAGGGCCAACAGAGCCGATGGGTACAACTGTAGTCAGGTGTTGTTTCTTTTTCATTCCTAAATGTGATCTCAGAGGTTCACCAATTGTGTATGTGATCATTTTTCACTGCACCATGAAGGCAGACACAGGCCATATTGGAGATGACTGATCCTTGAAAACGTCACTGGACATCATCCACGCAGGGAGTGAAAGTGACTCTATGGACACAGGTCTGAATCAGTCAGGTGTTATGAACTTTATTTAAAAAGAAAAAAAATCAGGTTCATCATGATGCCAAGTACACCAATCTAGCTATATATGCTATATGACACCCACTCGGCATGAGACCACAGTGTGCAGCATTTATAGCAAGATGACTGAATGAATTAACAGCTAACAAAATCACACATATACACACACACACATAGACACACACACACATAGACACCACACACACTTGAGAAGAGAACCTCATGGACAAGACTTTCTTTTCTTTCTTTCTTCTTTTTTTTTTTTTTTTTTGCTGTCATATCTTCTGTGCCACCTCAATAGCAGTGCACCCATGCTGCTCATTCCAACACCCCATGCACAGCCACAGCCTGGCCCAGCCCACTGCAGCCCCAGCACTGGCAATCCACAGGGAGCAGTCAATGTCAGTCATCAAGAGGCAAATCACCAGAAGAACACTGCACTGCTGCTGAGTCACTTCAGTGGTGGTCAGTGACGCCTGTTTTGATTCAATAGCGCATGACAGCACCTACTAAGCCCCCTACAGACAACAAGAACTGCTTAGTCACAGAGCCGGAGAGAGTGAGCTCTCCCTCCAGAAGTTTATGGATGAGACTTGGCTGCAGGCAGATGCCTGACCATTGCATTAATCCAATAGGCTGGTCAGGCCTTGGAAATAACAAACAAACCAAAAAAGAAGACAAGACATTTTAAAAATTACTAGACATGACATACAGCAAACAGAAAACCAGGTTGAAATACAGTATCGTCTGACAAATTCTGTTTCCAACCACTACTATTCTTGTCTGTTTGATTGTTAGCTGAACACAGCCCTGATGTGGCCCTTTGCGGTCGGCTGTGGCTATAAGCAACATTATCTTGTTAGCTGAACACTTATAGAATCAACTGATTCATACACCCTCCAATGTATCACAAGAGCTACCAGGATTGTCTGTATGGCTGTTGTAAATCACCTGACCACACTCTGCCTATACATGATTTCACAGACTTTGCGGAAAATGAAGACTAATGCTCAGACTTACAGCAGCTGAAGGCAACCTTCACTTAGCATCCACACAAACATCAGTCTTCAAATGACATAAAAATGTACAATGCATAAGGACTAAAGGCCTCTCTCAGATCTAAAACAATATGAAGTACATGCACACAAACTTTGCCTACACACACACACACACACAAAACCTGTCAGGCAGTATGCTATTGTCCTCAAAGTGTTGCACAGTAGAGTGTTGGGCTGTAACATGGACTGACACCTACCCAAAATGACTTACCTTTAGGACTTGGCCACCAACATTGTCTTGTCAATGCAATGAGCTATCGATTGCTTTTCAAAGCACTGCTATGGACACAAGCTGATTTCACTATCTGATTTACAAAAATGTACAGAAATAAAAACAAAAACAAAAGTGAAAAAGAAGGAAAAAGACTACTCACGGTATCAAACAGTCTCTCAGCTCCCGATGTTCTCTATCTTCCACAGGTTCATCTGATCTCAGTGGTATCAAGTCATCTTCTGTAAATCTGACTGTAGTTCAGAATTTTTTTTTTTTTCCTTTGTTCTTGACAATAATGAAATAATGATAAACCCTTTAAGTACCGATCAAACTCCACTTTCCGCATCTCCTAATCTACCTGAAAAAAGAAGTATACTCTACATTTCACTTCAATATGGTTATAATTTGGAAAGGGTTGAGCATTAAAACACCATGTTTTCAGCTATAGCTGATGTGGACACCATTTGTAATATTCTTCAAAACCAGATGATGAAAACTTTTTTCTCCTCACTTTGTACTGAGTGCAACTGGCAAAAACAATAAGTGACAGAGGATGGTCCATTCAACAAGACTGGATGATTAGCAGCCCAGACTCCAGTAAAACTTCAATGATGACTCAAACATCAGTATACACTGTACACATAAATTTGAAATTGATTAAGATAAGATAAGATAATGTTGCTTATAGCCCAGCCGACCGCAAAGGGCCACATCAGGGCTGTCACCACGTTAAAATCAACTCACCATCATTAAAAAAAAAAAAAAAAAAACACCTTTCACACATCTCTTTAAATGACATCGTCTAGAAACGCACCAGAAACTTTGTTAAAAATCTTTCTTCCATAAAATCTTAAAAATCAGATGAAAAATGTTAATCTCTCTCAAAAACTCAAAGATCACGTCAGGCGGGACATCCCTGAACAGGATCTTCATGGACTCCGCTGTAAAATGTTTGTGTCTCACATCGTGCAAGTCCCAACACTCTAAAGAACATGTTTCATTGTGAGTGGCGCATGACATGGAATGCACCACGGAACTTCTTCACTCTTTAATAGGTACGAATCGGTAAAATACGAATGGCCGGTGTGCAGCTGGCACAGAACCGTTTCCTCTTTACGACCACCCGACGTAGATGGGAGGAAGTCCTTAAGGTTTGGACGGATCTGAAAGAGTTTGTTACTCGTCTGTGTGTTCCAATCCTCCTGCCAGAGGTCTCTCACATAATCGTTAATTTTGGGTTTCACATCTGAGCAGGAGATATAAATGTTGGACAGTTTCTCTCTTGTGGCGTTCTTGGCTAAACGATCAACCATTTCGTTCCGCTGATGCCAACATGACCAGGAACCCAAGCAAGAGTAATGTTGTAACCGTCCGCTTTCAACTTGCTAAAAAGTTCAAAGAAATGTAAAAGTTCTGGATGCTGAAGGTTGCGGCCAGCTATGGCCTCCAAAGCTGACAGCGAATCCGACAGAACCAGAAAGTCGCTCTTCGAAGATTGTGAGATTATCTTCAGCGCCAGAACCAGAGCGGTAAGTTCAGCGGAATAGACAGAAGCATCTGAATGTATATGTTCCAACAGTATCTGAAAAGGAGCCCCAGGGCAGTAGGCTGCACAGGCCACTCCATCTTCAGACTTGGAACCGTCAGTGAAAACTTTTTGATAGGATGGGAATTTGGAACAGAGGTCAGCATACAATGCCTTGTACGCCAGAGAGCTGGTAGACTCTTTGCGAAAAAGCTGCAAGATCAAAACGAATCTCTGGTGTGAAAAAGGTCCACGGAGGTTGATCCGGAAACTTGGAAAAATCGGACACAACTCCTAGGTCTAGACCTGCATTCCGCACGTGAGGCCACATACGAAGACCAAACGGCGGAATACATTTCGGGTTGTTCTCAAACTTACTTTGGAACGGAGGGTCAAAGACACAGTCATAGGCAGGATTCTGCGGTTCTGAGAACAGTCGGATATAATAATTCAAAGACAGTTTCAGCCTGCGGTTGGACAGTGAAGGTTCACCCGCCTCTGCGTACAGGCTGTACACAGGGGTGGTGCGGAACGCTCCAAGACAGAGACGAAGCCCTTGATGGTGGATAGGGTCCAAGAGTTTGAGGTAAGACGATCTTGCAGAGCCGTACACGGCACAACCGTAGTCCAGTTTGGAATGGACCAAGGCTCTGTAGAGGTGCAGCAAAGTTTTCTTGTCAGCGCCCCAGTCAGTGTGCGCTACGACCCGCAGAATATTCAGTGCTTTCTGGCAAGCAGTTTTGAGGTTTTTAATATGGCTGAGAAAGTTAAGTTTCTGGTCAAAAACAACTCCTAGAAATTTGGCCTCTTTAACAGCTGGAATGGGAGATTTCCCGACTTGAATTTCAGGATCTGGAAAAAACTGACGGAAATTATGGAAGTGAATACACTGTGTTTTTGTAGCAGAAAAGGTGAAACCGTTTTCATCCGCCCACTGATGGATTTTATCCACGCAAAGCTGGAGCCTGCGCTGGACACTCGGGTACAGGCTTCCAGTTGCGTAGACAGCGAAATCATCCACAAACAATGAGCAGTCTGAACCCTGCTGAACTGATTTCACAATGTTGTTAATCTTGATGCTAAAGAGGGCAGGAGACAGTATGCTCCCCTGTGGAACACCCAACTCCTGCTCGTGGACATCAGAGAGAGTGGTGCCAACCGGACCTGAAACTGTCGTTCTGCCAAAAAATTTTGAATGAAAAGCGGAAGATGACCTCGAAAACCCAGATCATGGAGATCATGAAGTATCCCCGACTTCCAGGTGGTATCGTAGGCCTTCTCCAAGTCAAAGAAAATTGCCACTGCATGCTGTCTGTTCAAAAAGGCGTTCCGAAGTGTAGATTCCAGACGAATCAAATGGTCAACTGTAGTCCGATGTTTGCGGAAACCACACTGTTCTTTCGCCAAAAGGCCATCGGTTTCCAGTTTCCACATGAGCCTAGCATTGACCATTTTCTCCATCAATTTACAGACACAGCTGGTCAAAGCTATGGGACGGTAGTTTGATGGATTAGAAAGATCTTTTCCAGGTTTGGGGATGGGAATAATGAGGGCTTTTCGCCAAGAGGGTGGAAAGAAACCTGTAGTCCACACATGGTTGTATACCTGTAGCAGTATGTTCAGACCTTCTTGCGGAAGATGTTTCAACAGTTGATAATGGATTTCATCTATACCTGGAGAGGAATCGCTGCAAGAGAGTAAGGCAGATTTCAGTTCGTTTAACGTGAAAAGGAAGATTGTAGTCTTCCATGTTGTCTGATGAAAAGTTGCAGGGTGATTTTTCTTTAAGGGCTTTGTTTATGACAAAAGTGGCTGATTTGTTAGAAGAGGAGGAATTCTTTTCAATTGTTGAAGCAAGCAGATTAGCAACTGCTTTTTTCTCCGTTATTAAAGAGTCCGAAAACTTGAGATGGTTCACAGTGGGACAGGTGTTCTTCCCTTTGATTTTCTTAATGATGTTCCACACTTTTTTCTTGGAAGTTTTCAATGTCAGCCTGGAGCAGAAGTTTCTCCAGGACCGACGTTTACTGATTTTAAAAGTGTGTCTCGATTTAGCACGGAGTTTCTGATGGGCTCGAGCGAAGGGACCCGAAGGTCGTTAGGATAAGATAAGATAATGTTGCTTATAGCCCAGCCGACCGCAAAGGGCCACATCAGGGCTGTCACCACGTTAAAATCAACTCACCAGTCATCAAAAAAAAAAAAAAAAAAAAAAAAAAAAACCCCACCTTTCACACATCTCTTTAAATGACATCGTCTAAAACGCACCAGAAACTTTGCTAAAAATCTTTCTTCCGTAAAATCTTAAATCAGATGAAAAATGTTAATCTCTCTCAAAAACTCAAGGATCACGTCAGGTGGGACATCCCTGAACAGGATCTTCATGGACTCCGCTGTAAAATGTTTGTGTCTCACATCATGCAAGTCCCAACACTCTAAAAGAACATGTTTCACCGTGAGTGGCGCATGACATGGAATGCACCACGGAGCTTCTTCACTTTTTAAAAGGTACGAATGGGTAAAATACGAATGGCCGGTGTGCAGCCGGCACAGAACCGTTTCCTCTTTACGACCACCCGACGTAGATGGGAGGAAGTCCTTAAGGTTTGGACGGATCTGAAAAAGTTTGTTACTCGTCTGTGTGTTCCAATCCTCCTGCCAGAGGTCTCTCACATAATCGTTAATTTTGGGTTTCACATCTGAGCAGGGATATAAATGCTGGACAGTTTCTCTCTTGTGGCGTTCTTGGCTAAACGATCAACCATTTCATTCCCGCCGATGCCAACATGACCAGGAACCAAGCAAGAGTAATGTGTAACCGTCCGCTTTCAACTTGCTAAAAAGTTTTTTAAAAATGTAAAAGTTCTGGATGCTGAAGGTGCGGCCAGCTATGGCTCCAAAGCTGACAGCGAATCCGACAGAACCAGAAAGTAGCTCTTCGAAGATTGTGAGATATCTTCAAAGCCAGAACCAGAGCAGTAAGTTCAGCGGAATAGACAGAAGCATCTGAATGTATATGTTCCAACAGTATCTGAGAAGGAGCCCAGGGCAGTAGGCTGCACAGGCCACTCCATCTTCAGACTTGGAACCGTCAGTGAAAACTTTTTGATAGGATGGGAATTTGGAACAGAGGTCAGCATACAATGCCTTGTACGCCAGAGAGCTGGTAGACTCTTGCGAAAAGCTGCAAGATCAAAACGAATCTCTGGTGTGAAAAAGGTCCACGGAGGTTGATCCGGAAACTTGGAAAATCAGATACTACTCCTAGGTCTAGACCTGCATTCCGCACGTGAGGCTGCATACGAAGACCAAACGGCGGAATACATTTAGGGTTGTTTTCAAACTTACTTTGGAACGGAGGGTCAAAGACACAGTCATAGGCAGGGTTTTCTGGTTCTGAGAACAGTCGGATATAATAATTCAAAGACATTTCAGCCTGTGGTTGGACAGTGAAGGTTCACCCGCCTCTGCGTACAGGCTGTACACAGGGTGGTGCGGAACGCTCCAAGCAGAGACGAAGCCCTTGATGGTGGATAGGGTCCAAGAGTTTGAGGAAGAAGATCTTGCAGAGCCGTACACAGCACAGCCGTAGTCCAGTTTGGAACGGACCAAGGCTCTGTAGAGGTGCAGCAAAGTTTTCTTATCAGCGCCCCAGTCAGTGTGCGCTATGACCCGCAGAATATTCAGTGCTTTCTGGCAAGCAGTTTTGAGGTTTTTGATGTGGCTGAGAAAGTTAAGTTTCTGGTCAAAATAACCCCTAAAAATTTGGCCTCTTTGACAGCTGGAATGGGAGATTTCCCTACTTGAAGTTCAGGATCTGGAAAAAACTGACGGAAATTATGGAAGTGAATACACTGTGTTTTTTGTAGCAAAAAGGTGAAACCGTTTTCATCCGCCCACTGAAGGATTTTATCCACGCAAAGCTGGAGCTGCACTGGACACTCGGGTACAGGCTTCCAGTTGCGTAGACAGCGAAATCATCCACAAACAATTGAGCAGTCTGAACCCTGCCGAACTGATTGAACAATGTTGTTGATTTTAATGCTAAAAGAGAGCAGGAGACAGTATGCTCCCCTGTGGAACACCCAACTCCTGCTCGTGGACATCACAGAGAGTGGTGCCAACCCGGACCTGAAACTGTCGTTCTGCCAAAAAATTTTGAATGAAAAGCGGAGGATGACCTCGAAAACCCAGATCATGGAGATCAGAAGTATCCCCGGCTTCCAGGTGGTATCGTAGGCCTTCTCCAAGTCAAAAAAATTGCCACTGTATGCTGTCTGTTCAAAAAGGCATTCCGAAGTGTAGATTCCAGACGAATCAAATGGTCAACTGTAATCCGATGTTTGCGGAAACCACACTGTTCTTCGCCAAAAGGCCATCGGTTTCCAGTTTCCACATGAGCCTAGCATTGACCATTTTCTCCATCAATTTACAGACACAGCTGGTCAAAGCTATGGGATGGTAGTTTGATGGATTAGAAAGATCTTTTCCAGGTTTGGGGATGGGAATAATGAGGGCTTTTCGCCAAGAGGGTGAAAGAAACCTGTAGTCCACACATGGTTGTATACCTGTAGCCGGATGTTCAGACCTATTTGCGGAAGATGTTTCAACAGTTGATAATGGATTTCATCTATACTGGAGAGGAATCGCTGCAAGAAAGTAAGGCAGATTTCAGTTCATTAACGTGAAAGGAAGATTGTAGTCTTCCATGCTGTCTGACGAAAAGTTGCAGGGTGATTTTTCCTTAAGGCTTTGTTTTTGACAAAAGTGGCTGATTTGTTAGAAGAAGAGGAATTCTTTCAATTGTTGAAGCAAGCAGATTAGCAACTGCTTTTTTGTCTGTTATTAAAGAGTCAGCAAACTTGAGATGGTTCACAGTGGGACAGGTGTTCTTCCTTTGATTTTTTTAATGATGTTCCACACTTTTTTCTTGGAAGTTTTCGATGTCAGCCTGGAGCAGAAGCTTCTCCAGGACCGACGTTTACTGATTTTAAAAGTGTGTCTCGATTTAGCACGGAGTTTCTGATGGCTCGAGCGTTGGGACCCGAAGGTCGTTGGTATACCCGACGCTGAGCCCGTTTTCGAACTTTAGAAGTGTGTTGGCAGTCTGAATCGAACCAGGGTGTTTTTGGCATTTGAAGTTTATCAGAAGACACTGGAATACAGGCTTTAGCACATTTGATCACAGTGTTAGTCAGAGATTCTGCTGGGTCCGGACTCTGAAGAAATCAGTGTCCTGGAATTCTTAGAAATAGTGGCTGCAAATAGATCCCAGTTTGCTTTCTTATAATTTAGATGTTGAGAGACAGAGACATGTTCAGTTATTACGGGTTGTAGAAGGACAGGAAATGGTCACTTCCGTGCAGATCGTCATGGACAGACCACTCATAGTCCAGGACCAGCGAGGGGTCACAAATCGACAATCTAAACACGAAAGTGAACCTGTGGAAGAGTGGAGGTAAGTTGCAGATCCATCGTTCAGAACAACACAAATCCAAATCCGAAAGGACATCCTCAATAAGCAGACCCCTGGATGACGTACTGACACTACCCCAAAGAGGATTGTGACCGTTAAAGTCACCCAACAGCAAAAAAGGTCGAGGAAGTTCTCCTATCATCAGACTGACAAGGTCCTGACGACAAAACCGGGACAGAAGGTGGAAGATAAAGGGAACGATTGTCACAGTCTTGTGGAGAGTGACATCTCGCAGCTACAGCCTGAAGGGAGGTAGACAGAGCGACAGGACTATACAGCAAAGTTTTGTGTATGAGAAGGGCAACACCGCCCGACAGTCCCAACGTGGATGGTGTGCAGGTTTTGAAAGAATAGTAAAGCCAGAAAGAGTGAAGGTCTTCTGGCTTTGAATTTGAGTTTCCTGAAGAGCCACGACGGAAGGTTTTATAGATCGACACAGAAGCTGCAGCTCCTCGAAGTTGGAATTTAGTCCACGGATATTCCATGGAATACTGTACTATCCATGGTGCAGAGGGCAAAAGGAGAGAGATCAGGTCATCTCCTCCTCAACGTCTGCTTCTAAAGGTGTAAATTTATTGCTTAATTTCACTGGACTGTGTGTGGTCTACAGACCTGCTGGCAGACTTGCCAACAGGTGAAGAAGGTCTGCATTTGGAGATGGTGGAGGTTTCCTCCTCATCTCCACCATCTCCACACTGGGTTTGAACTCCCTTGCCCGCACGGGCACTGGACAGAGGAGAGTCGAGGTGGGACTGCTGGTTTTTTAATCTGCCCAGCAGCAGATGTTGTAGACTGCTGGGCAGTCCTGAGGGGTGGCGGATTTTTTGCCTCCACCAGGGGCATTCATTTGGGTTGGGAGGTGGTGGACCTACTTCCACCAGAGTTGACAATTCTTCCTTGCAATGTCTTAGAAAAACGTGAAGTCATCAGTCTGGCAGCAGACTGACCGAGTGGGAACTGTGGGAACTGTCTTTACGGCCGAAGCATAAGAAGAAGCTGTTGGCGTCTGACTGCCCACAACCTGTTTGAGGCCTCAAAAAAGGAGATTTTCTTTTCTGTTTTGACTCTTTGTATTGTGGATTCCAGAATCCAAAGAGGACACTTTCTTGAAGAGGAGGGATGGTCGCCACCGCAGTTAGCACAATGTGCGGATCTTTACACGGCCCATCATGGGTTGCTTGCAGCAAACACCGCACACCTCCTGCCAGAACAGCGGTCTCTGACATGGCCAAACCTCTGGCATCTGAAGCACCTCAACGGGGACGGAACATACAGCTGAACTCGGACGTTCAGGTAGCCAACTTTGATGACCGGAGGCAGCACAGGGTTGCAGAATGTCAGAAAGAGGGTGTTGGTGGCCACTCTTTCTGCAACCTTTTTTTACCATCACCCTGCACCCTCCGTCACACCCTGGGACGCCATTCCGTCTTGATCTCTGCCTCTGAGACACCTGTGAAATCTCGGCAGCGAATCACTCCTTTCGACGAATTCAACTGTTTATGGGGAGTCACCTTGATCTCCCTGTCCACGAGCTTTGTTGCCCTCAGCAGCTGTTCGGATTGTTCTTTTGATCTACATTGAATCAGAAACGAGCCATTTCGCAACCTTTTGATGGACTGAGGGTCACCTGCTAAACCTTGAAAGCCCTTCTGGATAGCAAAAGGACTCAGAGCTGAAATGGGTCTTTCCTGCTCCGTCCCTTCCATCACGACCCAGGAAGCCCAGAAACCTGTCCTCTGTCTTACCTCTGTATCTGAATCACTGTCAGAATGGAAATGCCCTGAAATAGGGGATGCTGCCTTCCTCTTCTTTTTTGGGGGGATGTTTTTAGAAAAAGCCATATTTATTTTATTATGTTTCATCTCTCCCTTACCCACCCACCTTGGAGTCCAACTAAGGGGCCAGGGCCAAGAAACCAATGTCTTGACCCCTTCCAGGCTTCGGGAGAGACATACAACAAACAGAAACCACCAATCCTATCCCCCCTGATCATGCTCAACTCCCGGGAACAGAGAGCTGAGCACTGCAGGGGTTCACATGGCCAGCAGGGGAACTGCCTGTCTTGACCCAGCCCCAAAAAGGGGAGCCGATTAGTACACCCGGGCCAAAGTGTACTCCCTGTCTAGGAGAGGTCCGAGCCAAAGTGATGTGTTGAGAGCACCGGCCTCCTCAAGCACTGGCCCTCTCAATCACCAGGATCTCATCCCCCTCCGACACAGGGCGCACCGCACGGCAAACGCGGCGGATCTTAAGGAGACCACAGAGAGAAAAGGAGTGTGGAAAAGAAGACTTGAAGGGGAGACGAAGATAGAAAAGGGCCAAATAAGAAAGGCAGAAAAAGAAAAGGATAAAGGCGGTTACTCTTAGTCAGGATCCTCACCCTTAGCCTATCTGACATGGGAAGCCCTACCGGGGCATCAACTCCTTACCACGTTACGCTTAGGCCAGGCAGCATCTCGACTTCACAGGCCTAGAAGCAGCTGAAAAAAACCAGCCTATCTCCAAGTATTGATGCCCCCCGCCAGCAAAGCCTAAGGGATCACTGGACCGCGCAAGCCCTCCGACCACGACAAGGTCGCAACCCCGGAGGGTGAAATTGATTCAAACTTACAAGGCATAGAGTGATATCGCAAGTGTCCAAGAAAACACATTTGACCGTAAACCATCGCTTTTAAGTGACGGGTTATGAGACCATCAGGGTTGGACCGTGAGGAAAGAAACAAAGGAGGGGTGCTTGTCTTGGTGCGGAACTCCATCGCCGCACAAGAACTCAAGATCAACACCAATCAACAGGCAGAGATCCAAGGGGTTGATATAGTCCTTAAAGAACACAACATCAGGATCTACAATGTCTATTGCCCTCAAGATCGTGATCTTTCCCTCACATACATGAACATCCCAGACAACAACTGTGTGGTGGTGGGAGATTTTAACAGTCACTCAGAGAGATGGGGCTATGACGAGATGGACAAAAGAGGCGAAGAAGTTGAGGATTGGGAGATTGACACACATCTTCATCTCATCAACCAAGAAGATGATGAACCCACCTTCTACTCTAGACGCTGGATGACCACATCAACACCAGATCTAACGTTCGCCACCAATGACTTGTTCGTCAGAACCAAAAGAACAGTCCTCAACCATCTTGGAGGAAGTGACCACAAGCCCGTAAAAACTCTCTATCAACCTCAACTTGCAGGCTCCTCAAGATGCTGTTACGGAAGCCAGGGACCGAGCAAAAAAGCAGCCATCACTGGAGAACAACATAGCGCTGAAGGAAGTAACTACCTACCTGGGAGTGACCTTTGACCGCAGGCTCACTTGGAAACAGCAGATCACCAGATGCTGTAGCAGGGCCAAGCTGAGACTGGCGATCATGAGGAAACTTGCAGGAACGGACTGGGGGGCTGACGAACGTATCCTGAAGAGACTCTACACAGGAAGAGTCCGACCTGTAGTTGAGTACTGGACATCAGCATGGGCATCAGCTGCAAAGTCTAACCTTGACCATCTCAACAAGATACACCAAGCTCAGCGTGTCATAACTGGCGCCATGAGATCCACCCCAATTCTGAAGATGGAGGAGACCACTGGGCTGCAGTCATTGGAGGACAGAAGGGACACAAAGATCCTCATCCAGGCAGCAAAATTCAAACGCCTTGAAAACCATCCAATGAACGACAGAATGAGCAGACCCACCAAGAGCCGGCTGAAAAGAGGCAGCTTCATCCACCAGTCAAGACGCCTTGAAAGACAAATCCAGTCTTGATGGAACACGAAGCAAAGCCTATCGAGGAAAATGTCACCCACCCGTCTTGGAAGAGGCAGGTGTTCCCAACAGCCGTCACCAGCATTCCCGGAGTGGAGAAGAGAGGAACACAGTCAGACACCCAAAGGAAAGCCCTGGCCATGGAGTACATCTTCAACCAGTACCCCAGGAAGACTGGACCCATGTCTTTACAGATGGCTCCGCCACACAAGCAACGAGGGATGGTGGAGCTGGAATCTTCCTCCGATACAAAGACGGAGATGAAGAAATTGCAATCCCAACAGGAAAATACTTCACCAACTTCCGAGCTGAGCGAGAAGCTCTCTGTGAGGCAGCCATAACAGTCTCGCAGAACTCCATAAGAACAACAGGGCAGGTGGTGGTGTTCTCAGACGCTCTCTCCGTGCTCCAAGCCCTCAAGAATTCCCGCTGCAAAGAACAGAACCATCTTACTTCAGCCCTTGTTGCCCTGAGTGCCAGAGTGGAGAAAGTGGTGCTACAATGGGTACCAGCACACTGTGGTATCAGAGGCAACGAAAAAGCGGACATTCTGGCAAAAGACGGTGCACAGAAGGAGCAGGCCAACAACCTGGTGTCATTTCGATGAAATTAGGACAATCATCAAGGCACAGCAAGGAATAAAATGGCACCTCCAGCACCCAAACACAACCCAGAAGACAAATACCATTTGCTGGGACGACGGGAACAGGTCAAGATCTTCCGCCTGAGGACTGGACACAATCGCCTGCACCACCACATGCACACAAAATTTGGCATTGGACAGAGTGGAGAGTGCCCTTGTGGTGAGGGACCAGTGACAACAGACCACATCCTTCAAGACTGTATGATGCATGCAGCATCCAGAAGGAAGTACTGGCCAACACCGACAGCAGTGGAAGCCAAGTTGTACGGCACCCTGGAGGAGCTGCGGTGGACGGCAGCCTTCATCGAGGACACCGGGCTGCTCATCTAATGGGAAGCGAACGAGAAAGAAGAAGACAAGGCATAGAGTCACTCTGTCTTATATTTCCCCATCTATTATGAACCTGCAGGTGACTCTTCTGCACAGAGTTTCTCTTAGCTACATTGTAAGCTTTGCATGATGTATGCAAGGGTAGGTGGGGATGGATGGACTGCAATGTGGGTGTGGGGTCAATGGGGGGGGGGGGGGAGATAAAATGGAGAGAGTGTTCTGGCTGTGTTTGACTTCAGTGAATAGTGCATGCACCACAAACTAAGTTGCAAATCCAAGATTTTGAGCTTTTGCATACACTGTTCTTCTTCTTTTTCTTTTCATCTCACAGATAGAAGTTTAGCACTCTGACCTGCCCTTTGAAACTGCAAAGAACATATATTTTGCGTAATAGAAACCTCATTTTCTCAGCCGCGTTGCTATGATCCAGCAAAGATCTTTTTCTGCAGTATAATTATTAATCAAGTGTGTGAACAATAAATTCATGAAACTTGTCTGCGAAACATATCAATCTAAGCATCTGGCAAACTTGCAAAAGTTTATTTTATGTGAACAAGCTCTTACTACCTGCAGAACTTCAGTTTTAATCATCCCATCTGAAATACAGCACCCAGATCAGCACTTCAGTAGCAGAGGACAGTAAAAAAAAAATCTGACCTGGGCACTATTCAAACAAGACATTGCTAAAATTCAGGCAAGAAGGGAAGGGGGAGTCTGGTTTCCTAGATGGTTTCCACTACCAAGCCATTGCTCTTCTCACTTTGCAACCTATCTAGCAACCAACTGGAATTCAGAGCCACACACTGAAACATTGATGGATGGCTGACTGTGGCAGCATGATAATCTCAAGGGGTGATACAAGGCAGAACTGGAATGAGCATCAGGCAAGATATACCAGTGAAATAACACACGCACGCATGCACGTACGCATGCATGCACGCACGCACGCACACGCACACACACGGGTGCACATGTACATACACACAAAACAGACAGAAAAGAAAGAGGGAAATGCTAGCTGGAAGAGACATACAAAAAAAAACAAATATCTGGAAAAAATAAACTTACCACAACACACACACAAACAAAACACTGAAGAAAGAGACAGTAGCACTGTACACCCAAGCCATTCCCTGCACAGAGAAAAAAAAAGTTGGTTTTTTTTTAATGTGCTTCTTTAACAGTTTTTACTTCAGCGCACATGGAGGACTCCAAATTCAATCCACTATCGAGTTCCTACACTGTAAGAAAATCAAAGAATCTTTTGAAGACCTCTAGGGGATTTTAGTAGAATTTTTAAGGACAGACTGTGTACCTCTCTTGAGCAATTGTCATACAGTAACATGCATGTAGTGGTATGACATGAGCAAATTTGACAAATTCGCAATGGCAGTTCTTCTGTTCACTTTGAATTCTCTTGATGTATCTTCTACACTGCTATCCTCACACCTGCTACACTATCCAGTACCGACCTTTACACCTAGCAAATACAACTCCAATACTTCTCAGGACTAGAAACAGACTTACAGAAACTGGCAATCCTTTGCCAGGACCACTTCTGAAAACACATGTGGACTTTCAATCCCATGATCCAAGGCTATGATCATCTACACAGCCTAGAGCACTGTCCAGTTACATTACAAGACATGTTAAGTCCTGGAAGGACCCTGGAAACCCGGTGTTAACACGGGCTACACCCAAACAAGTCAAGTCTTATTGATTAGTTTCATCCCTCTGGGTGGATTAGTCAATGTACTGGATATGTGGCAAAACAACTGTTAAGCCACCAGACCACATCAGGCAGGGTTTGCAGCGTGATGAATAACTAGCGAAAAAAGTAAATCAATATATTAAAAAAAATATGGTTCTTATGAATGACATTTGGCGATGCCTGATCTATTCATTAATCAAACACCATCTGTGTCACCGTTTCAGAGGTGTGGTGTGTGTGTGTGTGTGTGTGTGTGTGTGTGTGTGTGTGTGTGTGTGTGTGTGTGTGTGTGTGTGTGTGTGTGTGAGTGTGTGCGTGTGTGAGTGTGTGTGTGTTTGTGCATGTGTTCACACTTGTACATGTGTGTGTATGTGTATATATGTGTGTGTGTGTGTGTGTGTGTTTTGTGTGTACATGCGTGTGTCTATGCGAACACACTTGCGGATGCATCTCTGTGTTTGTAGGTGCCTGCTTGCCAGTCCGGGTGCATATGCCCAAACATGTGTGTATGCTTTTATGTGCGGCCACCACACACATAATTATGTGTATGCATATGTGCGTTATGGGTGTGTGTCCATATGCATGTCAGTGTGTCCATATGCATGTCAGTAACAATTATTTCCTAAAATGATTTAACAGTTATCTTGCACCAAAGCGGACGAAGGTAAGTGATTGCTTGTTCATTTTCATTGTCCCGAGTGTATTGTATCTTGCCTGAAGAGACCTAGAAGGTCGAAACGCGTCATATTTTGTCTTGTGATTTGTTTGGCTATTTTTTTGGCAGTGCGTTATCACCAACATTTCAAATCTATTCAACACACTCATATGCCCATAATGGAGCCATTCTAATTATCCGAACTGGTCATGTTGCATTGATCACTAGACTTTTGTTCCATATGCTGGATCATCATCGAAACAACAGCTGCACTGTCGATTTTCATTCTGAAAAGCCGAATTTCATATAATTTTCTGTGCTATTTGTGCTTGGCCGAATCATATGATTGTGGTCCAATCATAGACTGGGTAGTCTATTTTGACAACTCTTGTTGGTTTTCAGTAAAGAGTTCTCAAGCAGAAGTTGTTCATCGATTCAGAACGTTCTAAAATGTAAAGTTAAATTTTTAACAATTTCCACTGTGGCAGATACGACAAAAGCACTTTTGTGTGACATGCTGCTCGGGGGTTGTAATCCGTACAGGAGAAAATCAATGCGTCATGGTAAATTTTGGTATGATTTAGTGACGCACAGGACTAAATTCCAGTACATCACGTGGGAATTTTATGGGTCTTGAGACTTGCCTGTATGGCTATGGACTTATGGGAAGAATGACCATTCAGAGGAAGTTGACTTATGTTTGATGGTTGTTTAGGTTTGATAAAGATATGCCACACTGTAATGCAGTTGACTTTGCTCATCAAAAGACATGTCCGCAGAACAAGACTCTAGTGCTCTGTCTGCATCCATGGTAAGATAAGTTTGACAGAGAAAGGATACTGTGGTTTTCCATACTCTTCTGTGTCATCCCCATCCACATCAAGATCTCCTTCATCATCTGATTGTCTCTTACTATTACTGGTCTGGAAGCCTGAACCTGTCAACAAACAGAAATAACAGCAAGAATAACCAACCACCTCCTTCAATGCTGCTGAGAAATTTAGCTGCACAATTCAGTCAACACGATATCAACTCCTTTCATTTATCTCAATGTGAGAATAAAGCCCTTCTGATTCTATCTTCCAAACTGAATCCCCTACCCCATCCTTGCCCCAAAATTAATGAATGGCTTTTTTTTTTTTATAGCAGAATTGACAAAATATGAAGAATTTTTCTCCTTATACACAGAATTTCATGCCTACAAAAGAATGATGTCTCACTGACCTGCAAAGCCTCCCTCCAGCATGGTGGTGGCCCTGACACGTGTCTGTCCCGCCCACGTGTATTCCTCATATTGCTCCCCCCCTCCTTCCACATCCACTACCGCCTCTTCGTCTTCCTCTTCCTCCTCTCCCTGTTTTTGCTGTTTACAAAATTGTTCGTCACATTGCAAATGACAAACAAAACAGGGAGCAAACTTTCTTCCATTCCTCACATCCCAGTAAATAATTACTAATAATCGGGGGATGGAAGGGGTGAAAAAGGACTGAAAATTCATAGATGAATTGCTAACTTTCTTCCGATACTCTGTTGCCTTCAGACAGGCTACCAAGGAAAGGCTTCACACAACTGCCTATAGCTTGCTTTCTTCCCATTCCAGTACCAGTGATGCTCTCATAGGAGCAGCTAAATTATCATGTGGAAAGCAGGATATGGTTTTGTCATGTCCATATGCGTCTGTCTGTATTCATTCTATGATTTAAGGCCTGTTTAAAACAGTGATATAAGACCAACTCTGTTTTCATAATTGCACTTTCTATCTGTGTATGTAGTTGTTTGTGTATTAGTCTGCCAGAAAGAAAATTTTGAAACCTTGACAGTTTTCTAATATTTTGCCAGATTGTCTGCAAGATGTATATTAGACAAGGTTTTTTGGGTGACACTGACAAAACCTGACAGCAAACAAGAAAAACAGTTATACATTTTATCAACTCAATTCAGACCTACAAATACCTCACTAAGATAGATTTAACCCTTACGGCGCCGACATTGCCGCTCGGCGACAACGTGGCTCACCGCTGACGTCGCGAAAAGCGACCGAGTAGGGTTACCAAACTCCCGATACTCTCACTCTCCAAGTTCGTCAGATAGAAAGCCAGCAATAAAAATCATAGTTGGGGGATGGTCTGGCCTGTGCTCACAGCAATTTGCTTTGTCAGAGCACTGTTTAGTTAAGTGTTTTTATCGATTTTATTCCGATTGTTTTTCCATTCACTATGATGTCACAACCAAGCACTTCACATACTCGACCTTGCCCTACATTTACCACAGATCAGGTGCTGGAAATATTGAATAGACAGTCAGTTGTTCCTGATTCAAATGAAGAAGACCCAGATAGTGACCAGAAACAATAATATTATAGAACAGCGAGAGCTTGACTGAATTACTGCAAAGTGAGGCGTTGGACCGTGGCCTAAGTTGGGGAGAGACAAGCAGACGAGAGATCAGACCACGACGCAGGCTCAGCGCGTGTGTGCTCAGTGTTTTGGCGTTCAGCCAACCAGCAATGACCGACTGTTGAAAGCCTGTGTGATGGGGCAAGCCAGGCGAATAGCTAAGACTAGTAAAAGACAGTGAACTTCACTCACAGCTGGCTTGCACGTTGAGGTTGAAGGGGGTGTGGCCGACTGACATGTGTCAGAGGTGAGCAGCAGAGACGTGTTTGAGTGGAATTTATGATCAACTGGAATGGCTCCCAGGATTCAGAGACCAAAAGGCGCATGAATGACTTTGTTTTCATAAAAAGATATTGCTTTCACAGTGAGAGTGAAAGGGATGTGTTGTGTGTGTGTGTGTGTGTGTGTGTGTGTGTGTGTGTGTGTGTGTGTGTGTGTGTGTGTCTGTGTGTGTGTGTTCCCTTTTAGGAGATAAGATAATGTTGCTTATAGCCCAGCCGCCCGCAAAGGGCCACACCAGGGCTGTCACCATGTTAAAATCAACTCACCAGTCATTAAAAAAAAAAAAAAAAAAAAAAAAAAAACTTTCACACATCTTGTTAAATGACATCGTCTACAAACGCACCAGAAAGTTTGTTAAAATCTTTCTGCCGTAAAATCTTAAATCAGATAAAAAATGTTAATCTCTCTCAAAAACTCAAGGATCACGTCAGGGGGACATCCCTGAACAGGATCTTCATGGACTCCGCCGTAAATGTTTGTGTCTCACATCGTGCAAGTCCCAACACTCTAAAAGAACATGTTTCATTGTGAGTGGTGCATGACATGGAATGCACCACGGAGCTTCTTCACTCTTTAAAGGTAAGCATGGGTAAAATACGAATGGCCGGTGTGCAGCCGGCACAGAACGTTTCCTTTTACGACTCCCGACGTGGATGGGAGGAAGTCCTTAAGGTTTGGACGGATCTGAAGAGTTTGTTAGTCGTCTGTGTGTTCCATCCTCCTGCCAGAGGTCTCTCACATAATCGTTAATTTTGGGTTTCACGTCTGAGCAGGGGATATAAATGTTGGACAGTTTCTCTCTTGTGGCGTTCTTGGCTAAAACGATCAACCATTTCGTTCCGCCGATGCCAACATGACCAGGAACCCAAGCAAGAGTAATGTTGTAAACCGTCCGCTTTCAACTTGCTAAAAAGTTAAAAAAAAAGTAAAAGTTCTGGATGCTGAAGGTTGCGGCCAGCTATAGCCTCCAAAGCTGACAGCGAATCCGACAGAACCAGAAAGTCCCTCTTCGAAGATTGTGATATTATCTTCAAAGCCAAAACCAGAGCAGTAAGTTCAGCAGAATATACAGAAGCATCTGAATGAATATGTTTCAACAGTATCTGAGAAGGAGCCCCAGGCAGTAGGCTGCACAGGCCACTCCCTCTTCAGACTTGGAACCGTCAGTGAAAACTTTTTGATAGGATGGGAATTTGGAACAGAGCTCAGCATACAAAGCCTTGTACGCCAGAGAGCTGGTAGACTCTTTGCGAAAAGCTGCAAGATCGAAATGAATCTCTGGCGTGAAGAAGGTCCACGGAGGTTGATCCGGAAACTTAGAAAAATCCGACACAACTCCTAGGTCTAGACCTGCATTCCGCACGTGAGGCTGCATACGAAGACCAAACGGCGGAATACATTTCGGGTTGTTTTCAAACTTACTTTGGAACGGAAGGACAAAGACACAGTCATAGGCAGGATTCTGCGGTTCTGAGAACAGTCGGATATAATAATTCAAAGACAGTTTCAGCCTGCGGTTGGACAATGAAGGTTCACCGCCTCTGCGTACAGGCTGTACACAGGGGTGATGCGGAACGCTCCAAGACAGAGACGAAGCCCTTGATGGTGGATAGGGTCCAAGAGTTTGAGGTAAGAGGGTCTTGCAGAGCCGTACACGGCACAACCGTTTGTCCAGTTTGGAACGGACCAAGGCTCTGTAGAGGTGCAGCAAAGTTTTCTTATCAGCGCCCCAGTCGGTGTGTGCTACGACTCGCAGAATATTCAGAGCTTTCTGGCAAGAAGTTTTGAGGTTTTTGATGTGGCTGAGAAAATTGAGTTTTTGGTCAAAATAACTCCCAGGAATTTGGCTTCTTTTACAACTGGAATGGTGGACTTGTCTAGACGAATTTCAGGATCATCAAAGAATCGACGAAAATTGTGGAAATGAATTGACTGAGTTTTGGTACGGGAGAAGGTTTAAACCCGTTTTCCTCGGCCCACTGTTGGATTCTGTTGACGCAAAGTTGGAGTCGACGCTGTACACTGTGGTAAGAAGCTCCAATGCATACAGCGCAAAGTCATCAACAAACAGAGAGGACTCGGTGCCCAGGTTTACCGATTGGACAATGTCATTAATTTTAATGCTGAAAAGGGTGGGAGAAAGGATGCTCCCTGAGGAACACCCAACTCCTGCCATGGATGTCAGAGAGTGTGGTGCCAACACGCACCTGGAACTGTCGATCGGCTAAAAAGTTTTGAATGAACAGAGGCAGGTGACCCGAAAACCAAGTCTGTGCAGGTTCCATGAGGACTCCTGTTTTCCACGTGGTGTCGTACGCCTTTTCGAGGTCGAAAAAGATAGCGACCACATGCTGCTTGTTAACAAAGGCGTTGCGGATGGTGGTTTCCAGACGGATTAGATGGTCAAACCGTCGAGTGGTACTTCCGGAAACCGCACTGTTCACTGGCCAAAAGACCATCGGTTTCCAGCTTCCACATCAGACGGGAGTTGACCATTCTTTTCCATCAGTTTACAGAGGCAGCTGGTCAGAGCAATTGGGCGATAGTTGGAAGGGTTGGTAAGGTCCTTTCCAGGCTTTGGAATGGGAATGATCAGGGCTTTCCGCCAGGAGGGCGGAAAGGACCCTGTGGTCCAGATATGGTTATAGACTTGGAGAAGAGTCTGGAGACAGCTTTCTGGGAAATGTTTCACAACCTGATAATGAATGTCATCCAGACCAGGGGCAGAATCAGTGCAGGTTTGTAAAGCTGATTTGAGTTCAACGATTGAAAAAGGAAGATTATAGGTTTCAGAGTTGTCTGATGTGAAATTGTATGAAGATTTCTCTCTAACCTCTTTGTTTCTTAAAAAGACTGCAGATTTATTTGAAGAAGAGGAGTTCTGTTGGATGGTGGAGGCCAACAGATTGGCAACAGCTTGTTTGTCAGTGATCAGAGCATCAGCAAGTTTCAAGTGATGAATGGAGGGGTTGGTGTTCTTCCCTTTGATTTTTCTAATGATGTTCCAGACTTTTTTTCTTGGAAGTTTTAGATGTCAGCCTGGAGCAGAAGTTTCTCCAGGACGACGTTTACTGATTTTAAAAGTGTGTCTCGATTTAGCACGGAGTTTCTGATGGGCTCGAGCGTTGGGACCCGAAGGTCGTTGGTATACCCGACACTGAGCCCGTTTGCGAACTTTTGAAATTTGTTGGCAGTCTGAATTGAACCAGGGTGTTTTTGGCATTTGGAGTTTGTCGGAAGACACTGGAATACAGGTTTTAGCACACTTGATCACGGTGTTAGTCAGTGATTCTGCTGGGTCTGGACTCTGAAAAAAATCAGTGTCCTGGAATTCTTTTGAAATAGTGGTTGAAAATAGATCCCCGTTTGCTTTCTTATAATTGAGATGTTGAGAGACAGAGGCGGTTTCAGTTAATATGGGCTGTAAAAGAACAGGGAAATGGTCACTTCCGTGCAGATCGTCATGGACAGACCACTCATAGTCCAGGACCAGCGAGGGGTCACAAACCGACAAATCTAAGCACGAAAGTGAACCTGTGGAAGAGTGGAGATAAGTTGCAGATCCGTCGTTCAGACAACACAAATCCAAATCTGAAAGGACATCCTCAATTAGCAAACCTCTGGATGACGTACTGGCACTACCCCAAAGAGGATTGTGACCGTTAAAGTCACCCAACAGCAAAAAAGGTCGAGGAAGTTCTTCTATCAGACTGACAAGGTCCTGACGACAAACCGGGACAGAAGGTGAGAGATAAAGGGAACAGATTGTCACAGTCTTGTGGAGAGTGTGACTCTCGCAGCTACAGCCTGAAGGGAGGTAGACAGAATGACAGGACTATACAACAAAGTTTTGTGTAGGAGAAGGGCAACACCGCCCCGACAGTCCCAACGTGGATGGTTGTGCAGGTTTCGAAAGATATTAAAGCCAGAAAGAGTAAAGGTCTTCTGGCTTTGAATTTGAGTTTCTTGAAGAGCCACGACGGAAGGTTTTAGAGACTGACACAGAAGCTGCAGCTCCTCGAAGTTGGAATTTAGACCACGGATATTCCAATGGAATATTGTACTATCCATGGTGCAGAGGCGAAAAGGAGAGAAATCAGGTCATCTCCTCTTCAACGTCCGCATCTAATGGAGCAAATTTATTAGTTAGTTTCACTGGACTGTGGTGGCCTTTGGACCTGCTGGCAGACTTGCCCGCAGGTGACAAAGGCCTGGAGTTTGGAGATGGTGGAGGTCTGGATTTGGGAGATGGTGGAGGTTTCTTCCTCATCTCCACCATCTCCACACTGGGTTGAACTCTCTTGCCCGCACGGGCACTGGACAGAGGAATTCGAGTTGCGGGTGCTGGTTTTTTAATCTGCCCAGCAGCAGATGTTGTAGGATGCTGGGCAGTCTGAGGGGTGGCGGATTTTTTGCCTCACCAGGGGCATTCACTGTGGGTTGGGAGGTGGTGGACCTGCTTCCACCAGAGCTGACAGTTCTTCCTTGCAGTGTCTTTGAAAAGATAAATTCATCAGTCTGGGAGCAGACTGGGCCCAGTGGAAATTTTCTTTACGGCCGAAGCATATGAAGATGCTGTGGCCGTCTGACTGCCCACAACCTGCTTGCGGGCTTCAAAAAAGGAGATCTTCTTTTCTGTCTTAACTCTTTGTATTGCAGATTCCTGAATCCACAGAGGACAATTTCGTGAAGAGGAGGGATGGTCGCCACCGCAGTTTGCACAATGTGCGGATCTTTACACGGCCCATCATGGGTTGCCTTGCAGCAAATACCGCACACCTCCTGCCCAGAACAGCGGTCTCTGACATGGCCAAACCTCTGGCATCTGAACACCTTAACGGGGACGGCACATACAGCTGAACATGAACATTTAGGTAACCGACTTTGATGACCGGAGGCAGCACAGGGTTGCAGAACGTCAGAAAGAGGGTGTTGGTGTCCACTCTCTCTGAACCTTTCTTTACCGTCACCCTGCGCACCTCCGTCACACCTTGGGACGCCAGTTCCGTCTTGATTTCTGCCTCTGAGACCCCTGATAGATCTCTGCAGCGAATCACACCTTTTGACGAATTTAACTGTTTATGAGGAGTCACCCTGATCTCCCTGTCCACTATCTTTGTTGCTCTCAACAGTTGTTCAGATTGCTTTTTAGATCGACATTGAATTAGAAATGAGCCATTCCTCAACCTTTTGACTGACTGAGGGTCACCTGCTAGACCTTGAAAGCCCTTTTGGATGGCAAAAGGGCTCAGAGATGAAAGGGGTCTTTCCTGCTCCGTCCCTTCCATCACGAGCCAGGAAGCCCAGAAACCTGTCTTCTGTCGTACCTCAGTATCAGAATCGCTGTCTGTTTGAAAGTCCTCTGAAAAAGGGATGCTGCCTTCCTCTTCCTTTTGGGGGGGTAGTTTTTTGAAAAAAGCCATGTGTATTTTATTATATTTCATCCCTCCCTTACCCACCCACCTTGGAGTCCAACTAAGGGGCCAGGGCCAAGAATCACTGTCTTGACCCCTTCCAGGCTTCAGGAGAGATATACAACAGACAAAAACCTACCAACCCTATCCCCCCTGATCATGCCCAACTCCCGGGAACAGAGAGCTGAGCACTACAGGGGTTATCTTGGCCAGCCGGAGAAATGCTGTTTTGACCCAGCCCCAAGAAGGGGAGCCGATTAGTACACCCGGGCCAAGGTGTACTCCCTGTCTAGGAGAGGTCCGAGCCAAAGTGATGTGTTGAGAGCGCTGGCCCTCTCAATCACCAGGATCTCATCCCCCTCCGACACAGGTCGCACCGCACGGCCAACGCGGCGGATCTTAAGGAGACCACAGAGAGAAAAGGAGTGTGGAAAAGAAGACTTGAAGGGGAGACGAAGAAAGAAAAAGATCCGTCAAGAAAGGCAGAAGACAGAATAGGAAAAAGGTGGGTTACCATTTGTCTGGGCCCTCACTCCCAACCTTTCCGACACGGGAGACCCCACCAGGGGCACCATCCCCCACCACGCAATGCCCGGCCAGCCAGCAACCTGGCCACACAGGCCTAGCAGTGTTCACAAACTAACCATCTAGCTGAGTTTTGATGCCCCCGTCAGCAAAGCCTAAAAGATCACAGGACCACGCAAGCCCTCCGACCACGGCAAGGTTGCAACCCCCGGAGGGGTGTCCCTTTTTCTTTCTTACATGTGTACCAGTTGGGCATAAGAATGTGTGTGTGTGTGTGTGTGTGTGTGTGTGTGTGTGTGTGTGTGTGTGTGTGTGTGTGTGTCCCTGCTATTGGAGTAGTTGGATTTATGGCCGTTTCTTCATTTTTCTTTTTGGATATACCATACTTTCTGGTCTTGAATTGTGGTGGAGTATTTTTCCTTCCTTGTTGAGAGTATGTTGGCATGCTGTCTTCTATTTTACGTTCAGAAGAAACATAACATTCATTTTTTTTTTTTTTTTGCTTTTATTCGCACTTGAAATCACTAAAAAATTGAAATTGTTGTGACTAACCATTACTAGCATTTATAATATAATAAAAGTACAGTAATTCTCCTCTATTTTACGAAAAATAGCATGAGAACTGGTTGTTCAGTTCCAGAGACATCTGTGTTTCACATATGCTGGTATGAAATATGAGTTTTTTTTAAAAATGGCTGGTGATGGGGATTTATGCAAATAAAACGTTCTGGCGGTGTGAAGGGTTAAAATTTGTTATGTGCTGTGGCACAACACTATCGTATGGCCATGCAGACACATGACAGATCAAACTGTAACTGGCAGACCTGAATATTCTTCTGAAGACGGCATATTCTGGGCACAACTTTGCTTTTAATAGCTTCTTCACTCAACAGATTCTTCATAAGGCGTCTTGGCAGAAGAGGTTTTGCTGTTGAACATTAGTAAGATGACTGCCAGAGCTCAATAATTTAAAACTGAAAGCATTTAATGTAAAATCATCAAAAAGAAACTGGCGGTACATTTACTGTGAACATACTACACCATTTTTTCACTTGGTGTATTTTTGATGATCTCATAAATGATGAACAAAATACAGTTGAAGTATATGGTTGAACAGGTCTGCACTAGGCATAGAGATAGCAGAAAGAAGAAAGGCAATATTTCATGCCACCAAAGCACAGGGTTAGTCCCACAGGTCTGCATTAGCATGGAAACTAACTGCACGAGGATAGAACGGCCACCCTGAGTACCACACACTCATAGAATCAGTCCTGCAGGTGCAACTTGACAGAAAGTCAGCAGCGTAATACTATTCACACACTAACCCCACAGGTCTGCTCTGGACAGAGACAGAGACAGTAAAAGAAGAGTAAGGCTACAGCATCACACCATCCACACACAGGATCATCCCACAGGTATGCACTTAGAGACAGATTGCAACCAGACAGAAAGGCGTAGTGTCACAGCATCCACACAGAATTTGTCTACAGCTCTAAGCATAGACACAGAAAGTAAAAGAACTGAAAGCTGTAGCATCACACCACATGTGCTAAGAATTAGCCCCAGAGGTCTATACTAGGTGTAAAGACAGACAACAACACAACAGAAAGGTGGCAGCATCACACCACCTACATATAAGATAGGTCCCTTTTTCTGACCACTGCTTTCAACCGCATTGTTTTAGCCTAACAGACAATGCAAGCCATCTCTAGACTGTTAGCCTATTAAAAGATGAAAAGCCGACTTTTGAAACCTCTTCATCTGGATACAAAGTTGACATAAGGAAAGAAAACACTGTTTAACCCTTACACTGCCACTGTATGATTATCACAAAGAGACTGTAGCATCTATGGGCAGACAGAGAGTGCCAGCACCACTGTCTGTTTTGTCTTCTTTCACAAAAGGCACACTACATTTTTTGGATGCAGTGACAATACCTGTAAGTTCTATACAACATGCAGTTATTCTCTTTCAAATCCATGGTAAAACCAGGAAAAAAGGAAAAGCAGGAAGGCTGGGGATCCAGGGGACACCTTAGGCCCCTGGTGGCGTCAAGGAGCACACAAATACACAAGGGTGGGATGGAACTGGGGTGGTCATCGAATTTCTTTTGAAACTTGGGGTCAAAAACACAGTCATATGCAGGGTTTGGGGTTCAGAGGATAGATTCAAACTGTAGTTCAAGCTGAGTTTCGGCCGACAATTTAAGAGAGATGGTTTTCCTACCTCAGCTTACAGGCTGTAGCCACAGGGATGGTGTGGAATGCACCTAAACAGAGTCTGAGCCCTTGATGGTGGATAGGATCAAGACTTTTTAGGTAAGAAGATTTGGCCAAGTCGTAGACTACACACTCGTAGTCCAGTTTTGAGCGGATCAGAGCCCTGTAAAGATGGAGGAGAGTTTTCTTATCGTGCCCCAATCCGTGTGTGCCACAACTCTAAGAATATTCAGTGATTTTGACAAGCAGTTTTTGAGTGCTGAATGTGACTTTTAAAGTTCAGTTTTTGATTTAAAAAATAACAACCTGAAATTTGGCTTCTTTGACTACTTAAAGGTGGATTTGAATACTTGAAAAACGGGTGACCTATCCCTCTTCTAAATGTAACTTATAAAATTGCATCAGCCTGTATTATAAAACAGAATAAAAACTGTTTCTACCAAAACTCATAAATGAGAACCAGACGGGTTTCATTCCAGACAGATACACAGATGATAGCTTACGAACAATATATGATTTAATTCATTATTTAGAGGTGAATCACTTACCTGGGTTAATTTCTGTCGATTTCGAGAAAGCTTCCAACTCAGTTCACTGGTCATATATAATTTAAGTTCTACATGCACACGGATTCGGAAAAAGAATACAACAATGGAAGTCTCTCGCCATATGAATAGGAAAGTGTCTTCAAGTTTTTCTATTAGAAAAGGATACCATCAAGGGGATCCTGCATCTCCCTATTTTTGTTTTGTGTTGAAATACTAGCGACCAAAATATGGAAAGATCACTACATTAAAGGTATACGGATAGAAAATACAGAATTTGGATAAATCAGTTTGCTGATGACACTGCCATTAATGCTTGGATAACCCACACAATCATGAAACATATGAGAATTTTCATTTCACTATCTTGCCCCTAGAGTTCTTTACATACCTTTTTAAAATGAGCAAAACTCAGCCATCTCTTACTCAGTATCTAGAGCAGCTCCATTATAGATACAAAATAGAGAAACACTTATCTTATGCAACACGGGTTATGCCTATTTTCTTTCTGGATGGAAATGCTATGAACTTAATGAAAATAATTGATTCCAGTGGAGCATGTTGCATGTACTTTTGATTATCTTTATACTATTTTCTACTCTTTTTTTTTTTAGAATACACTTTAAGAATGAAAGGTCAAGTTCATATAGTTTGTACGTTTGTGTGTGTGACACATGCTAATTTCATCATCTTGTAAACCTTATAGTCTCTGCCATGCCTGTTAGACATAACAGAAAGCCTAGTTCTGTAAACACTGTGGTAGATTGGCGTTAGGTATAACACAGTAACATATTATGTCTTTTTTGTATTATTATTATTTTTTGGGGTGGGGTTCTTCATGTCATGTCTGCTTATCATTTCTGTGTGTGTGTGTGTGTGTGTGTGTGTGTGTGTTGTGTGTGTGTGGGGTGTCGTGTGTGTGTGTGTGTGTGTGTGTGTGTGTGTGTGTGTGTGTGTGTGTGTGTCTGTGTGTATGTCTCTGTGTGTGTGTGTGGTGTGTGTGTGTGTGTGTGTGTGTGTGTGTGTGTGTGGTGTTGTTGTTCCTTTTTGTTAGGTCTTGCTCTTCCAATGTTGTAATTCATTGGCAGTCGTTCATGCACTTGTTCACATGATTACTGTATGGATCTAAAGGTGGTTTTTTTCTGTATGTTTTCATGTTTTGTAATAAAAAGCAATTTAAAAACAAAATAATGTACTTATGGATTCTTTCACCAAATCCCTCTGATTCTCAGATTGCTTCATTACCATATATGTCCTTCAAATTTTTTTGGAACAACAAGAATAACAAAATCAAAAGAAAACATATAACACAAAATGTTCATAGGGGGATACCCGACCTCAAATTATATATCAGCTCCTTGAAAATCGCCTGGATCAAGAAAGTGTACATGCAAAACCACAAGTGGAAAGCAATATTACATTCAGTATGTCCAGAAATTGATATCCTTGATGCGTATGGACCTGACAGGTTTGTTGAAAGCAATATTTTAAACAAATTTTGGAAAGGAGTTTTTCAAACATACAAAATGTTCTGCAAACATGTAGACTTATACAAAAGTACAAATCTAACCAATGAACCTATCTTTTGTAATGAAAAGTTGAAAGTTAAAGAAAACCATTCTTGTACGAGAAATGGATGCAGAACAATATATACTGACTTCCATAAAAAACACGAAAAATTGAAAGGCTATTTTTCGGGTGAAAAGGGGTGAATATACAATATTGAACCATTGTGGCAAGTTGTTTGGGTCCAAGAATCACGTGCAGTGAAAAAATTGTTCCCGGCATTGGAGGGTCAACAAAAATGGCAAAACTGGTTGCTGCATGTGAGGCACATGCACACCATGCAGAGCAAAGTTAACCAGCGACAAGTGCGCAGGCATGCAGCCTTTATAAAGCCGCGCTACAAGGTTCAGATATCGACTTGCCGTCTGAGAGCTACAGAGATGCCAAGACTACGAGCAGAGGAACGCAATCGTCCCCTAGGCCATCTGGAGGCTGGTGTGGATGCCAGGCAGGTCGCCAACATCTTTAACGTCCACATCTCAACCATCTATCGTCTGCAGCACCGCATGCGAGTCACTGGAACCACTGATGATCGTCCCCGGCCAGGCCGTCCTCGGGTCATCACACCAAGAGAGGATCGCCATTTTGTTCGAACCCATCTGCGGGACAGGCGGTAAACAGCCGCTAACACTGCTCGACAGGTGCCTGGGAATCTCCAGCAACGAATCAGCCTCAACACTGTGCGGCGGCGTCTTCAGGAGAACGGGCTGGCATGTAGGCGTCCTCACAGAGGTCCGGTACTGACACCAAGACACCGGCAGGACAGGCTGCAGTGGGCACAGCCCGAATCAACTGGCGCAGGCAGCAGTGGGGACGCATACTGTTCTCAGATGAGAGCCGTTTTTGTATTGACATGGCTGACGGTCGTGTCAGAATATGGCGTCGACCTGGTGAACGCTATGCTGACTCCTGTGTGGTAGAGCGGACCCCCTGGGGAGGCCCGAACGTTATGATATGGGGTCCAATTGGCATTAACCACGCCATAGGACCAGTCATCTTTCAGAACATGGTCCTGGTCGCGGACTGGGTGTCAATGCACAGCGCTACATCCACCAGGTGCTCAGACCCCATGTCGTTCCAACAGGACAATGCAAGACCACACACAGCCAGGGCCACCCAGCAATTTCTTCAGCATAACAACGTCAATGTGCTGCCCTGGCCAGCCCTCAGTCCCGATTTAAGCCCAATAGAACATTTTTGGGATGAACTTGGCAGACGGTTGGACCTCCTGCGTCCACGACCAGAAACAGCGGCTCAACTTCACCAGGCCATCGTCCATGTGTGGGCTGGTGTGCCAAGGGGATGCATCAACCACCTGGTCCACTCAATGAGCCGCAGGTGTCAAGCAGTTGTCCATGCAAATGGTGGCCACACACGGTATTAGGACTTCAAGCAGGTTTGTCACGTGACCTTGGATTTTCCACACAAAGACATATTGTGATGACATTTTCACACATTACCGGTGTAATGAATCAAATCACGTTGAATTCTCGCTTCACTCTGTACAATTGTGACCAATAAAATTCGCCCCTAACCTTCAGCTTGTTTTGCTTTCGCGTTTTTTATGGAAGTCAGTATATTCATGTTAAACGACAATGGCAATTTCGTTAGCCGTTCCACGACAATGGCAATTTTGTTAGCCACCATGAAGAAGAGGAGATTTCAGGTCAATTTTCAACATTATATAAGTGCATGCATTCGATCAAAGACTGCGCAAAAAATAACAGATTAAAATTAGTAGTAACTTTGTAATGACAGAACTTTAGCACTCCAAACTTTGTAGTGTTACTAGAGGAAATACACATTTATTATGATATTATGATGGAAGCACAATGAAGTTTTCAACATTAATGATATATGTCAAAAGGGAACAATGTCTTAATGACTGAATGGAGGTATTAAATGGATGAAAGTATTAAATGGATGGAAGTATTAAATGGATGGAAGTGTTAAAAGTGAAATAAGAAAATTTAAAGAAACAAAACTGAAATGGTTCCAGTTAAAAATATGCCATTGAATTCTGGTAACAAATAATGTTCTGGAATGTATGCAAATTACTGAAAGCAACAAATTTGTGTAACAGAGACAAAGGTTCAATTCATCACTACCTGTTATTTGGCACTGACAAAAAAAAAAAACCCCAATGATATGTTAGATCTGATAATTTCAATGGGAAAACATTTCATATATAAATGTAGCATTAACAACAACAAAATAGCTTAAACATGTTTTTCAAGGAGCTTGACTACAGAAATAAATGGAGAAATACATGTCCCTGGTGGAGATGAATTATGCAAACTACCAAACAAATGGGCCCCATTACAATAAATTATCAGAGAGTTAATATGATGTGTAATGTATAACGTTCACGTACATTATGAATGTTAATTATTGGATTTTTTTTCTTCTTGTTGTGCCATTAAAACAAAATGGAAAAAAGAATTTACAAGAATTCAACTTAAACAAAATAAACCTGACCTAACCACTTGATACAAACTTTCTAATATGTATAACAATAATTTTCATGTATCACATATTATCAGCAGATGACTTTCTGTGGACATGATGATAAGAAAATTTTACTTGAGCAGATGCTGTAATAAGCTATGTTTGCGTAAAATACTTTTCTGACTCTGAAGAGAATACAAGAACTCATGTCACCTTCAAACTTTTGACTTCAGCCTGTGCAAAAGTTTTGAAAATAAGTTTCAAAGAAAAAAAAATCTGGGCATTTGTAGACACCTTACCTCCTTTTCATCATGCAGTCCACAAGACCACCATTAAACTGACATGAATGTTACTGACCTGTATACAGTGGAGTTCACTTATTCAAGAAGCTGGAGGAAGCAATAATTTTTGCTGACTGTAATTTGTATTTACCTTTTCTGAAACTTATGTAGACAGCTTGCAGTTTGAACTCAAGACATTGTTTGTAGTGACCAGAATTTGTACACCTGATGTAAGAAGAACTCATTGCATGGAAAACTAGACCTTTTTTTCACTCAGCCAAGAACTTGTCTGGTCTTGTTTATTCCACCAGGAAGTTGACTTACTTTACACTGACTGTTCAGCCTGCAACCTTGTACTCCGAAGGAAGGGGTGGGAGTCATGTATGGGTGGGGTGCAGATTACTGGTGCAACAGCAAGTATGTGATTTGGTTCATTGACCTAAACTGTTAAGTTATATAACTTATACTTGGACTTAAGCTTGAACACACACACACACACACACACATACACACACACACAACACACACCACACACACACACACATACACGCACACACAACACATGCGTAGTTTTTTTTACTAGTCCTGACAAATTTCAATAAATTACTAAGAAATGAAGATTATTAAAATCTGGGCACAAGTTAATTTCTAGTGGAAGCAAAAATAAATGACCATGTGAAATGTATAGATTTTTGCTTACTTTTAATGAAATAGATTCAATAAACATTATATATCAGTTGTTTTAATAACACTAGGGACAAGTTTAAAGATACACAATCTCCTGATTATCTTATAACAGGCATGAAAAATAACAGTTGTAAGATCTGTGGGCATGACTGCTTTGCCAAAATAAATCAAGATGACATCTGTCATATAAACAGATTGTTTTAAAAATATAGACTGAACAATATTTGTTCATTTCTCTTCTAAATTAACCAACTGGAGCTTTGTCTCACAATAAAGAACCAGGAATCACAAACTGCCATTTAAAGCGGCCTGTCAGCTAACATTTACTAACGAGATAAAAGCTCAATTAATGTATTTGTATTTGTTAGGATACAATTATATATTAAATACATAAGAGTTACTCATGTAGCGCCTATCCCTGGCCAGAGACCAAGCTCTAAGCACCATCCAATCTGCTTTCGTTTACTAATGGGCTGCTACCTGGGTACAGCCGACTTAAGAGCAGCTTGCTGGCGCTTCATTCAGTCGTTTCCCCGTGTCATTCAGTCGATATCATTAATCCAATTTAACAACTCTTTCATTCTTTCAATTTTTCACACAGAGAGCATGCTGTGTATAACGTGTCTTGCATATCAACAGCCAAACTGGCCTTCGCTTCTGAAAGTGGTGATGGCATTTTTCTTGTGCAAGATATGATACGTGCGTTCATAGACCGAACCTCGGTTTATAGTCTCATTCGAAGGTACTATCTGGGAAATGGAGTCAGAACCAATGTTAACTCCAAGGTAAAATTCCCCTGTACCAAAACGGTCCGGCGGAGATATGAACCCCCAACCCCAGGATCAGTAAGATTACAAGTCGGCGCTCTACCAACCGAGCTATTCCCATCCCCAATAGGATAATACTTTAACATTTTTTTCTTTTCTTTCTTTCTTTTTTTTCCCCTCTTTTTGGGAACATGTAACTGCAGAACTGTTTACCCATATATTTTCTGAATTTTGTTCCATGATTTGGGAAAATACAACGAACATAAGAAAAGGAAAAATCGACAAAAATTTCTAGACAAGATTTTGAGTGGTAATTTCCACTTGCAGATCCTATGGGAAATCTGACCAGACAGCGACAAGTCTTGCTAACTTCTGTGCACAAAATGACGTCAGGCTGTGTCAATATTTGACAACATGCCCAGAAACATTGAAGTATTGGTGAGAGAGCATGAGTCTATGCCAAAGTATGCTGATGAATCAGGTTTGAAAGTAATTTGCATCAGAAAGAACCTGTTTTACCATAGTTAATGTAAGATTAGGTTAATGTGAGAAGAGGCTTCTTCCCGATATTATCCAGAAGAATCCTCTGCTGTGTGAGGGCTGTCTGAACAATGACATCAATCGCAGATGTATCTTCATTAGGCTCAATAAACGGTATCATGACCATGGTCGAAGCAGCATTCGCACATTTCATTTTTTACTGCAAATGACAAAGGAATGATACAGCTTAGAAAAGAAAACCTGGATCACACAGAGTAGTCAGGATGCAGTTTTACAAAAATGTTTGGGAAAATAAAATCGACCAGAACATTTCGTGATTTCTAGATCTTTGAACAAACAGCAAGTTCGAATTCTGGTTTCCAGCCTTTCCGGACATGTGGTTTCACTATGCAAATCTGCACACACTGATATCCATAAGATAATACAAGTGGGATAATACAAGAGATAATGGATTGTTCGTAACCCATATTTTTTCTATTAAAGCAATAAGGAAAAACTTTGAGAGAAACAGTATCACTTGATCATATCATGCACCTACTGAAATGTCACTAAAATGCAAAGGCTGCAAGATCGACAATGACAGAGCTTTGTTGAAACCTGTATCAGCATCACCAATTTTTTCTGTACACTTTCTTGAAACAAACATATATAAGCCACTTGTTACCACATGCGTGCGCGCGCGCGACACACACACACACAACCACACACACACACACACACACAAACACATGCACTCACACTTAATCACACAACCTTTTTCAGACAAAGATCGACATGCACTGTCAGTTCCTCAGCAGTACATGTATACGTTCATTGCACACAGGATCACAGCTCCTCTCCCCACGCATCTTTTGTTGCGACTACGAGCTGAAACACAATTTCAATGGTTATCACTTTTCTAAATTAATAATTGAATATTTCTGAACAATTAAACAGTGGGAGAAAACAAGTGCAAGTTAACAATTCTTCAGTCATTACAGCAATGACTTGACAAAGATTTGAATTAAAAAAAAAAGAAAAAAAAAAATGGGGGGAATATATTATAAATATGAGAAACCCTTCACTAGCTGCCTGAGGGAACCATTCGTACTCTCCTTCAAAGACAGTCTATTTGTATTGCCTGCTCCTAGGCCTTTCGTCCGCTGGATCGGACTCATCAGGGAGGACACGGCTGATTGTGTCTGTGCTCTTGGTGTCAAATAGAGACACACAAAGTCCATAATTCTGTGGTGTTCTCATCACCAAGGGTTCAAAAAAGAATCCAACAGCACCCAAAGCAGCAGCGAAGGGTAGTAAATGGAACAAAAGGAAAGCGTGGAGGGAAAAAAAGTAGCTGAAAAACTAAAAGCATTATGCAAACAGTATAAATGTAGGGGAATCTTTGAGCCATGCTTGAGGATCCATTCAAGGATGCAAGGGAGATCAAAAGATATGGAACAGTGTGAGTGGTCAGCTTGTGTTCAATAACCCAAGCATTGTGAGGGGCTAAGAATTGTACAGAACAACTTTCTTGGATCTCCTAAGAGATGCAATCTCCCACCAATTGACCAACATGTTTACTTCTGAACAATTAAACAGTGGGAGAAAAAACAAGTGCAAGTTAACAATTCTTCAGTCATTACAGCAATGACTTGACAAAGATTTGAATTAAAAAAAAAAGAAAAAAAAATGGGGGGAATATATTATAAATTGAGAAACCCTTCACTAGCTGCCTGAGGGAACCATCGTACTCTCCTTCAAAGACAGATCTATTTGTATTGCCTGCCCCTAGGCCTTTCGTCCGCTGGATCGGACTCATCAGGGAGGACACGGCTGATTGTTTTCTGTGCTTTTTGGTGTCAAATAGAGACACACCAAGTCCATAATTCTGTGGTGTTCTCATCACCAAGGGTTCAAAAGAATCCAACAGCACCCAAAAGCAGCCAGCGAAGGGTAGTAAATGGAACAAAAGGAAAGCGTGGAGAGGAAAAAAAGTAGCTGAAAAACTAAAAGCATTATGCAAACAGTAAAAAATTGTAGGGGACAATCTTTGAGCCTATGCTTGAGGATCCTTTTCAAGGATGCAAGGGAGATCAAAAGATATGGAACAGTGTGAGTGGTCAGCTCTGGGGTTCATAACCCAAGCATTGGGGAGGGGCTAAGAATTGTACAAAACAACCCTTTTAAACTTGGTTCTCCTAAGAGATGCAATCTCCCCCAATTGACCAAACTTTGATACTTCTGACAATTAAACAGTGGGAGAAAACAAGTGCAAGTTAACAATTCTTCGGGTCATTACAGCAATGACTTGACAAAGATTTGAATTAAAAAAAAAAGAAAAAAAAATGGGGGGAATATATTATAAATATGAGAAACCTTCCTAGCTGCCTGAGGGAACCATCGTACTCTCCTTAAAAGACAGATCTTTTTTTGTATTGCCTGCTCCTAGGCCTTTCGTCCGCTGGATCGGACTCATGGGAGACAACGGCTGATTGTGTCTGTGCTCTTGGTGTAAAATTTGAGACACACCAAAGTCCATAATTCTGTGGTGTTCTCATCCCCAAGGGTTCAAAAAAAAATCCAACAGCACCCCAAAGCAGCCAGCGAAGGGTAGTAATGGAACAAAAGGAAAAGCGTGGGAGAGGAAAAAAGTAGCTGAAAAACTAAAAGCATTATGCAAACAGTATAAAATGTGGGGGACAATCTTTGAGCCTATGCTTGAGGTTTCCATTCAAGGATGCAAGGGAGATCAAAGATATGGAACAGTGTGAGGGGGTCAGCTTGCTGTTCAATAACCCAAGCATTGTGAGGGGCTAAAAAATGTACAGAACAACCTTTAATTAAAATATGTTATTTTTCTTTTTTCGTGCAGGGCATGTGCACGTGCGTGCGCGTGGGGTGTGTTCTGTCTGTCTGTGTCTGTGTCTATGTGCGTCTGTGTCTGTTACATTTCCACAATAACAAACTGAAAACAGTCTGACGCATCATGGATACTATATTAGCATAACAAATAACTGACAAAGGTCTGGTGCATCAAGAAGCATGGCTACTAACTGACAACAGTCTGGTGCATTAAGAAAACTCTTATTAGCACAGCAACTAACTGACAACAGTCTGGTGCATTAAGAAAACTCTTATTAGACACAGCAACTAACTGACAACAGTCTGGTAAGATAAGATAAGATAAGATAATGTTGCTTATAGCCCAGCCGACCGCAAAGGGCCACATCAGGGCTGTCACCACGTTAAAATCAACTCACCAGTCATTTAAAAAAAAAAAAAAAAAAAAAAAAAAACACCTTTCACACATCTCTTTAAATGACATCGTCTAGAATCGCACCAGAAACTTCGTTAAAAATCTTTCTTCCGTAAAATCTTAAATCAGATGAAAAATGTTAATCTCTCTCAAAAACTCAAGGATCACGTCAGGCGGGACATCCCTGAACAGGATCTTCATGGACTCCGCTGTAAAATGTTTGTGTCTCACATCGTGCAAATCCCAACACTCTAAAAGAACATGTTTCACTGTGAGTGGCGCATGACATGGAATGCACCACGGAACTTCTTCACTCTTTAAAAGGTACGAATGGGTAAAATACGAATGGCCGGTGTGCAGCCGGCACAGAACCGTTTCCTCTTTACGACCACCCGACGTAGATGGGAGGAAGTCCTTAAGGTTTGGACGGATCTGAAAGAGTTTGTTACTCGTCTGTGTGTTCCAATCCTCAGCCAGAGGTCTCTCACATAATCGTTAATTTTGGGTTTCACATCTGAGCAGGGGATATAAATGTTGGACAGTTTCTCTCTTGTGGCGTTCTTGGCTAAACGATCAACCATTTCGTTCCCGCCGATGCCAACATGACCAGGAACCCAAGCCAGACTAATGTTGTAACCGTCCGCTTTCAACTTGCTAAAAAGTTCAAAGAAATGTAAAAGTTCTGGATGCTGAAGGTTGCGGCCAGCTATGGCCTCCAAAGCTGACAGCGAATCCGACAGAACCAGAAAGTCGCTCTTCGAAGATTGTGAGATTATCTTCAGCGCCAGAACCAGAGCGGTAAGTTCAGCGGAATAGACAGAAGCATCTGAATGTATATGTTTCCAACAGTATCTGAAAAGGAGCCCCAGGGCAGTAGGCTGCACAGGCCACTCCATCTTCAGACTTGGAACCGTCAGTGAAAACTTTTTGATAGGATGGGAATTTCGAACAGAGGTCAGCATACAATGCCTTGTACGCCAGAGAGCTGGTAGACTCTTTGCGAAAAGCTGCAAGATCAAAACGAATCTCTGGTGTGAAAAAGGTCCACGGAGGTTGATCCGGAAACTTTGAAAAAATCCGACACAACTCTAGGTCTAGACCTGCATTCCGCACGTGAGGCCGCATACGAAGACCAAACGGCGGAATACATTTAGGGTTGTTTTCAAACTTACTTTGGAACGGAGGGTCAAAGACACAGTCATAGGCAGGATTCTGCGGTTCTGAGAACAGTCGGATATAATAATTCAAAGACATTTCAGCCTGCGGTTGGACAGTGAAGGTTCACCCGCCTCTGCGTACAGGCTGTACACAGGGGTGGTGTGGAACGCTCCAAGACAGAGACGAAGCCCTTGATGGTGGATAGGGTCCAAGAGTTTGAGGTAAGACGATCTTGCAGAGCCGTACACAGCACAACCGTAGTTCAGTTTGGAACGGACCAAGGCTCTGTAGAGGTGCAGCAAAGTTTTCTTGTCAGCGCCCCAGTCAGTGTGCGCTACGACCCGCAGAATATTCAGTGCTTTCTGGCAAACAGTTTTGAGGTTTTTAATGTGGCTGAGAAAGTTAAGTTTCTGGTCAAAAATAACTCCTAGAAATTTGGCCTCTTTGACAGCTGGAATGGGAGATTTCCCTACTTGAAGTTCAGGATCTGGAAAAAAAACTGACGGAAATTATGGAAGTGAATACACTACGTCTTTGTTGGAGAAAAGGTGAAACCGTTTTCATCCGCCCACCGATGGATTTTATCCACGCAAAGCTGGAGCCTGCGCTGGACACTCGGGTACAGGCTTCCAGTTGCGTAGACAGCGAAATCATCCACAAACAATGAGCAGTCTGAACCCTGCTGAACTGATTGAACAATGTTGTTGATCTTGATACTAAAGAGGGCAGGAGACAGTATGCTCCCCTGTGGAACACCCAACTCCTGCTCGTGGACATCAGAGAGAGTGGTGCCAACCCGGACCTGAAACTGTCGTTCTGCCAAAAAAATTTGAATGAAAAGCGGAAGATGACCTCGAAAACCCAGATCATGGAGATCATGAAGTATCCCCGACTTCCAGGTGGTATCGTAGGCCTTCTCCAAGTCAAAGAAAATTGCCACTGCATGCTGTCTGTCAAAAAGGCGTTCCGAAGTGTAGATTCCAGACGAATCAAATGGTCAACTGTAGTCCGATGTTTGCGGAAAGCACACTGTTCTTTCGCCAAAAGGCCATCGGTTTCCAGTTTCCACATGAGTCTAGCATTGACCATTTTCTCCATCAATTTACAGACACAGCTGGTCAAAGCTATGGGACGGTAGTTTGATGGGTTAGAAAGATCTTTTCCAGGTTTGGGGATGGGAATAATGAGGGCTTTTCGCCAAGAGGGTGGAAAGAAACCTGTAGTCCACACATGGTTGTATACCTGTAGCAGTATGTTCAGACCTTCTTGCGGAAGATGTTTCAACAGTTGATAATGGATTTCATCTATACCTGGAGAGGAATCGCTGCAAGAGAGTAAGGCAGACTCCAGCTTTGCGTGGATAAAATCCATCGGTGGGCGGATGAAAACGGTTTCACCTTTTCTCCAACAAAGACGCAGTGTATTCACTTCCATAATTTCCGTCAGTTTTTTCCAGATCCTGAACTTCAAGTAGGGAAATCTCCCATTCCAGCTGTCAAAGAGGCCAAATTTCTAGGAGTTATTTTTGACCAGAAACTTAACTTTCTCAGCCACATTAAAAACCTCAAAACTGTTTGCCAGAAAGCACTGAATATTCTGCGGGTCGTAGCGCACAGCAAAGCCTAAGGGATCACAGGACCACGCAAGCCCTCCGACCACGTCAAGGTTGCAACCCCCGGAGGGAGGACAAGACATGTCAATGTGCGATTTCATCATTGAGTATGAAAGAAGATACAATATTTGCAGAAAATACAAAATGGAATATCCAGATTCAGTGCTTGCATTTAAACTGCTGGACAATGCAGGTTTGTCAGTGAAAGAAAGACAATTAGTTCTGACAGCAGCGTCTGACAGAAAATTTTCTTCAATGAAATCTGCTTTGAAGAGAATATTTGGGGACAGTTCAACAGTAAGCACAGTGAACGAAATCAAGATCAAAGAGGAAAAAGAAGAAGCATTTCTGGTAAAGAGTTCCAGATATCAGCAGTTCAGAAAGAAACCTTCCAGATATCAGCAAACAGGTTCACAACATAAAAAAGCAGAACAAAAAAGAACAAATCCATTAGACAGGAATGGCAAAAGAACCAGATGTGCTATTTGTGAGAGTGTGTTTCATGGGCTAAGGATTGCCCCCACAAGCATAAAAAACAAGAAGAAATCAAAATGACAGATGCAGAAGAAAATGAAGAAGAATGTCGCTTGGCTTTGTTTACAAAAGAACACAAACCTGAAAATGAGATACTCTTAATAGAGTCCTTTGGATGTGCAATCATTGATACAGCATGTACCAAGACTGTGTGTGGAAAAAGATGGTACGAAGAATATGTTGATCAGCTGGAGCAGAAGAAAAAGAAGCAAATCAAGACTGGTGCAAGTGCTAAGACTTTCAGATTTGGTGATGGTGCAAAAGTCAAGTCCTACATGAACAAATTGGTGATACCAAGTGCACCATTGAAACGGAAGTTGTGGACATTGACTTACCACTTCTGTTGAGCAAGGATTTACTCAAAAGAGCAGAGGCTGTGTTGGACATGTGCAATGATAAGGCTACTATGTTTCATCAACCAGTGGAGTTGAACTACACATCAACAGGGCATTACTGCATCGACATTTGTGGCAAACAGGAAACAAAAAACGGTGAGGAGAGTGAAATCCTGTTGCTGGAAGGAAAACTGCATGAAAGTGAAAAGAAGCAGACTATTTTGAAGCTTCACAAGCAATTTGGACATGCCTCTACTGCAAACCTGAAGAAACTGATGCAAAATGCCGGGATAAAGGATCCAGAAGTGTACAGAGATATGACAGAAATTGTTGAAAAATGTGATGTGTGTGCACGTCACAAGAAGACCCCACCAAAGCCAGTGGTAGGGATGCCCTTAGCAGAAGACTATAATCACACAGTGGCTGTGGATCTGCATGAATTGGATAGAAATGTCTGGTACTTCCACATGATTGATGAATACACAAGATTCAGTGCTGCAGTAATCATCAGGAGCAAACGGGCTTCTGTCATTGTTGACAGTTTCATGAAGCACTGGATTGCAATACATGGCCCACCAAAAGTTGTACTCAGTGACAATGGTTCAGAGTTCAACAATGAGGAATTCAGGGACATGTGTGAAAACTTCAACATTGAAGTCAAAACTACTGCTGCATACAGTCCATGGAACAATGGTTTGTGTGAGAGACACAATCAGACGCTGACAAACATCATGCAGAAAGTCAGGGCAGACAAGGAAGACATGGATTTTGAGACTGCTTTGTGTTGGGCTTTGGCAGCGAAAAACTCCATGGTGAACACACATGGTTTCAGCCCATATCAGCTGGTCTTTGGGAAGAATCCAAATTTTCCATCCACACTCACAGATGAACTACCTGCTTTGGAGGGAATCACCAGAAGTAGGACAATCGGAGAGCATATCGCAAGTTTGCATGCTACAAGGAAAGCTTTCACAGAAGCAGAAAGCTCAGAGAAAATCAGAAGAGCCTTGAGGAAACAGGTTCGACCATGGTCAGGTCAGTACCAGATGGGAGACAGAGTGTACTACAAGCGACCTGATGGTCATGAATGGAAAGGACCGGGAACCGTCATTGGACAAGATGGGAGCGTGATCTTTGTGCGTCATGGTGGAACTTTGATTCGTGTTCACCAGAGCAGACTACAAAAGGTCAAAGGTGATCTAGAGCAGGAGAAGATGGCAAGGAAAGACCCTCAACTGGCGAGTGAGGCTGCACATGATTGTCAGCAATATCGAAGTGATACAGGAACTAAAAATGAAGAAATCTCGCACAGTGAAGAAAATATTCCTGAATCAACGTCAGATCTAAACACTGAATCAGAAATCTTGGAAGAAGATGAAGAACATCATCCACATGACACAGAGATGGCTACTAGAATTGATCCAGCAAGAACTGAACCAGGACAGATCATTGCATATGATCATGTGGACACTGGAACAAAAATATCAGCAAAGGTGCTGAGCAAAGCTGGAAAAGCAACAGGGAGAAATAAGAACCGGTACAATATTCAATGTTTGGAACCAGAAGAATATGAGGGTGAAAGAATGTCTGTGGATTTGACAAAAGTGAGTGGACTTGTACTGTCAAATACAGAACCTACACCAACTACAAATTCAGATGAAACTGTTATGATCATGGATGAAGTTTCTTTTGAAAATGCAAAGAAAGAAGAACTTGAAAGTTGGAAAAAGAATCATGTGTACACTGAAATAGAGGACAATGGACAAAGATGTGTTTCCACCAGATGGATCTGTACACTCAAAGAAACAAAGGACGGAGTAAAAAACAAAGGCTGGACTTGTAGCAAGAGGGTTTGAAGAAATTGGAAATGAAGGCACACAGAAGGATTCGCCTACTGCACAAGTGAATCACTGAAAGTGATTCTGTCTGTCTTTGCACAAGTGAATCATTGAAAGTGATCCTGTCTGTCTTTGCACAAGTGAATCATTGAAAGTGATTCTGTCTGTCTTTGCACAAGTGAATCATTGAAAGTGATCCTCTCTGTCTTTGCACAAGTGAATCATTGAAAGTGATCCTCTCTGTCTTTGCACAAGTGAATCACTGAAAGTGATCCTCTCTGTCTTTGCACAAGTGAATCATTGAAAGTGATCCTCTCTGTCTTTGCACAAGTGAATCATTGAAAGTGATCCTCTCTGTCTTTGCACAAGTGAATCACTGAAAGTGATCCTCTCTGTCTTTGCACAAGTGAATCATTGAAAGTGATCCTCTCTGTCTTTGCACAAGTGAATCACTGAAAGTGATCCTGTCTGTCTTTGCACAAGTGAATCACTGAAAGTGATCCTGTCTGTCTTTGCACAAGTGAATCATTGAAAGTGATCCTCTCTGTCTTTGCACAAGTGAATCATTGAAAGTGATCCTCTCTGTCTTTGCACAAGTGAATCATTGAAAGTGATCCTCTCTGTCTTTGCACAAGTGAATCATTGAAAGTGATCCTCTCTGTCTTTGCACAAGTGAATCACTGAAAGTGATCCTCTCTGTCTTTGCACAAGTGAATCATTGAAAGTGATTCTCTCTGAGAGAACAGGAAAAGGGGCATTCTGGCTCCCCGGTCTCAACCAGTTTCGACCGGGCGACTCCAGAATGCCCCTTTTCCTGTTCTCTGATAAGCAAGACTTCAATAACCAAAAAATAACGATTACCTACAAACAAACATACTGTGTAGGGTTATCTGTTTTCAATACTAATTTACTAAACTTTTCAGATTTCAGTTTTTGCTTAATCCTGTGTTTTTCTTGATCATTTTCAATAACATCATTTTCACGCATACATTCATCAAATGCGTCTCTGTCTTTCATGTGAAATAAAACTACAGTCTTTAACTGTTCTCTAAAGTCTTTTAAAACCGAGTTATATTTCTGACATAAAATCCACACACTTATCCCAGCATGTCTTCCACTGAAAGCCAGTTTTGACAAAGCGTTTCTTTTTTTAACTATGTCTTTTTCTGCCGAAGTCATCTATAATAAATAGTGTCTGCGTTCCTTAAAAAATTCATAAAAGTATTCTAAACACTCACTTAGCTTATTGCTAGGATCAACTAAATATATGTCATCATCTGTCCATATAAACCTTCTATCATAATATGCTTTGTTAAATTCAAGCGTTGGACAGAAAACCACAATATGAGCAAAAATATAACGATAAACTGTTTGTAATAGGTTGAGGACAAATATTGTTTTCCCACAACCAGTTTGCCCACAAATTAATGAACAATGAGGGGTTTTTGTCATAAAGTTTAACTGCTCCATAGTTTTATAACAGAACTTAATCTAATCCAGTTATTGTTTTTATCATGCTCTCTGTTAAAACTTGTTCAGTATAATAAAATCCTATAAGGTCTAAATGTGTAAGATTAATCCAATTCAGTTCTGTAAGATTGTTTCTATTTAGACTAATATTAATTTTGTTGGTTGTTGTTATGACCTTAATATCCTCACCATTGTGAAGAATGACGACGGTAACTTTAAGTTTTTCAACGTCTAAGTTTTGCCAGCTAATTAGAATTCCTTTTAGAAAGACGTCACTGACGCCCACAGCCCCATTCCTCTTCACATCTTTTAAGACAGAAATTTCAAATATTATTGTGAACGCATCTCCTAATTTCATTTGCGGAATGAATTGTAATTTTGTAGAAGCATCTTTTAAAACCGTTTCTCTTCTGTGGAGGATGTACTGTTTATTCCCATACGGCTTTATTTCAATTTCTTTCCGACTATTGTCATCTGGCATAAGACTTACATGTAAAGGGCCAGAGTTGAATGCTTTTCTGAAACTTTTTTGGCGGCTAAAAAAATGTAAATGGGCTTATGAATTCAAATTTTATTTCCCATTCTAAATATGGTTCCAAGTGCCATTTGAGGTCAGGTTTTCGAACTATTTTATATTCATACTGGCCAACATTATTTGCTTCTAGATTGCGCAGCTGTTCTAGTTTAGGAAACTTTTTGCTGTCGCCAACCTCTTTGCGTTTATAATCACCATCTTTAGTGTACTCAAAACCATACAAAGCGCCTATCTCACCGTTCTGTTCAAAGTCCGCAACGTCTGCAAGGTCTTTTAATTCTAAGGTTATACACCTTACAGGTGCTAATGTAACTCCCGGTTCTTCTGGCCCCCGCGACATTTTTAGTACAACTTATTATTTTATTTCCAAAACAATGTGCAGGTTATCACATTTTACGACTTTCCCCGTTTTGTCTTTGATTTTTATATTAAATGATCCGACCCTCCCACAAACTAATCTTTTAAACTGTAAATTAGGGAATTGTATAATTTCATAATCGCAATATGCAGCTTTTCCAGAAGGAAGAGCTCTTTAAAACACTTTGAGGGCCTTTCATCATATAAGTTTTCATCAGGTTAGCTCGTCCAAATGAACATAGAGTAACGAATGTACTGCAAGATCGAGCGGATTTTCTCCTTCATAAGTAGTTTTGTCTGGTGTAACTATAAATCTATGATTGCCATCTGCAAAGCCAACATTTTAGCTAGCTCTACTTCAAAAAGGTAACCTACTTCTTCTTCTTCAGGTATGAATGTTAACATTGTTTTTAGATTTGCATTGTTAAGTTTGAGGTAATGTCGAAGTTACCTTTCTTCTTTTAGTGAGAAAAATCCGTAATAACCTCAGGTTTGGTTAACTGGCTAACTAAGTTTCCTCTATTTCAAATTTTTGAATCTTATTATTCTTCTTGGTTTAGTAATATTAAACCATACGACTTTGAAAAAATTTCATGGAGTGCGACCTTTTTGGGTTTCCCGCAATCGTTATCAATAGCATGTTCTAAAGACGAAGAACGGTCTTGAGTTGTTATTGTTACAAACATTTTTTAAACGAAATAAAAATGAGCGCGTTTAAATATACTAATGCAAAATATTCTGTTGGGCCGCACTACAATCTTAAAAAATTAACAACTGCACCCTTGTCATTGCTGTGACCAGGACGTCGCTTTTCATAAAAGGTGAGTACTCCATTAAAGCAGATATCTTAACCCCCCTATTAAAAAAGACTACATCGCAAAAGTGTGGTTTAGTCATCCGATGCAGTTTTATCAGAACAGTTAAACTTTGCTGTGTTTTGTGCATCAACTGGGTGTGGAGTGTCGTTTTGTGATCATTTAAAATCACCCTAATCCTTTGGTGAGGTCTGTGTACAGATTTCATTTTTATTACACCTTCAGACGTATTTTGACTGAACTGCAAGACCATTCCCAAATGAAAAAAACGTTTATCCATTTAGCAACAGAATAGACATGAAGGCTTTTGAAAGGTTCTGTAACGAATTCAATATTAATGTTAAGACAGACTTTAGAAAAAAGGGTCGGATTTTAAATCATGGTCTAGGCACCCCTTATTTTTGGGGCGTGCACAGAAAGTAAAAACTATGACTGGAATCCTCCTTACACATCTTTCTCTTCAGGCACAGAGAGAGCAAGAGCAATAAAACAGCATGGAAAACATTTTTTTAGACACATCTGAGGGCCTAACTAGAGCGGGAATAGTACGAATAAACGACTCTATTCGTACTTACGTTTGGTGTTTGCTAGGTTCGCAAGCACAAACGAGATCGAGCATAACTGATTCTTCTACTGGCTTGGATGCACAAACAAAATACTTAGAAAATTTAGAGGACGCCATTAATTCTGCAGTTGATGTTTCTTCAATAAAAAGGTACAAAATGTTTTAAAATTTACGCAAGATCGAAAGTAGACTTTGCTGTTGGCACTGGTTTATACTTTGCTGCCTTCTGACCTCAGACTCCAGGTAGGAACAATAATAAACTACAACAATAAAATCATTAAGGCGGGGCAATGAACAGAAGGTTGGAAAAAAACGACATAAATTCTGGGCCAGTAATATTGCAAACAATAAAAAACACCCAAGATTAAGTCTTTCCAAATCCCGAGGTCCAAAGCCCAAAGACCGTTGAAAGACCGCAAAAAAAGTAATGACCATGAATTGAAAAGATAGCGCTTGTTGTTGGATTAACTGGCCTGGATTACTGGGCCCTTTTTATCTTACTAAATATTAACCAACTTTAAGGAACTAATGCCCATAAGTGCTGGGCCCAAAAAGCCAACTACTTTGCCTGCAGTAGAAAAAAGCCAGCTAATAACACTCCCAAATTAAACCCTGGAAAGAGTCTTTTAGCTTTACCGCTAATTTTTTTAATAAACTCGCAAGATGATCAAGTGTTTTTTTACCCATGTTTTATCAGGAGATGGCGATGGAGGCACTGAACTTTGCCCTCCACCCCCGCCTGTATAGCCATCACCAGTGTACTTATTGCAAATCCTAAGCTGTTTTAACGCTCGCTAATGTGAAAACCTTGCTCTCTAACAGTGTTGTATTCGTTCTGCTAGCGCTGTGTTTTCATAAAAAATTTTTTTTCGATAGTTTCTTTTTTCTGTTCACTGAGTTCGTAATTGGTCTCGGTTAGTAGTCAGCACTTCTAGTCTTGTGATCTTCGTTATTTCAAGATCTTTTAGTCTTTTGGCTATTTCTTCTTTAACATCACGGCCTAAGTTGGCATCATCAGCCTCAGCAATTTTTTTTTTTTCTTTTTTATATGCTCATCTAGTTCAGTCGTTTTGTTAAATTTTTAATAATTCTCCTTTGGTGGCTCTTAAAAGACGTTTAAGGGTAATTAATTTCTTCATAGGTTGTTGGGGGCGGATCGTGTATTGTTTTTAATGCTGTTTCTTCTTCTCTTCTTCAGTGGCTTTTGCTTCTATAGCATTTATTTTGGGCTGCTGTTTGATTTAAATCTTCAGGTTTCATGTTTTTCATTTGGTTATCTGTTGGGAGTACTTGTTGTATGTTTTGAACTTTAGCAACATCCTCCCCCTTCTAATTTTGGTTCAGTAAAGCCAAGGCGATCCCGCTCGCTCGCTTTTAGCTTTGTTTAATTGTACCCATTTTTACAAAAATTTGATGAGTTTAGTTTATACGTAAGCGGAATTTCGTTCTCCTTTGTCGTTTCTAAAATACAAATGGTTATTCTTTTAGTTCAAAATCATCAGGGTATATAGGGTTTTGGGGGTTCTAGTTCTAACTTTGGTTATAATGATCTGACCTTTCTTTCTGTTAATTCACGCCTTTGTGCCCTTCTTCTAATTCATCCCGCAATGAGGGTCCTAATTGATGCCGCTCAAAGGAGAATCACTCATGTTGGTTCCAAGATCACTAATATCATAATCTCCTTCACCTTCAATGCCTGCCATGTTTTTAAATAATTAACTTTTTATTTTTGTTTTATAAAATGTCAGAAGTATATGGCTCGATTCTCGACCCGCATAGAAAACTGAAAAAGCCCCTTGCCGCGCAGGGAAATAAACGGAATATTACTGTTCCAAATAATCCATTACTATTGATTTCGGATCAATTCTTACTGTCAGATTTCCAGACCTAGGAGCGGATGAAGTGATTGTGCAGGCTCTGCACGGCTTACTTTAAAATAGAACTCGCTTCAACAACAGACCCAAAAAGAACAGTTGTCCAGAATTTGGGACGGGCAATCGTAAGAAAATTTCTATAAAAATTGAGGGGCAAGAAGTATTTTCTTTAAACAATTGGGAGACATATTTTTAACCTATTCTGATTTATGGCTAACCGGGAATGAAAGGGCCGATCTTGCGTTTCAAGGAATTGAAAATGAAGAAGGGACTAAAATTAGATTTGACGCCGAACTTGACCAGATGCTAAAAGCAGCAAAAAAAGGGTTTAGCTGTAAGTTATGCGTATTTGGGAATGCTTTTCCATTCCCTTAGATTTTGAGTTGTTAAAATCTCATGCGCCATACTTTCAAAGAGCATTAAAGACAGATTGTCATATGAACTAACTTTTAATGAATACAAAACGCGTTATCAGATCATCAGACACCGAAGCAAAGTACAGCATTTCTGACATCTCGTTAGAGTTTGACGTTGTTAGCAACCCTAATTAGCGGGGCTGATTGAGTAACAATATGAGTCAAAATTACAATATATTTCGAAAAGAGTGCATCATCATTCACATATCCTAAAAACAGGGCAGACACTATATGGAATTTTAGTTTTAGTGGCCCAGCGAATCGCTTTAAAGGTATTTTATTGCTGTGCGAAGATGAAGAACCATTCAAAAGACAAACTGAAAGTTTTTTTATCCTAAAATAACGAAAGTACAATGTTCGATTGATGGTAGTCCTAACCAAATTTACGCTAGCGGGCTTAACCTTATTTATCATTTTGACGAAATAAGAAAATTGTTTTGGGGGTGGGTGGTGTAGAAAACCAAAAATTGACCTTGTGTCTAAAGATCTACACCTTCACAATGTTAGACTCGATGATTATTTAACAACGAAATACGCTTTTTGGATTGACCTAAGGTCACAGAGGATAATGAGTTAATGGAAGTGGGAGAAAGGTTAAAGGCGTAAATAAACATTCAAATTGAGAAAGAAAAAGAGAGTGATAAACCACTTAATGGCATTTGTTTTTAAAATATGATGCGCAGCTGAATATTTTGAGGAAAGCAGATTACAAAGTATAGTTTTACTAAATTATTTTTTTATTTTAAAAAAGCATGCCTATTGTTTGTTATCCCCAAAAATACTAGAGAAGAGATAGTAGGCAATTTGCTGCTATAGAAACCCCCGAAGTAAAAACCTTCAGATTAACAAACATTACACAAATGCAACAAAAACTAGAGCAAGACCTTTCAAAATACAGCAAAGCCAAACGAAGGTATTCTGCTGTCTTTAAAGTGTTACCTTGTTAATATGGAGATCGACTATAAGCGCTGCATCAGCAGGAACGAGTGTTGGTCTCTTAGCAACGGGCATAGGCGTACCCGCAGCTTTACCTCTAGGGGTTTGTCTTTAGCTCTCGGCCCGTGTCATTAGCTGTAGGTGCTGCTAGCAAAAAAATAAAAAACTAAACTCCAAAAGCACACAGCTATGGTTCAACTAATAAAGTAAACTTAGTTCCCTTTAAATTTATAATAAATAAAGCACTAGATGACTCAAAATCACGGATGAAGAATTTGTCGTTTACAGGCTGATTTTAATGACTACAAAAGACAAAAGTTTGATCTTCAAAAAAAGGCAAGGACAAGTTTTTCTCAACAGCCAGACACCGAACAGATAAAAAAGGAATGTTTAAAAAAAGTAAAACGAAACATTAAACTCTGCTCCCAAACAGCTCACATTAACAACGCCAAAGGGTGTTTATACTTTAGTTTATGAGTCTAAACACAAAAGACCCTCGATAATTGATTAAATTTTTTTTTTGATTTAAATAAATATTTTGAGTTAGAAAAGAAACTCAGCTGGATAAAATAATGAAGGACGGAAAGAATTGTTTGAAGGCAATGCAAGAAGATTTATCAAGAGCACTGAATTTATATTGTTTTAGAAGTCATTAATCCAGCAAAGTACAGGCAAGTGTTGCTCATGCTATTTCTCAAGTTTTCCCGGTAAACTAAACAATAGATCCACGGTTAAAGTAATGTTTAGCTGTTTTAATCGACTATGTAACAATAAATGAAGAAAACCTAGAAGTCTGGGTCTCCAACAACAAGCAGACTATTCTTTCCTCAATGATTAACCCCCGGTTGGGCAGACGAACTGCTACACAGTTTGATGTGGCCGCTTGAAGAAGCTAAAATGAGAGGCTCTGGTTGGTCAGAGGGCGAAGTCTTAGAGATCAGATTAAAACAGTCTAAGTATGCACCGATTGTAGGCATGTCTTACATTCCATACCCCCAGCATTAGTTGCAAAAGAGCAGTTTTAAACATAAAGAATACAGACGATAACAAATGTTTTATGTGGTGTGTTCTCGCAAGGCTGCATTATATCCGCAAAAACGCAGAGAGAGTGTCTAACTATCACCTTACATCAATGATCTTAACTTTAGTGGAATATCCTTTCCTGTTAGTGTAGATCAAAATTGATCAGTTTGAAGAACAAAACAAACCAATAACTGTTAATGTATACACATGGGATGAGGAAACAAATTTGGTGCCTATTAGAGTGTCCAAGAACAGTCCAACGATTGGCGAACTAGACAAAAATCATGTGGACTTACTTCTGATGCTTTCACCGGCGGGGCTACCACATTACACATTGATACGAACAATGAGTAGATTATTGAGTTATACTACAAAAAAACATAGCAAACAAGAATTCTGTAGAAAATGTTTAACAAGAATTCCATCTGTTCAAGCCGCAAGCGAACATAAGAAACATTGTATCGGCCCAGTTGACTGTAATACAGAACTAATTACACCCCAGAAGGCAGTAAAGTTAGTTTTAAGAACTGGAAACGGATGCAAAATTCTCCATACATTGTTTACGCAGACTTCGAGTCGCTTATTGTTCCTTATGAAGGGCCAGCGCCACAAAAACTTCGAAAAACAGTCTTAATGAGTAATCATCAGATTTGTTCATTCGCTTTCATCGTTGTCAGGTCGGATTGGCGCTCATTCAACGCCAGAATTATATAGAGGACCAAATGCGGCTAGAAGATTTTTACAGCGCATGCAGCAAGTGCGTAATGATTGTTCTAATAATCTGAATTTATCTGAAATCATGATGACGCCTGAAGCCCAACAACAGTATGACTCAGCCACACATTGTTGGATTTGTGGTTTAGAACTCAGTGAAGAAGCCAATCCAAAGTAAGAGACCATGATCACATTAGCGGGAAGTTCAGAGGAGCAGCGCACAGTAAATGCAATCTTCAACTAAAGTTTGAACCAAAGACATGGAAGCTGCCTGTATTCTTTCATAACTTGCGAGGTTACGACTCTCATCTTATAATGAAAGCAGTGGGCGATGCCTTCAGGGTGTCATGCATTGCACAGTCATCAGAAAAGTACATGTGTTTCACTTTAAATAACATGTCTTTTTATGACTCTATGCAGCACATGATGGGATCATTAGAGTCACTAGCTATGTCCTTAAAGTCCTGCCCAATAACGGAAAGAATATTTTGACCCAACTCTCGTTAGAAAGGGTGTTTTTCCCTTATGAATACATGAACAGTTGGGAAAAGGTTTGATGAAGACTCACTTCCCCTAAAGGCGCGTTCTTTTCTAGTCTTAGAGGAAAGGAAATCAGTGATTCCGATTACCAACATGCCCAAGATGCGTGGCAGAAGTTAGAGTGTAAAACGATGGGGGACTATCATGACTCATACTTAATGGCCGATGTATGTTTGTTGGCGGACGTCTTTGAAAATTATAGAAAGACCTGCATGAAACATTATAGCCTGGATCCTGCGCATTACATTTCTGCGCCTGGGATGAGCTGGGACGCTTTCTTAAAGTTTACTGGAGTACAGATTGATTTATTGTCTGACCTATCAATGATTCAAATGATTGAAACGAATTGCGTGGAGGAATTTTGTATGGCGTCGCATCATTACTGTAAAGCAAACAACAAATACTTGGACGACTATGATCGAGTAAAAGGTCTAACTATCTCATGTATTTAGATGCAAACAATCTGTATGGTTGGGCTATGGCGCAATCGCTTCCATTACGCAACTTTAAAATGTACACAGAAGACAATCCAAAAAATATTCAAAAGGCATTAAAGTGGTTGGGCAGTTTGACGCCGGGTCAACAGCATGGATACATTCTGGAAGTTGACTTAGAATATCCTCATGAACTCCATGACCTGCATAATGACTATCCGTTAGCAGCAGAAAGTCTGAAGATGGCGAAAACAGAACCGCCTAAACTTGTGCCTAATCTTCGGGGCAAAAAAATTATGTATGTCATTACAGACTTCTGCAATTTTATTTAAGACACGGTTGAAGTTGACAGCTGTTCATCGTATTTAAATTTCTTTTAATCAAGAACAGTTCATGAAACCATACATCATGAAGAACACTGATCTTAGAACTAAATCCACAGATGCTTCAGAAAAAGACTTTTTCAAGCTGATGAACAACAGCTGTTTTGGAAAGACTATGGAGAATCCGCACAAGCGCAAAGATGTTAGATTAGTCACCAAAGAGAACGAAGCAATTAAGCTGACTTCAAAACCAAATTATCAGGACTTTAGAAGATTTCATGATCAGCTTTTTGGCATAATGATGAAAAAAAGAAAGTCAAATTGGATAAGCCTGTATTTATTGGGTTTACTGTTTTAGAATTATCAAAGCTTTTGATGTTAGAATTTCTTTATGACTACTTTAAGCCCTCGTATCCTGATCCAAGTGCTTACACAGATACAGACAGTTTTGTTATAGATATCCCTACTGAAGACATCTATAAAGACATGGAATTAGAAGTAGCTAAAGGGCATGCAGGATGGTACAAACACATCCGATTACCCTAAAGATTCGCCTTTGCATTCAATTACTAGCAAGGTTTAGGAAAGATGAAGGATGAATTATCTGGAAGGTGATCAAGGAGTTTGTTGGTTAAGGTCAAAAATGTACAGATTTCGAGCAGGAGAAAACCATTAAGAAAGCAAAAGGAATATCTCGCAGTGTTGTGCAGTTAAACATATCACATGACAACTACAAAGAAGCATTGTTTGACAATAAGACTTTTCATCATGACAACGTACAAACTGCGATCGCGAATAATAGATTTTGTTCATTTTTATCATCCAATATTATGGCAACAAAATACACGATGGTCATGCCAAAGCAATAAACGTGATTTCTTGCATCTTTTGTTTTTTGATGGTGATAAAAGTCGCTGAATTTTGGTGGGGGCAATGTCTCGATTGGCTTGCCTGTTACAAGATAATACTCTTTTATTGCTTGATCAACATCTTTAAACGTGTAAGCTGCATGTCCCTGTTTTTTCAGTGTGTTATTAATAAAATCTAACTGCTCAATTCTCTGCTTTCATAGTGATCTTGTGCTGCAGCTAGTTGCTCCATAGCTTTGTTATGTCTTTTTCTCTCACCGTCATCCCGTAGTTTACTAAAACGCGTATATTACTTCCGCTAAAAGCAAGCGCATTAACCACAGCGCCGCCTATCATCATTACGAGTGAAGCCATTTTTTATAAATGTATTTTTTCTTTTACATATTTATATTCTCTGGAATTATTTTTTGATTAACTAGAAAATCTTTCGTTGCTAATGAAGCTGCCAATAATAGCAATCAGTTTTGCTGAATCCTCAAAGCCTAGTTTGCCAAGATCTGCCGGTTTTATTTTAACAGGCTTTTACCGAGCATTGTGTATCCTACACTTAGGCCTCCAATAACAGCAGAATGGTATACAAGGTTGGCGACAGTTTTTCGGTGCTCATTTTAAAAAATAAAATAATTATAATTAATAAAAAACATGAACAGCGATGATCTACTACAGCTACAGGGTGGCCTAACCTTCCTGAACTTATGAATGACCAAGTTGATGACCAAGCTATTATGCCCCAAAAAGGAAAGGCTGTATTCTTTGGCAGCATGCGGGAAAAACAAAACAGTTCCTCGGAACTGAATTCAGCATAGAACAAATTCAACAGATGTCGCCACAAGACATTATAAAGTATCATAACAGGTATGAAGCGCAACTGGGTTCAAGAATGGTGAAAGTGTTGGGCAAACGGTTCTTAGTTTGTACACTAAACTAGTTAGTAAATTTGCTCCCATTGATTCTGAACAAGACTTTATGTATGATTTAACGCAGGATCCAGTTTTAACAAAGTCATTAGAGTCTCTAAGCTGTGATCTATATTACAGATTTGGAACATTGTTATCGCCATTAATCATGGGATTAATTACTTTTAATCATATAGATTTTATTTCCCTTCAAAATGAACGAGTCGGAAAATCAGCAGAATCAGAAAACACTGAATCAGGTGGAGAAAGTAACCAAGCCAGAAAATCAGCAGAAAACACTGAATCAGGTGGAGACCAGTGAAAAGCATCCTGGGGGTGTTAAAGCAGGAAGAAAATTAGCAGAGTGGAACAGACAAAAAAAATTACAGTTACAGAATATAACTCATAATGAAAACATAACACCGCCAACGCCAGAACAAGTTGATTCAATGCCAGCTATAAAAACCCCATGTGATTCAAGACCTACAGCACCAAAGTCTTCATGGAATATTGAACTTAAAACTGTTGCCATTTTTGGCGCCCTTGCTGCTGCTGGGGGCGGTTATTACTGTTATAAAATATATAAACAATGGCAACAAAAACCAAAGCAGTCCAAAAACAACCTGAACCACTAAATACAGAAGACAAAAGCCCGCCAGAGACGCCAACAATAAAAGATCGTTTTGATCCATTTTGATATGTAATAATATTTTAAGAACTTAAATTTTTTGTTTTTTGATAAAAATAAATCATGGCGGATTATTATTTGTTTAAAATGATGGAGTCAATAAATAAAGACATGGAGTCTATAAAAGACATTTCCATAGACCAGAATTGTAATCAATGCGGTTGCTTAGGATGTAAGAACTTCATTAAGAAACTATGCTGACCGATCTCACGCCAAGGGCGTTAAGCAAGACATCCTCGACGATGACGCGTTTTTTGAGGTGTGTGTGTACTATATTAGACATCTACTATTAAGATAAAAACATAAATTGTTTTTTGACAATTATAAGATAACTTAAATAAGAACTTAGTTGTACTTAAAGGATAACTTAGTTATGATCTTTAGGTGACGTGAGTAAGAACTTAGAAGTTACTTGATCAAGGGAACTTATTAAGAACTTGAAGTAACTTAATTAAAAACTTAATTAAGAACTTAATTAAGAACTTGAGGATGACTTAAGTAAGAACTTAATTAAAAACTTAATTAAAACTTGGGGTGACTTAATTAAGGACTTGGGGTGACTTGGGGTAACTTGAGTTAAGAACTTAGAAGTAACTTGAGTGTGTGCATGCGTGGGTGGGGCAGGGGGTGTGCATGCGTGGGGTAGGACAAAACACACACACACACACACAAACAAACACAAACAACAAACAAACACAAACAAACAACAAAAAAACAACACACACACACAATGGACGGGACGGTGCTTGTGGGAGAAAGTGAAGGGGCTTTTTGTTGTTAACACGTAAATTCGAGACAGCTGCCAAAAGCGCTTAGACCCAACGTCATCCGTTTGCGGCACACAAATACAGAGATTGGCCTCGCGGAGTTGTGCGCTTTCTAGGTCAATCAGGCGAAGCCGCCTGATTGGACCAAGTATTGCGTGGGTGCTTTATAGCCGGATCAATGCTGGCAAGAAGCAGAGTCAGCGGTAGTAAAACTGCCGCTGTGGGAAGTGGCTCAATTACTCTGCCATGCAAAGTTCAACACGTCAGGTGTATTTGCCAGAATGCTTTAAAGTTGGGGTTAAGATTGTTTGTATTTCAGAATGTGTTTGTTTTTCGGGTTTGTGTTTACTCATTGAAGATATCGCGAGTTTGTGAAATTTCTTTGGATAAGAATAGAAACAAAATGACACTTCATTAAGTCTTCTTGCACGATTAGTTCAACCAGCAATTCTTAATTTCAGATAAGACTCCAGTTTTTTGTTTTTGACGTTTCAAAATTGTCTTTGCTTTCTGAAGCCAATGCCCTAAAAAGAGCCTGGAAAGAGAGATTTTCCTTTCGGCATCTTTTCACAGAGTAAACAAGCACTCTGTAAGATGGGAAGTCATTTCTTGAACAGTTCAAAGGTTTTGGTTCTTCTAATGGTTCGGAATGTAGCTCACAAAGCTGTGTTTAAATTTTTGTCAAAGTTCTTCAACCTGATAGTTCCGTTTTTTGTTGCGGGAAACAAAAACAAAAGCTTCCTTTGGGCTTTGAGGGCGGAGAACAAGGCTCGCACTCAATTTCTTTACAAAAAAATTTGCCATGACCATCATGATAAACAATGGATTTTTCACAAGAGCGGTATGTTGATCTGAAGTTTTCCTTGCGAGATAACAACATTTCAGCCGTTTTTGAGTTATATTAGAGTCACTTCAGCACTGACAGATCAAAAGGGGGCATTGAAACATCTCTTCCTGACTGCTTGTTTTAACTCACACAATTTTTATATATGAGCGCCACACCTGCATAAACCGCACAGCCCGCCTGTCAATGTAAAATGGGGCGGCTGTGTATGGTGGCCACAAAACAAAATGTCACATGATTTAAGCTCGGCATTGATTTGATTAAGAGGCTTATGCGCAGTAAATCATGACTAGACTGGCATGCGTCTCGTCATCGGGTATGCGAGCACGCGTGGTCTCGCACGAGCTGCAGATTCCCTGCCGCACGAACACTGTAACCTGATCGACTGACACAATCCCGATCCTGTAATTAGGCCTGCATGCACTAGTGTCTCTGTCAAGCCTTACATAATTTCTAGATTTTATTTATGCAGGATTTTTTACTTTATGTTTGTTTCTGTATGTTTGGTTGTAGAGAATCGTTATTTTTTTGGTTATTTAAAGTCTTACTTGTTCAAAATCTGAAAAGTTGTAATTAGTATGGAAAACAGATAACCCTACACAGTATGATTGTTTGTAGAGTTAATCGTATTTTTTTGGTTATTGAAGTCTTGCTTATCAGAGAACTGGAAAAGGGGCATTCTGAGTCGCCGGTGAAATGGTTGAGACCGGGGGAGCCTGAATGCCCCTTTTCCTGTTCTCTCTCTGTCTTTGCACAAGTGAATCATTGAAGTGATGATTCTCTCTGTCTTTGCACAAGGTGATCATTAAAAGTGCTCCTCTCTGTCTATGCAACAACACGTGAATCATGAATGTGATCCTCTCTGTACTTTGGCACAAGTGAATCACTGAAAGTGATCATCTCTGTCTTTGCACAAGTGAATCATTGAAAGTGATCCTCTCTGTTCTTTGCACAAGTGAATCACTGAAAGTGATCTCTCTGTCTTTGCACAGTGATTTCATTGAAAGTGTCTCTCATGTCTTTGCACAAAGTAGGAAAGTGGAACAATGATCCATGGACATCATAACAGCCTTTCTCAGGGAAAAGGAATAGACAGAGACATTTTTGTGAGACCACCAAATGAAGAGAATAGCAGAGGAGGAAAGGTGTGGGCATCTGCAAAATGCGTTTTATACGGACTGAATGATGCTTTCATTGCAATGGATACAAAGAGTGTGAAAGAAGTACTGATGAAAACTCGGAGGAAGATGTCAAAAGTTGACCAGCAAGTTTCTTTCGGATGAATAGATATGAAGTTACAGGGTCTTGCATGCCTGTAGACGACTTCATCTGGGGTGGAACAAAAACACTTTGAAAAGAATGTTGTTGATAAAATAAGAAAATCGTTCAAGGTTGGAAAGGTACATAACAAAGCTTTTTCCAGTACTTGGCTTGGATAACTGTCATTGTTGAAAACAACGCTGTCTCTCTACAGCAAACAATATTTGCAGATATCTTGGAGCCGATCCCCATCAGAAGAAAGAAACTAACAGATACAGGATGAAATGACAGCACATGAGAAACAGGCTTACAGATCAAAAGTTGGACAGATTCTATGGACAGCTCGTACAAAGTCGTCCTGATGTGTCATTCGATGCTAGTCGCTTGCTTCAAATATCATAGGTGAAAGTAGGAACATTCTGGCACAGAACAAATAAAGTCCATCAAAAGGGATTCAAGTCAGAACTTGTAGAGGTTGATGTTTCTCATTTGGGATCAAGGAACCATTGAATATGATGGTATACTACTGAAGCTTCACTTGGAAATCTCAATGACGGTGGAACTCAAGGTGGATTCATTATCTTGCTTAGCAAAAACGTGGAAGGAGGGAACATTATTTCCAATTTGCTGGCGTTCAAGTAAATTCGCTGAGTAGTCAGATGAACGTTGATGGAGAGACACTGGCGATGGCAGAAGGAAATGGATGAAGCAATTTTCATTTGGCAACATGTTTAGTGGAGATCACAACTGGAAAGCAACCATGGTTGGTATACCTTCTAGTCTGCATGACCGAATGCAAGTCTTTAACATGATGCTCTGCAGTCAACAAAACATGTCAACAGAATAAACGTATGAGATGAGATTCAGTGGGATAAAAGACTTGATGGAGAAAGGCATTGTGAAAGAGTGATGTGGTCTGGCAATCATAGGACAACTGGCAGACTGCTCACACCAAGAGAGGAGCTTCTCAAACAGTACTGCTGAAAACTCTTCAAGATGGAAAAGATTTCCCAGGAGGCTGATTTCATTTGCATCACTTAAAGCGAGACGAGTTGTTGGAAAAGAAGTCATTTGTTAGACCATTAGTCATTTGTTTAGACAATTAGTCATTTGTAGACAATAAGTTATTTGTTAGTGACAATTAGTTGTTCAGATGTTAAATAATAAAAATAAAAAATAATAACGATGAGGAGAAGAGTTGATAGATGTGTTGCTCGATAGCTAGCCGGCAGTTATTAACGGAAATGACTGAAGGAGTGGAGGAAAGAAGAAGAAAGTAAAGGTGGGAGGAGGAGGTTGACAAAAACGAGTGATGGGTTAGGACGCTGTTTAACGTGTCGTATCAGTGTGATGCGATAGATTGCAGTGAGGAGACTTTTTGTTTAGTCAGAAGTGACTTTTCAGTTATACTGTAGACCAAGGCATATTTTTAATGACATTGGCACAAGTGAAACTGATATATAATTTAATGACATTGGCACAAGTGAAACTGATATGTAAGGTCTTGTTGGATGCAGCCTTACCGGTGGAGATGTGAATGTGAGGGATATCATCAGTAAAATGGATGGTACTCAGTAAAAAACAGCCCACATAATCGTTTCTAAAATTGAAAGCGTCTCCTTTGTTTGCATTACAGAGTTTTAGAAGAAACTGATAGGAAAGCACGTCAGATTGATGAATGTCAAACACTGCTTGTGTGGCTTGCATTCAAACAGTGGGCACAGAGTCATTCAGAGGGTCTGTAATTCCCTGTTGTTGTAATATGGTCATGGTGTGTTGTCAATGATATTTGGCTTTGTGCTGCTTACATCAGGTAAGCTGGAATACATTATTGCAGATTATGAATCAATTGCAAATAACATGGTTATGCAGAATGGAAATTTGACAGTCGGCCTCAGTCGCCTCAGGGCAGCTTCCATGGAATTAAGCATTTGCCCCCACTTGACATGTGTATTCCAGGCTGTACAAACTGTGGACAAATAAGTGTCATATAGACCTGGACCCAGCTGCTTTTGTGTTGATGCATTTCAGTATCTGTGGAGAAAAAACATGACTGTGTATATGTTTCACCTTTAAGTGTGCTGACGCGCAATTCCTTCAGAAGGTTCAGACAGGACAAAGCCATGGGAGTGCTAGTTGTGCCGAAGTGGCCAACACAGGTATGGACAGCACTCAGCGTCTGTGGTGGCCCCACCCGTTGAGGCTCCCGTGCAGGACCAGGCTTCTAATTCTCCCAGCAGCCAGAGGCCTTTCATCACCCTGATACAGCAAAGGGTCTGAACCTGTAGTCTGCAGATCGGCGGCTAATCTACCAGCAAGCTGGAAATGACAGGGGAAGCAGTGGGACTTCGGACTCTGGCGCCCGGCCACAGCCCAGAGCATATGACAGTTAATTAGAAAATGGCAGGAATATGTTAGCTGGAATTCAGATCACAGTTTCCATCACACATAGATGTAGCAAATTTCTTGCAGAAATCTGTACAAGACATGAGCAAGCCACAGCACCCATAATATTTAGCACGAATATGATTTCTGCCCATCTCAGCTCCAGGGAAGGATTCTTTGGGTAGTCATCCAGTTATTTGTCGCATAGTTACTACTCCCATGATCCAGAAGTTCAATTTCCCCTTGCTAACCCTGAATACCCGGGTTTGTATAGGATAGAAAAAAACATTTCACAATTATAGATAGAGCAGACAATTGATTTTTGGTGAGTGGTTTACCAATGCAATACTAGTTATATGTGATCAAATAATAAAGGTAACTTATATCAATCTTGTGGTGAAAAAATTGTCACAAAAATTTGCCCTTACTTTTTGCACTTTTGACCTTTCAGAAAATATATATACTTAATGTGTTCTTAGCAGCTCAGAAATGTTCTACATATCACATTCTTCGCACAGCTTGGAGTCACTGAAGACCAGAAGATTTAATATGGGAATTCAAAGCAGGGGGATGGAGAATGTGAAAATACACATATAAAGGTGTCTTTGCTGGATGATGAAAAAACAACTCGTGCACAAAACATGGTGATGCATCACAGGAGCTATTCTTTTCGGAGTGGAAAAAGCTCATGGCGAAGTTGACCTTTGATCCGGGCACAGCTTCCACTACCACAGTGACCAAACCTTGGACTGCAGATGGCTTGTTGTAGATGATATAGACCCTGAATTAGAGGTCAAGGTCAGAAGATGTAAAAACAGCTTCGTCCACCAACTTAATGGTTTCCCATTCAGGGCATGTAGGCCATGAGCTGATCTCTCTTTTACTCATGAAAATGTTAGTCTGAGATGTAAAATGTGTGTCAAGACCACCATCTTATTTTGCACGAATACACCCCCTTTTCACATCCAAATCACGTACCATCTCATGTCAGTTTTGGCCAAAAATTAACACTGTTTCACAATTAAAAATTAACACCTCAAAACCTCTAAATCGACATATTTTGCGCATTAAATCGGGGCTTACGTGTAGATAAGATTTGGTGATCGTGAACGAAGATATTATTACATCTCTCAGGATTTTATAAAATGAACTTAACGCTTATATGGCTTGACTGGGCTGTCAGACTGGCTAAATCCAATATTAGTTATGAAAAACTGTGTGCAGTGGAGCTATGCAACACGAAGGCGCTCTAGCGCATTATTAATAGCTCGCCCACCAAGTGAGCCATTCAAGCCAATCGGACAGTAGGTATGACATCATTCCTGGCTGGTAGTCGTTTCAGTCCCCAGCAGGATCGATCTTTGCCTGGTGGACGTCAATGACTGCGGGACATGTTTTAAGCTCGCCTGTTGATTGAAGCCGGTCTGACAACAGTGGGCCTAAATCGTTTGGAACGAAGCAAAGGAAACGTGTGAAATGCAGATCCGTGCACTAGACGAATTTTTTACGTAATTGTTTTGTTAGAGCAACTTGATATTGGAAACCGATCGGTACGAGGTTCTTTTATGAAAAGCTGAAAAACATTGGCTGAAATGTGCTGTTTTGTTGAAGGCGGTTCTGGGATCTAAGCGGAAAAATTGTAAACTCTTCGTCAATCTTGCTGTTAGGCCATTTGGCTTGAAAAGAACAAAAATTCTGTTTTAAAAAATCTAACCAAAAGGTCCTGGGATAAGTATTTAAAAATGAAATTCTGATGGAACCCCACGATGTGTAAAAAACTGACGGATTTATCTATTTTGTTTTTCTATTATCCAAAGTTCCACAGGCTCTGATTTGCTATCAACAAGCGGTATGAAAGGAGAAGGCTCATTTTTAAAATATATGCAAAGCGACGTTTGGCTTTAGAAAATTCTGGCAAAGCGACTAGTGATGTGGACAGGACACGCAGTGACAGTGTCGAGAGCGCTGGTTATTGATTCCCAGCAGCTCTATGGGAGCTGCCTGCTGTCGTAGCAGTCGCGCGACTGACACCGCCTTAAGGCTAAAAATTGCCAGAACTGTGTCCACCGGTCGGCAGCAAACAATGACCTAGGAAAGGTCCTCAACAGGGATCGAAAATAATACTAGGGAGTAACTCCCGCCACACACCCACCCACCTCACGCATGCACTACCCCACACTACCCAACCCCCACACTCCCACCCCAACCCCACGCCCCACCTCCCTCGCACGCACGTCCACTCCCCCGCATGCAAGGCCCTCCCCACGCAAGGCACGTCCCTACCTCCACCCCCACCCGCACTCACGTCCCCACCCACCCACCCCACTCACGCACGCCCTTCATAGCCACTGCCGTAATCAGGTCAAACGGCCTGGAGCTGTTTGGCCTAGTTAATTAAACGCCCCCAGCCACTCACGCACATATTATAACTTCTTCTAAATTCTTACCAAGATTAGATAAGATAATGTTGTTATAGCCCTGCCGACCGCAAAAGGGCCATATCAGGGCTGTCTCACACGTTATAATCTACTCACCAGTAAGGTAAAAAAAAACAAAAATAAAAAAAAACAATTTCACAATCTCGTTAAATGAATCGTTACAAAACGCACCTGAAATTTGTAAAAAATCTTTCTGCATACAAATCTTAAATCAGATGAAAAAATGTTTAATTCTCTCTCAAAAAAACTCAAGGATCACTCAGGGGGACATCCTCTGACAGGATCTTCATGGACTTCCGCGTAAATGTTTTGTGTCTCACATAGTGCAAGTCCAACACTCCAAAAGAAACATGTTTCACTGTGAGTGGGGCATGCATGGAATGCACCCGGAGTTTTCACTCTTTAAAGGTAAGAATGGGTAAAATACGAATGGCGCGTGTGCTGCCGGCACAGAACCGTTTCCTCTTTACGACCTCCCGACGTAGTGGAAGGAATTTCATTAAGGTTTGGACGGATCTGGAAAGGTTTGTTTTCGTCCTGTGTGTTCCAAATCCTCCTGCCCAGAGGGCTCTCAGATTATCGTTAATTTTGGGGTTTCCATCTGAGCAGGGGATATATGTGTTGGACAGTTCTCTCTTGTGAGCGTTCTTGCCAAACGATCAACCATTTCGTTTCCAGCCGATGCCAACATGGCCAGAAACCCAAAGTAAGGTAATGTTGTTACCGTTCCGCCTTCAACTTGCTAAAGTTTTTTAAAAAAGTAATAGTTCGGGATGCTTGAAGATTGCGGCAGCTATGGCCTCCAAAGCTGACAGCGAATCCGACAGAACCAGAAGTTCCCTCTGCGAAGAATGTGAGATTATCTTCAAAGCCAGTTCTAGAGCAGTGAAGTGAAGCAGTTTAGACAGAAGCATTGAAATGTATATGTCTCCAACAGTATTGAGATGGTGGACACAGGGCAGTAGGCTGCAACAGGCCACTCATCTCAGACTTGGAACCGTCAGTGAAACTTTTTGATAGGATGGAAATTTTTGGAAACGAGCTCAGCATACATAGCCTTGGTTAAGCCAGAGGCTGGTGATCAGTTGCGAAAAAGCTGCAAGATCGAAACGAATCTCTGGTGTGTTGTGAAAAAGTCAATGAGGTTGAATCCGGAAATTTGGAAAAATCGGAAATACTCCCGGTCTATACCTGCATTCCGCTCGTTTGAGGCTGCATACGAAAGTCCAAACTGGCGGAATACATTTCGGGTCGGTTTTTCAAAACTTAATTTGGAACGGAGGGTCAAGACACAGTCATAGGCTGGGTTTTCTGGTTCTGAGAACAGTCGGATATAATAATTCAATGCAGTTTCAGTCTGCGGTTTGGACAAGTGAAAGGTTCACCTGCCTCTGCGTCAGCTGTGCAATGGGGTGGTGCGGAACGCTCCAAGACAGAGGACGAAGGGGGGGCCCCCCTGATGGTGGATTAGGGGTCCAAGAGTGTGACGGTATGACGATCTTGGGAGACGTAGACAGCACATCCGTAGTCCAGTTTGGAACGACCAAAGGCTCTGTAGAGGGGCAGCAAAGTTCTTGTATCTGCGCCAGACGGTGTGCGCTACGACCGCGCTCATGCAGGAATATTCAGTGCTTTTGGCTATGCAGTTTTGAGGTGTGTGATGTGTGGTTGAGAAAGGGTTATGTTTCTGGTCAAAAATGACTCCCAGAAAATTTGGCCTCTTTAACAGTGGAATGGGGAGATTTCATAACTTGAAGTTCAGGATCTGGAAAAAAAACTGACGGAATTTATGGAAGTGAATACACTGCGTCTTTGTTGGAGAAAAGTGAAACCCGTTTTCATCCGCCACCGATGGCTTTTATCTACGCATAGCTGGGCCTGCGTCTGGACACTCGGTATTCATGGCTTCCAGTTTCGTTAGACAGCAAAAACATTCCACAAACCATGAAGCAGTTGAGCCCTGCTAAACTGATTGAACAATGTTGTTGATTTATACTAAAGAGGGAGGAGACAGTATGCTCCCCTGTGGAACACCCAACTCATGCTCGTGGACATCAGAGTGAGTGGATGCCAACCCGGACCTGGAAACTGTCGTTCTGCCAAAAATGTTTGGATAAAAGCGGATGGAGATGACCTCGAAAACCCCAGATCGTGGAGATCATGAAGTCTCCCCGACTTCCAGGTGGTATCGTAGGCCTGCTCTAAGTCGAAAAAAATTGCCTCTGATTGCTGTCTGTTCAAAAATGCTGTTCGAAGTGTAGATTCCAGCGAATCAAATGGTCATACTGTAGACGATGTTTGCGGAAACCATCACTGTTCTTTCGCCAATAGCCATCGTTTTCTTGTTTCCAAATGGAGCCTAGCATTGACCATTTTTTTCATCAATTTACAAACACAGCTGGTCAAAGTATGGGCGGTAGTGTAGTTTTATGGGTTAGGAAGATCTTTTCCAGGTTTGGAAATTGGAATATGAGGGCTTTCCGCCAAGAAGGTGGAAAGAATCCAAGTAGTCCACTATGGTTGTATAACTGTAGCAGGATGTTCAGAACTTTTTGCGGAGATGTTTCTAGAGTTGATTATGGATTTCATCTTGACCTGGAGAGGAATCACTGCAAGAGAGTAAGGCAGATTTTCAGTCATTTAAAGTGAAAGGTAGTTGTAGTCTTCCATGTTGTTGGTCGAAAAGTTGCAGGGTGATTTTTCTTTAAGGGTTTGATTTTTGACAAAAGTGGCTGATTTGTTAGAGAGGTGGCATTCTTTCTATGGTTGAAGCAGCAGATAGCAACTGCTTTAGTCCAGGACAAGCGAGGGGTCGCAAACCGACAAATCCTAATCCGAAGTGCAACCTGTGGAAGAGTGGAGGTAGTTGCTGATCGTCGTTCAGGCCACAACACCAAATCCAATCCGAAAGGACTCATCCTCAATTAGCAGACCTTGGATGACGTTACTGACACTACCCAAGAGGATTGTGACCGTTAAAGTAACACCAACAGCAAAAAATGGTCGAGGAAGTTCTACATTCAGTCTGACAGGTCTGACGACAAAAAAAACCCCCGGGACAGAAGGAGGAGATAAAGAGAAACAGATTGTACAGTTTGGGGAGAGTGACTCTCGCAGCATACAGCCTGGGAAGCGAGGGTAGACAGGCGACAGGACTATACAGCAAAGTTTTGTGTAGTTGGAAGGGCAACCACCGCCCGACAGTCCCAACATGGATGGTTGTGCAGGTTTTGAAAGAAGAAAATTAAAGCCAGAAGAGTAAAAAGGTCTTCTGGCTTTGAATTTGGTTTCCTGAAGAGCCACGACGGAAGGTTTTATAGACTGAAAAGAAGCTGAAGATCCTCAAAGTTGGACGGAATTTTAATCCACGGATATTCCAATGGAATTATGGTACTATCTGGTTTGCAGTGGCGAAAAGGAGAGAAATCAGGTTTCGCATCTTCAACTTACGCTTCTAATGTGGAGGCGAATTTATTGGTTTGTTTCACCTGGACTGTGCTTGGTCCCTTGGACTGTGGCAGAACTTGCCCGCAGGTGACAAAGGTCCTGGAGTTTGGTGTTGGTGGAGGTCGGGTTTTTTGGGAGATGTGGGGGTTTTTTCCATCTCCACCATCTCCACAGTGGGTGGAACTCCTCTTGCCCGCACGGGCACTGATTGGAGAGTTCGAGGGGAAATTGCTGGTTTTTTATCTGCCCAGCGCAGATGTTGTAGACTGCTGGGCCAGTCTGAGGGGTGGCGGATTTTTTGCCTCCACAGGGGCAGTCACTTGGGTTGGAAGGTGGTGGACCTGCTTCCACCAGAGTGACAGTTACTGACTTGCAGTGTCTTTGAAAATAAGTCATCAGGACAGCAGACTGATCGAGTGGATACTGCGGGAACCGTTCTTTACGGCCGAAGATTTGAAGCTGTTGGAGTCTGACTGCCACAATCGTGTCATTGCGGGATTCAAAAAGGAGATTTCTTTTCTGTTTTAATTTCGTTGAATGGTGGATTCCTGCACCAAAGAGGACAGTTTCTGAAGAGGAGGGATGATCGCCTCGCAGTTAGCACAATGTGCCGGATCTTTGCAAGGCCCCATCTTGGATTGCCTTGCAGCAAACACGCACCTCCTGCCCAGATACAGCGGTCTATGTCATGTCCAAACCTCTGGCAACCGAAGCATCTCAAAGGGGACTAGGAGAACTACAGCTGAACACGGACGTTCAGGTAGCAAACTTTGTGTTGGACGGAGGCAGCACAGGGGTTGCAGAAGGTCAGATAGAGGGGTGTTGGTGGCCACTCTCTCTGCACCTTTTCTTGACTGTCACATGCGCACCTCAGTCACACCCTGGGACGCCAGCAGTTCCGTTTTTATTTCTGCCTCTGAGACACCGTTAGATCTCTTGCAGCGATCACACCTTTCATGTCAACCTTTCGATGAATTTAATGTTTATGGGGAGTCACCCTGATTCCCTATCCACTTAATCTTTGTGGCCTAACAGTGCTCAGATTGTTTTCTTGATCGACATTGAACTAGAACGATCCATTCCTCAACCTTTTGACGGGACTGAGGGTCACCTGCTAAGCATTGAAAGCCTTTTGAATAGCAAATGGGATCAGAGCTGAAAGGGGTCTTTCTGCTCCGTCCCTTCACACGAGCAGGAAGCCCAGAAACTGTTCTCTGTCGTTTCCTCCGTGGTCAGAATCGCTGGTCAGATGAACGTTCCCCAGAAAGAGGGGATCTGCCTTCCTATTCCTTTTGGGGGGGGGATATTTTTTGATAAAGGCCATGTTTAGTTTTGTATGTTTCATCTCTCCCTTACCACCCCACCTTGGAGTCCAACTAAGGGGCCAGGGGCAAGAACAACCATTGTCTTGACCCTTCCAGGCTTCGGGAGAGAAGAGATATACGACAAACAGGAAACTACCAAACCCTATCCCCCCTGATTCTGATCATCTTCCCGGGGTCAGAGAGCTGAGCAATGCAGGGGTTAACTGGCCTGTTGGGGAACTGTCTGTCTTGATGGCCAGCCCCAAGAAGGGGAGCCGTTAGTACACCCGGCCAAAGTGTACTTCCTGTCTAGGAGAGGTCCGAGCCAAAGTGTTGTGTTGAGAGCGCTGGCCCTCTCAATCACCAGGATCTCATTCCCCTCCGACACAGGTCGCACCGCACGGCAAACACGGCGGATCTTAAGGAGACCACAGAGATAAAAGGAGTGTGGAAAAGAAGACTTGAAGGGGAGACGAAGATAGAAAAGGCCAAATAAAGGCAGAAAACAAAAAAGGAGAAAGGCGGGTTATCTCTTAGTCAGGATCCTCACCCTTAGCCTATCTGACATGGGAAGCCCTACCAGGGGCATCAACTCCTTACCACGTTATGCTTAGGCCAGACCAGCATCTTGCCTTTTCGGACCTAGAAGCAGTTGGAAAAAAACCAGCCTATCTTTAAGTATTGATGCCCCCGCCAGCAAAGCCTAAGGGATCACTGGACCACGCAAGCCCTCCGACCACGACAAGGTCGCAACACCCGGAGGGTAATTCTTACAAAAAAACAAGAGAAACTGATTACTTAATTTTTTTAATTGCCGTTTATATATTGGTTTAAAAAATGAAGGCCGAAGTAGCTACAGAGCTTATTAATATACTTTATGAGTTGATTGGGAGAGAGAGGGCGATAAAGAAGAATTAAAGAACAGGTTTGAAGAATTAATTACTGATCTTTTTAATCGAATAGACATGCGAGAAAGTGTAATTGAAGCTGTTAGTAAAATACCAGATTCTTGGCCCCAACCAGTTGTAAAGCTGTTTGCCATATAGTGGACATATAGCTCCTGAAGATGTTATCTAACTGTTTTCTACCAGCCCTGAAGATAGCTATTGCTTTAATGAGATCAGGTTTTACGATTAGAAAAGACTATAAATACAGTTGAATTTCAAGAGAAACTGATTAATAATTTTTTTTAATTTATGATTTTATTTGGGTTTAAAAATGAAGTCGAAGTAGTTAGCGAGATTACTTATATATTTGAGAATTGGATTGGGAGAGGAGGCTGATAGAGAAGAGTAAGGAGCTGGGTTGAAGAATTAATTACTGATCTTTTTGAGCGTATAAATATGCGAGAAAGCGTAACGCAGATCATCAGTAAAATACCAGATTATTGGCCCCAACCACTAATAAAGGTGTTGCCATTTAGTTGATAATATAGCTCATGAAGATGTGATCTGAGTGTTTCTACCTCCCAAAGGAGTAGCTATTCATTTTAATCAAGATCAGGTTTACGATTAAAAAGACTATGAATAACAGCTGAATTTACAATTATTTTTTATTTATTTGATTTAAGGCTGTTGAACTCATGAATTGATTAAGAATTGTAGAAC